>OX359246.1:63271953-63778741 GCA_947179485.1 Allacma fusca
CAAGTTCAAGTTCTACAAAATGAACTTGAAAATCGCGTATTTGAATACTCAAGTTTCTTGAGAAACTTGATTCATCAAGTACAAGTACGGATACCTCGTTTAGTCAATTTTTCAAGTTCAAGTCAAGTTCAAGTCAAGTTATGTAAAATAACTTGACTTGAACGCAGCTCTGCTCGCACCCTATAATTAGCCTACAAGTAGGCCTACATGTAGGAAAGGTGGACACCTTTGGTCCACACAGATGTACAGTCAGGACAAACCTCTAAGGGGCAGCAATCGAGAAAGATCGATTTATTTCCCACCCTAGCTTACATGAGCCAGGAAGAGACAAATTGTAAGCGTAACTCTTACTGTACATACAAAATGATAACCTCTCCAGGACGGTGTGCCTGTTGCGAAACATATCCGTCTTCCCTTGCCTCCCTAAATCGGCATGAAATTAAATTTGACTTACACAAGGAAAATAATGTAAGAAAAATTCATGTTTTTCTCTCAGAGGTGAAAAATGCATCAGACATACCCAATAGTCTCAAAGAATATTGGCCATACCAATTGATACATAGACAAACAACTTGTGTTTATAAATTTTCTCCGTTGTGCACTACAGGATTAGTCGAGATTTAGGAGGCATGTAGAGCTACCCTTCAGAAATTCTGCCAAAATGAGATTCCTTTCAGAATTACTAACGGAAATAAAAATAGTATTTTTCATGGCATTAATAATAATTCCAGGAGCTATAGTTTTGTCACCCATATTGTTACTAGCTATTATAATTCGGGAAATTATAACTATTCTAGCAAAGTATTTTCGATCAGATTTAAATGGCTTAGTAAAAAGAGAGCAAGCTTTACTTGCATGCGAAAACTCCAACAAAGCTGCTATAAATGTCTTTTTGAAAACAATTTACGAAGGGGATATTAAGTTGGATCAATTCCGGGAAGATTTTCAAAACCGAGTTTTGACAGTTCAAAAGAACAAGGAGTTTATTTACGAGGGACTGCATAACACTTGGACGAGTTTCTTAGGTTACGCATTTTGGAAAAAAGATCCTACTTTTGATTTGAAAAATCACATCCGTGACTATGACTACACTGGAACTCTTAAGATTCCACCACGGCCCGATGAGACAGACGTGAATACAATTCTGGTTGATTTGGTGGAGGCTCCTTGGAACCGGGACAGGAGTCCATGGGAGATTTTGAAAGTATCCAATTATCAATTGAATGGTGAATCACATACGATTCTTCTCACTCGATTTGATCATATGCTTTTCGACGGATTCTCATTTCTAGAAATATTTCGAAGAGTTTATCAAAGTCCAATGAAAACTCCAAAAGTACGTTTAGGAAAAAAGCCAACATCTCCCTTTTCTCGCCTTTTTTTGTTACTGAAACTGCCTTACGATTTGTCAAAGAATATACTGGTTACTTTCGGCGGATCAAAGTTTCTTCATTCGAAAATAACTACCAAGGAAACCATTTTGAGCTGGAGTCCAGTCATAGATGTTGAAATGATTAAAAAAATCAAGAATCATTTCAATGTAAATTTTGCAGCTGTAATTTATTCTGCCATATTTGGAGGAATTCAAAAGTGTCTTGAAGAGTCGGGGCAGGAGGTTCCCGAGAAACTCACATCAGGTTTTGTGATTCCATTACCAAATCATCCCGGCGGTCTTTCCTTTAATGCGTAATATTAACATTTGAGTCAAAACTCCCACATGTATAAATTTAATGAGATATTTTGAACACATTTGTTGAAAAGAACTCTTAATGTTTTTGTATCCATTATCGACTTGTATTTCATAAATATATAATTTTTATGTGACTCATTCTACAAGAAATATCTAAATTGTAGGAATCACGGCATGTATTAGTTTTAAAATGATTTGAAAATTGTATGTGGAAATTTGTGATGCAGATCGCTTGCAGCATCGGAATGGCAATTAAAATCAACCTTGCCACAAGAACGTCTTTTAAAAATTCAAAATAACTTTGAATCCATCAGCCGATCGAAAGCTTTCTTGCTCTTGGGACGACTGCCAGCGTATTTTCCCATGACAATTAGGAAAATCTTGATTGACGTTTTCTTCCGATTAGGAATATCTATTTTAGTATCAAGCTTCCCTTCAACAACTAGTCCTGAGTACTATAGGGGGCATAAATTAGTTGAAAAGACAGCATGTATCCACACTCGGTCAAGTACTGGTAAGAAATTTAACAAAATATTTTATGAAAAAAAAACAATTCGTATCATAGTTTCTGGAACTGGTTTTATAATTTTGCAATATTGTTTGGAAAGGCTTAACCGTTGCTTCTATGGGATTGAACAACACATTGAAGATGAGCTGCTGCATTAACAGGAGTTTGTTTGCGTCGGAAGATGCAGCCCACAATTTTGGAAGTTATGTTCATGAGGAATTTGACGCTCTTCTGAAAGCTACTGTTTACATATTTTAATCTATATTAAGGAGTTGATAATTTTTTCTTTGTGTTAGTGGTTTAGTAGTTTATTGTGATAATTTCAAATGAACGGATATTACAAGTAGCCACAAAACATGACACCGTTCTCTCTCTGTACCTTAAAAGAAACAACATTTATGTTGTGCACAGCTATGTTTCCTGTTTCATAAAATTTCTAAGGACATATACATGTAATTCCCATTTTGAGCCTTTTTTGAAGAGATAATTTGCAATGGGATGTACATTTAGAAACCACTTAGAACTTTTATTCGATACGGAGTAAGAAAATGTCAAAATGTACAATGATACAAACGTGTATTGACAAATGTTTATTAATGATTGGATTAATTTGGAGAGAAAAAGTAACAATGTACGATTTTATCATTGGCTATACGTCATTGCCACAAGTTGTTCGCGTACAGATTCTAGAGTTATGGTCTCAAATTTCGCATTACAACTATGCCTTCTATTAACATAATTAAATATAATTTTGTAGATCCACTAGAATAAAATATAAGTTTTTCCAACAGAAATATTACAACTGAACGTAACTTACTACAAAAATAGTATCAAGTATTTGACGTATTCACTTGTTAGAATTACTCCAAAACTAAGGGCTTTCGCCAACCAAGTATTTTATCAATTTCAAGGGGAATAATCCAGGCCGAGCAATAACCGATGCATATTATTGAAAACTTTATGGAGTGAGAACTACGCTACGTAAATGCCGTAGACCAGGAGGTAGCAATCAATGGAACGTTACCCTCTTCATAAACCAGTAGGACGGGAATTAGTATGTGTAATGTTCAAGTCGGATTTCCAAAACAGACGTGTTAAGAAAAAACTCAGAAAAGTGGGTTTCTTATAATAATTTGCAACACTTGTGTTCTAATTGTCATCTCAGTAAGAACGTCTATGTACGCATGCTAAATTCCAAAACCTCAGTGCACATGACACGCACTTTAACTGATTGTGAGTCTCAGATAGTAGAAAAAGTATTTGTTATCATTGATGTCCAGCTATTGACAAACAAGAAACGTGATATGGCTTAAGGATGAATGTGTGCGAGAAAAAGTAAGTGAAATGCAGGCTGGGGAAAACTGAGATTTACTGTACTAAAACTGCGTTACTATTTAATTTTGTCAAAATAATTTAGAGCCAAATTACAAGTACTGATCACTTTGAAACTGGAAGGAAGTCTCATTGAACAAGTTCACAGCTTTAAATACTTAGGCCTCACCCTAGATCAATCCTTATCATGGAACGAACACTATAGTAATGTGTGCTCGAAGGTTTCAGCACGAATAAGACTTATTACAAGGTACAAAAGTTGCTTCTGCGAGAAAGACCTTACAACTTTTGCTGACAGTTTAATTATATCAGTAATTAACTACGGACTTACAATCTGGGGTGCAGTGTGTTCTTCAAAAATAAATAAGCTGGATGACTTACTGTTCAAACTGTATAGGAAGATTTTCGAGGGGGTTGGAGCAAGAGACAGCAACATTAACATCTTAGAAAAAATGAACTGGATGCTTACGGAAGAAAGAAAAAACTATTCCAACTAAAATTTCTACATAAACACATTCTCCACGCTAAGGATAACTCTTTGATTGGTGGTCTATTCTCTGAAAACATCAAACCGCGCAGCGAACGTACTAAAAGGAACCTACGCAGACCACTAAACCTAGATCACTGTAAAGTCAACTCGTTTGCTGAACATTCTTTTAGGTATACTGTAGTAAAATACTGGAATTCACTAGATAAACAAATCGAAGAGATGTGTACACCAAACATTTTTGAAAAACGACTACGAGAATCAATTGCTGCAAACCGCGTAGAGATCAACTTTATATAATGATAACCATCAATTTATAAAATGTATGCCCTGACAGTTCTTAATTTGACTAGTTATTGTAGAAGTAGGTGTTCAGCATGGAAAAACATGTAATGTTATGCTCGAACACGTTAATAAATCTGAATCTGAATCTAAATCTGATGCCAATTACAGACTGACTCATTACCATAGAGTAGCTTGTATATACCGATTAGCTACAAAAGTCCACTCATCCAAACAGACGACATTAGGGATTGATATATGACAAATATTGTCACTTAAATCTAAACATTGGTGTACCAGAAAATGACCCCAACATTGTACATATTATTACGTTGATATAGCATTAGTGAGGGGGGCTAAGATTGCAAGAGTAAGGTAACAGCCGAGTGAACGAGGAGGAAAAATGCATAAAATTAAGCGTTATCACGTTAACAAAAAAAAGGTGAAATTAGAATAAGAATATTTCAATGGAGCAAGCCATAGTCACACAAAAATCGGAAGTTATATACAGCAGTAAATCCATCAAAACGGTGTGATTTATCCGAACGTATTACCAACCTTTTAACGAAAATTAGTGAAAGTTTGTGCAGGAATTATTTGGTAACAACCCGCCATTAGAGAAGCTTTGCTCAATACACAAATGCTCTACTCTATTGTACTGCTATTTCCATTCAATGCCAAGGGATAAACGCATAGTTCGATGTATTGGAAAACGAGGTGTCCTGCCAATAGTGTCAATAGTGTATTTATTAAGACCGCATACGAGAGAACCTTGAGGTCGAGAGAATATAGCTATCTGGTTTTAAATCTCCACCCGTTCCATAGACAGTTTCGGTTTTTCGCTCCCAGCTGTCTATTTCTTGCGGATGATACGGAAATTTACGGGCTGAAGTAAAAATTGATTTGTTAATCAGTGAAGACGATGACTACCAATTGCTAATACTAATGATATTATTTTCACCAAGAACTGGTCTGGCTTAGTAAATATTTCAGGTCAAGAGTTGGCATTCAAAAATTCTTGCGCTTCAAGAATTTACGCACGAATTACGCTATCAGCGAATTTCCCCGCAGTCATATTGAAGTAATTTTAAAGTATGTTCATTATTTTGAGACTGTGATGATATTTCAATTGATGACGTATTTAGCTTATAATCGATAAGCTAAACGTACGGATAGTAATACGTATCGTTACGAACGACACGTTCAGCAAAGACGCGACAAATGCCATTTTGATAAAAATCCACAAAGGGGGCATTTATTATTTGGGCAAATGTGTAATGAACCACCCTGGTTATTACCTGTGCTGAGTAATAAAGGCAGGCTCAGATACAAAAATACTGGAATAAACTCTTTATAGTTATTCAACAAAACCCAGAATATAATTAATTATAGTTCCAGACACAAGTTACCGTGAGGTAAAACACAATTATCAATATACTTTACAATTTGACGTCTCCCCTAGACTACATATGTCGCTCCAATTACGTGGATAATGCTCAACTAAATCAATTATAGAGATCAGTAACAATTGGATATCACTCTAGGCGGTAGCCGTACAATATTAACAATATTCCATAAGTATATGGCGCTACAATGCGTACGGACTCATATAATTTCAAATAAAATAATTATATACAGTAGTGGGGTATTTGGGACAATGGTGTGTTTTACCCCTGACAAGAATATCCCCGGAAGAAGTGGTCCTGGCTTAGAGCCTATTAATCCTACAGGACAGCTCTGCTCTGCGCCTCTAAACGAGAGCGTAGAACCTATAAGTGTGTGTGTGAGAGTGTGAGAGAGTGAGTGTGTGTAGGTAGTGTAGGGGGGGCGATAACGGCATCAATACAGGTAATGTAGGTTTGATTTGTTTTTTTAGTTTTATCGTTTTTATTCAAATGTTTGTAAGATTCTCAAAACATAGTTTTGACAGTTCAAAAGAACAATGAACTAATTTACGAGAAATTGGAAAACACTTGGACTTTTCACTTTACTTTTAACCCCTTTCATTGTAATTTCTTCAAGATCCTGAAATTTGGAAAAAAGTTCCTAATATTGACTTGAAAAACAACGTATGTGATTGTAACTACATAATTGGAACGTTCCAGATTCCTCATCGACCTGACGTGACAGATGTGAATAGAATATTTATTAGTGCATTGGTGGAGACTAGTGAGCCCACTGTTTTAGTTCGTTTCAAAAATTGTATTCCGTTTCAGTTTGGACGCTGAAATGAACCAAATTCATGTTTTCGTTTCAGTTCACAAAAAAGTGTTTCAGTTCGTTTCAGTTTACTCTATGAACTGAAACGAAACGCGAAACGATCGTTTCAGACTCGAAAATTTAAAATGATTGGCATTAAACACTTTATGACCCGCCATTCACAGTCTAAGTTCCTACAACGTCAGGTATACTTCTTAATGTGAATCTAGGTTTGGTAGTTCGGGTAAATCCAATAATTTTCCATGTTCAAATTAGGAACCACCAGGTCGCACAAAGAATTTCGTTAATCCCGTGGTTAGTTAGTTAAATTTAAAAGTATAACTACACACAGGACTTTTAAATAATAAACCACAACATTTAAGACGTAATAAAAATATACGTAGCGAATTTTTTAAATTATACAGATCTAATTATATTCGAATACTACTTGCTAATTCATTATTTTGTATTTTCTGGATTCAATGGATTCCCAAACCCATTAAATGTCCACCTCATTATTCTATAATATATAGAGTGCATATGCACGACAAATAATATAAATAATAACGCAAAATTTGCATGGCAAGTGTAGTTTTACCAGCAGAATTTAATTGAGTTTAAAACGTTTGAAACGCGTTTCAGGGAGACTGTTTCGTTGCGTTTCAGATTCCCAACTGACACATTTGTTTTAGCTAAACTTGAAACTGAACTGAAATTTTTATGGAACAAACTGAAACAAACTGAAACGAAACGGAAATTTTCGTTTCAGGAACGAAACACTGGGCGCACTTGTGGAGACTCCTTAGAGCCGGGACAGGAGTCCATGGGAGGTTTTGAAGTTTCCAATTATCAATTGAATGTTGATTCTCATACTCCTATTTTCAGCAGATTTGATCGTATGCTCTGCAATGGATTCTCCATTCTATAAATGTTTCGAAGATTTCTCGACTCTCTTCGAAGTTCATGGAAACTTTAAAAACAAGTTTAGGAAAAACACCACTGCTCCCTGTTCCCATCTGTTTTCAAAATTGTTAACTATAGACAACGTCAATTTAAAAGACAAGAATTTATTTAAAAACATTATCACAGGAAAATTTCTCAAAAGTCTTAATTGATTCCTTCTAGGCAAATAAACTGCTAAAATTTTGGCTTTTCGGAATTTTAAATTAGGAAGGCCCAAATATTTGGAGCAAAATATGTTTCCGTCCACCTACCAGAATTTCCCCAATCTCGTTCAATATTTTCCACACTATTCTCAATTCAGGGACCTATCACAAAACTTGATGGAAAGGTCATCCATTTTGCTAAACTCTATAGCATCAAGACATATTCTTAAAATAATTCGCAGTGGAAATAAAAATAATGGAGTTGACCTTCTTTACATCGACTTTCTATAGCAAAACCATAAGATCCCGAGTTTAGTCATGTTAAATTATACCGTTACTTAATTACTACCGTAAGTTAAATGAACCAGAGCACATCGTGGAAGTGCACCTACAGAAAAGATACTTTTCGGGGGGTGAGATTTGACAGTCTACAAACCTGTGGCTGGAGCAGAGATGCGAAGCCTTCGAAGGCTGTCCTTCCAAGAAGGCTTCCTTGAAGGCGGAAAGGTAACTTTCTTAACGTTGCAGAAGGAATGGAAGGATGGGGATATTTTTTTCTGAAGGCTGAAGGAAGCCTTCACAAAACCTAGCAGTGAAGGGTTGTGAAGGAAGGGTTCCTAAATATTAGACTTCTAAGGCCGTAAAGGCTTCCAGCTACACGACATATCTATAACATGAAAGCACTGCATATGCAACGACGTTTTGCTGCTAGCGCAACAATATCTAATTCGTGAATTCACAACTGACAATGTGTGCCCACTTTCTTCACTGCACTGAATCCTGCTGGTGCAAAACGTTTTTAAGCGGGTTGTAGTTTAAAATTAAAGGAAGGCTATTTTTAGAAGAAGGCTGAAGGCAAAAATGAGCATATGTATTTTGGAAGGAAGGCAGATTTTTTAGAGGGCTTCATTCCACGACATGTTGAAGTGGAAATGTTTACCGAATTTTCGCCTTCAAAGGCTTGACGGAACTATTCAAAACATGCCGGAGATGAAAGGTCTTCCTGACTCTTATGCTCTTGGATGTATGGGAATGCCTGGGTAATTTTTATTTGTTAGATTTCATTATACTGAATGGAAAAATTGCTCAGTGGATTCTTTGATGGTTAGGACGAAGGATTTAATGGGATTACTGTAATGCCAAATTTTAAAGTTTCTGCAGTTTGACATTTATGCAGGGCGAGAAAGTAATGCTTCCGAAAATAAAAGTTTCAATTCCCTGCATTAACCTCTTTAGTTTTTCTGGAAATAAAGGCTTTAAAGTAAGTTTAATTAATTTGTTTTAATCGGGCCTTCTTGCAATTAGTCAACTTAGTGTTAATACTACAGTAAAACCTGTATATAATGGCCGTTCATATAGTGGTTTCCTGTCAATAGTGGTCAAATTTGGCTTCCCGGTCCCATCTCCTATACTTTATCATAGGGAATTCCCTCTATATAATGGTTTTCTATATAGTGGTAACCTGTTCATAGTGGTCTAATGAGCATGCCCCTTCAGTTCAAAATACAGCTTAAAGTACCTGTATATAGTGGTCAACCAGTCAGAACGAAGGGATTCAACTCGCGCAAACCCGAACCAATGACACAGCTGTTTGAGTTTGTGCAATTAAAGGCATTTTGGGGCGTTTTTATCTCCAGCCGTTTAATATTGCATGTATTTGCACTAAATCAAACGATGGTTCATTGGCTCTATTATTAGTCCTTTGAAGTATTTCAATTAATTAGTGGTTACTTGTAATCATTTTAAAAATTATTAGTAGCTTTAAAAGATCTCAGATGATTTAATCGTCCTGAGGTAATTCGACACGAAACTTCGTCGAATAAATAGGTAGACAAATATTTTGACCCAATTTCTCTATGGAAAATGTCTAAAAAGACAAGGTGCTTTGAAGATCATTGCAGTATTCTTCAAGATTCCCTTGGCAAGATGAAAATTCGAAGTCTCAATCAGAAGTAAATTAGTGAATATTTTTAAAAAAGTGTAACATTGCTGGTTGTCAATAACATATGCAATTCAAACTGTCGGATTCCTGCTCGTATGCCTGTATATGTATGTTATATAGTGACTTTTGACCACTATATACTTATACAGTGGCCCCTGTCTATAGTGGTCAAATTTCGGCGTCCCTAGGAAAACCATTATATACAGGTTTTACTGTATCAGGAAGCCAAACCGGGCTTCGGTTTGGATTATTTTTAGGGTACTTTTATGACTTGAAATAGTAAAGGTGGCAATGATATAGGATGTTGTTATTTTTATTTGTTTAGTTATACAGCATACTATGGCCAACTGGATATTTGTTATCCTGA
Source organism: Allacma fusca (assembly GCA_947179485.1). NCBI lineage: Eukaryota > Metazoa > Arthropoda > Collembola > Symphypleona > Sminthuridae > Allacma > Allacma fusca. Next base: position 63,281,867 of record OX359246.1, read on the forward strand.
ACCTGGAGAAACTGTGGTGTTATCGGCGGCTGCTGAAGCTGTTGGAAGTGTAGTCGGACAAATAGCTAGGAAAAATTAAAGGTAGTGTCTGTTACATGATTCGCTAACAGAAAAGTTCAAGTGTGCCTTCATGGAACTATTGCTTTACTTGAAACTAATCTAGCATTTGTGTTTTTATGAATTTTGTGATTTATGAAATACAACAAAATGTCGTAACTCAATGTGGTACTTAGGATTAAAGGTCATTGGAAGAAAATATGAAATGACTGACTGAAGAAATAGGATTTGACCTCGCTTTTCCTAATAATAATACAATCCTAATGAGCTCATTTTAGGAATTAAATGCATAGGTTGGAGATGAATTTATCTATCATGTTGTCCAAAATATGAACGAATTTGGTTGTAAGTCGTATCTCCCAGAGCGGATATATATCAGCGTACAATAAAGATCGCAAGAAGGGGGAGCTACCATTAGGTTAGTATACATGATTTAATTTAATTAACAATGAAAAAATTACATTTTAAAATAATATAAACATATGGAAGGTCTTTAGATTTTATGAGCCTGTACGCTTTTACACATAACATTAATAGTATTTTTTAAATTGTTTTATCTTTGTGAATTCTTTTAATTATCAGGGAAAAATTAAAGTTCCAGAGTCATTTACGGATGGTTTCAAAAATATGCCCCAAGGAAAAAATATGGGAAAACAGATTATCAACCCAGTCGGAAGGATATAAGCGCCCCTGTGTTGTATTGGAAGCGCCAGTCATTTGAGTGTTCGCCGTAGCGGTTGAAGTAGCCCAACATTAGGTTCTGATGGTAACGCAGCAGCGTCAGGCATACATGCCGAGCCATATCGCCGTTAGAGCGAACATACATAAATAAAACAGGGATGCCGCAACGTTCGAGAAGCAGTGAAAATACGATAGTGCCCAGAAGTATGCTTAAAACAATCAAACCTAGCGAATTTCAAAACGATTGCCGAACGATGTTCGCCAGTCATGCTCTGAAATGGTCATTTTATACATTCTCATTAAGTTTCATATTGCACATTCTGTTGAAGAGTAAGCATGGCTGGAATAAATATTCAAAGTCCAAGGTTTGCCGTTGTGATTTTTGATACCCAAAAACAAACTGCCGTAGCGCCGATTCCATGGATAACCTCTGATAACAGAAACTGTTTTTGGCCCGATGTTAATGGACCTGGATTGACAAAGTTGTTGACAAACTCCTTGACGAATACTTCTACATGGACTCTGTTCCAGTTCGCGTAAAAGGAACATACAGTAAGTTCCCTTTAACATGTATGCATTGACAGTTAAATGTATGTGCATTAGGAATATACATGCATTAATGCAGCCCAATTTAACTAATAAAAATTAGCGTAGAATGAGGGTAGAATATTTTTAAAATTGCAAAATGATCATTTTAACTAATAATCATAATTACATTTTGAGACGCTTTAGGGATAAATAGTTAAAGTGCATTCTGCAATTTAAACATTGAATGTATTAAAAGTAAAGCTTAAAATTATTTACGTTAATTTAAAATTAGGGACCTTAAAATCAGCGCGCTTATGCAATTCAGAAAGTTCTTTCGTTGAACAAGAACTAGCCGATTGCTGTCAGTCTACAACAACGGTTTTAGAATCTACAATTCCTGTCAAGAGGGTACCAGAACCTGCTTATGTATTCTTAGAGAATGCATTGTGTGACGAACAATTCCATTTTCAACAATTTCCACAGAATTTGCAATCCCATGTCACTTATGACATCACAGAGTTTGATCAGCGTTTTCAAAATCACGTTTTGACTTTCAGCAGTAATTATTTGTGTTCAGTGTTTGTGTCTATCTATGGGAGCGAAATGTGCAATTGTGTAATTTAGTAATTATTAGTCAAATGTTTAATGTAGAATTTCAAGATGTAGTGCTCAAAAAACTTGCCGAGATTAAAGTGACTCAAGAAGGGATTTTTTGCCTCGTTGGTCAGAATCAAATTGTTGAGACTTTGATTCGCTTCATATTCCTTGTTAGTCAAAAGATAAATTGTATTATTTCGAGAAATATATTGGTAGTAAAGGAAATCGAGAAAAACTGGTATGCGATTTTTTTGTAATTTTAATTCAATTAATTTGCAGATTAAACATTTGCTTACAACTTTTGTTTATTTAGTACGAATTAGAATTTATATTGACTTATGCAATTGTTCACAATATGTTAGACGTATACTGGTGTTTGTAGAATTTATAGAAAGCATAAAATAATATTTTCCAAAACTTATTATTAACAATTACTGACGATAATCTAAATGAAGCAAGTAATTGTTTCTGTTGTAAAGACACTCTGAAACACATTCAGGAAAGGGACAAAATGCAGAGTTGGCATTTATTTATTTTGAATCCGTACACCAAGCGGTTTTCGTAAGCACCTTATTATTAACTTATTATAAGTATGAAGTTATGCTTCTAACCATTCGAGTTATTAACATAATAACTAAATGTTTAAGTATAAAATTAGTAAATGTTCCAAACTTTATTATAATGTTCAACAAGGATGAACATCTCGTTGAAGAATTCCACAGAAAGTGAAATAAACAAGATTTTCAAGACTGGTGGCGTACAGCAAAGGATCGATCAAGTGCACGAGTACATAAAAAGATGGAATAGTTTGTAATTATCGTATCTCTAGAAGTATGGGCGAATTTTCAAGAAGTTATCGTTATACAAAATTTGCCTCCTTGGTTAGTTCTTTGTTAAGAGAAATTAATACTGATGTAGTAGATAATAATGCTGATAGGGTCGTTACGCCCCCCGAATTGGCTTTCACAGAAAATCCAATTTAATTTACTATTGAACAGTCCGCAGAAATATTTACCACAAGTACTGCAAGCAGTTCTGACTTGGTTGATACAAATTTTAGCAATATGTCGAGTTATCTTGAAGTTCCATCTAGTTCTACCTCTAACGAACCTAATTCTTCGAACCATTTTTAATTCATTATGGTCATGCAGTGTTGCATAATATTTTACCACAGGAAAAATATTTTAATTTTTTGAAGCTAAGTATAGCTAGGTATATTTTGTTAAGTGGAAAAGCTAACGAAAAAACTTTTAAACTGAAATGTTCTAGTAAGTTTTGTAACTGATGTTAGTAAACTGTATTGTAAAGAATGAATGGTATATAATGTACATATTTTAATACACATTGCAGATGATGCTCATTTTTTTTGGTTTAGACAATGTAAGTGCATTTAATTTTGAAAACTATATGCAAGTATTAAAACGGTTAGTGAAAGAACAACAGAAACACTTAGCCCCGGCTATACGCCGAATTTCGGAAATGGGTGTACCAACGGCGGAAATTAACTTGGCTGGTGCCGAAATTTCTACCAAACTTGGAAACAACACTTTTTTATGTACAGATGGTTCAATTGTTGCAATTAAGTTGTTTTCCAGTTCCATCCGATTACCCATACTTCCGCTTCAATCAACTGAAACTCGAAGGTCTTAATGTTCGTCGGTGGTCTCACTGTTGGTATGATGCCGTGAGCGAAATATGAGAATGGATTCTGGAGGTAATTACATTAAATTATTATCAACACATAATTTACATATTTACGAACAAATTAATATATATGTATACTGCTGGGACACTAATGTATAACTTTATACATGGCATTATTAATATTTTTCAAATTGTATTTTATTTTTGTGACTTATTTCAATTATCAGGGAAAATCAAAGTTCGAGACAGTTACGGATAGTTTTAAAAATATGCCCCAAGCGTTCATCGAATTGCTCCAAGGAAATATTATAGGAAAAGAGATTATCAAGGCATAACTTAGCCCTAACTGGGGGTTTATGGTCCATTGGTGTTGAAAGTTTTTTGCTGTTGCTAACAAAGGAAGCCTACTCGTAATTTTCTGGAATAAATTGTTATCATACCAATAAAGGCTCTAATAATTCCAATCTCCTCAATTTCATTATTGATAAATGCAATTTCTTGTGATTTTGCATATCAGATAAAAAAAACTCCGGATGAAATCGCGACGAAAGGGATCTAAATTTTCATTTGCATACTCGATTCTTATTAAACAGTACTGTAACGATTGGGTTTTCTTCAAGCGAATTCAATTTCGAAAATGGAGGAATGGAAGGACGAAGACAAATTCAACATCTGTGTATTTAAAGGGTACCTAAATATTTATAAAATGTTGTGAAAATGTGGGGGCGAACCAAGAAGAGTGTGAGTCAGTACTGCTTTAACTTCCCAGAATCTAGGAAATTTAACTCCCGCTAGCAGTGCACGTGGTTGGCGATACCACGCTTGAACATGTTGTCTAACCATGGCACTGGGCAAAGATGCACATATAATTTGGCATACCTTATGTTCACCAGTCACACCATTATCTGACCACTGCACATTTCAGTTTTTGAACACTGGTTCAGGGCGAGAAGAGTGGAATATGACATATTCCGCATTTTCATTCGATGGCAAACTGGACAGAACCGTGGATTAAAATATAGCAATTTGTATTATGACAGTTGATTCGAAAATTTCTTGTCAGTTTTGAGGAACCTTTTCCGGGCATTTTCATTGTTGTAGTTTCAGCTTAAGCCGCAACATTACATTGCGATAAGTAGGGTTTTTGGATTTTTAAATGCCATGACGTAAATGATTTTTTATGCCATTCTGGTAGAATTGGCATAAAATATATTTTACCATAGGACAATTGGCGATGCCCATGGAACGCTCTATTTCCGTCATCATAGGTGCTTTCTCCGACCGTGGCTAATTTTAAAATATGCAAAAATTGCAAAGTACTGGTTTTTCAATGCACGTAGTAGAACGTCAAAACGCATATTGAACTTTGTGTGAGCATTTGTATTATTTGTTTGTATTATTATGACATTTTTGTGGCTTAGCGCAATCTTATATTACTGTCAGTTATATGGCTACAAAAACGAGGGGACGACTAGAAAATAAAATCTGGTTACACTGGGGGTAATGTTTATAGCAACATTCAAAGAAATCATAGTTAAATTCAAAATGCAGACATCCGCGTGCAAGCAAGCTTCCGTGAATATTAAAAGCCATTTCCGTAAAAACTCCAGCAATACAAAACGACAAGATTTGGAAGCGTTTGTACAATTCAGCGATGAAAATGAAACCGACGAAATCGTATTCATTGTTGTTGAATCTGCTTAAGAGGTTTGATTTCTTCATGGCGTAATACTGAATACTGCATCTCAACATGCTCAGCAAAAGTAGATTTGTCTGCCATAATTTTTGCCGTTTTTGCCAATCATTTTTACCTTTTGCCCGGCATGTATTTTTAAGGGCAATAATATAATCCCTAACAATAAGAGTTATATGATGTACTAATTTTTGTTTTTTCAAATAAAATACCGAAAATGCAACATGAAAATACCGTATTTGAAATACAAAATACATATTTAAATTACTCTCTAACGTATGGGTAAATAACTGAATCCTTCCAGATTTTTATAAGTATCGAATAATTTGACTAAATATTTTGGTATTGAAAAGCTACAAAGTTTTCAGCAATTGTGAGTAAACTGACACATGATCAGTCAAACACTTGCATAGATTCAAGTAGATTAACATGTCCCTAGTTACAGAATATTTTTTCATACGAGTAACTCAGATATTTTATTTACAAGTTTTCTTTTCGCGTCCCCAACTTAACTTTACAGTCCTCGCATTGAATTTTCTGTATTTATCCAAAAGTAAGTACGGCAAACAAGCAAGGTTATATAAATTATTGTAAAATATTTAAATCACATATTTATTCATTCATAATTTCAGGTGGTTTTGCAATCTAATTTTGGACTTTCTAACTTAATACGTCGCGCCATACACTTAATTTATTGCCATTATTATTTAGGAACCTATCAGCAGATTTTATCCTTCAGCACATTACATTACATTTCAATTTGGTAATGATGCTCTTGATGATAAATTATGATAGTTTTCAATCAAGTTTTAATCTTAAAGTGTCTGCTCGGCGATTTGGGTAGGAACGCTTTCATTTCTTCTGCTTTTCAGCATCTGCGCTTTTGGATGTATCGTAGTGATGCAGCTTTTTATCAGGAGGTCGGTTAACATGCCACATGGACCCGAATTGTGAATCCATTGCATCTATATAGAAGTAAATTGCTGGCCTTGTCCGTTGCAGGCGGTCCATTAATGCGCAGGAACATTTCGATGTCTTGATGAGAAGAAAGTGCTTCACGACCAGTGATAATACTCTTCAATGTTGACCCAAACAATTCAGCTGCGCTTTCGCAATGCGTTTGACTACAGCTAGCAGCTACTAATTGCACCACATGAGGAAACAGATTTCGGATGCACAATTTGTCTCCAGAATTTAGAGCGCCATAAAAAATTGTTTCTTCCGAGCGATCAAGCATAATCGGAAAACCAAGAGGGCCCACCACTGTGTGAATATGGTTTACAAAATTGTTATATTCAACCCTCATGGTGTCCATGGGAATCAATGAATCAAGGCACCCAACTTTTTGAATCCTCAGTACAACCTCTTCAAAGCTCCTCAAAGGGGGGAAGTGCTTCCTCGTTTAGCTATTTCTGCAAAATTAAAATCATTCCTGAATCTCGTGCATGCCGTCTTGAGATAAGATTAGAAACGAATGCATCGAAGTGTGACGACCCCTCGTTGTAAACTCGCTGCGTCCATGTGGCAAGGTCCTCGGGTTGGAAGTTTGTTTGACCCTCTTGAGCTCTTGTTCTTGCAGACCGTTTACTAGTGGTTAATTCGCGCTGTAGGTGCTTACAATCCTGTCCCAGATCATTGAGACACTGAGACATTGAGACACCGAATTCTGGCCAGTGTGCCAGGTTGCGTGCAGTGCCATTGCACATGGTGTCGCTGCACCAACTGTTTTTCATTTCAGTTAACGAGCTACACAGCTCTGTTATTTCTTCGTGTATATGCCAGGGTAATGTCTTCACACGTTGAATTGCCTTAGAGGTTTCCGCGATTCTTCCGTAGATATCAACGAGGCATGTAAACCTTAATGAAAAAAAAACGTGTCTTACATCATTGTGAAGGTTTTTAAGCGTATTGGAAAACCTGTCGTATACCAAAGGGTAGTTGCTTCGGAATGATTCAAGAACGTTTACTGCATACGCAGTAAAACGTGTATCACACCACCTTTTAAATCTTTTAAGTCTGAACGTTTAAGTTTCGTCATCAGTATGTGCAAGTCGTAATTCTTGGAAAGACGTTTTTACGGCAGCCCAATTTTTACCCCAAGTTAAATAATGACCTCCTTTAGTTACGGTTGAAACTACACTACAAATCCAAGGAACTCCAATATGAAAACGCTCACCATGCTGGTCCTGCGCGTCTTTTCTGGCTAATTCTGAATTACATAAGTTAAACATATATGAAAATAAGTTAAAAATTTCTAAACGGATATGGATGATTGTAATAAAATACCTATGACATGTGCCGGGTCATGATTAGCCAAATAATAATTGCGCTTTTCCTCAGGTATGTGTAACAAATCAAAACTGTGTCTTGGTACGTTGAGGTGGAAGTATTGACCAACAAAATCAAATCCAACGCACCTGCATAATAATTCGGTTATTTGTAAAATAAATTGACAACAAATAATTGGCTTTATGATTAACATCGCACCTTTCACGAATATCTTTTGGTGTAATATATTCTTCCAATGCATTTATGATCGACTGGGCTAGATATTTTCCTTCACTGTTCTCCAATGGTCCGGCTTTTAGGAATATACCTCGCAATTCTTTCTCTTCGTAAAAGACAATTCCAATTATGTGCAATGTATCTTAATCTTTCAACTCATCTGTAATCTTTCTAATTATTAGTATAACAACTTATATCACAAGTATACATATTATCTTTTAAAACATATTTTCGAACCAGCAATGACGGCGAAAGGCCTATACTTCCCAGATTTCACTAGTGGTGTGTCTAGAATTTCCTTGATTCTAGCTTTAAAAGCTAAGAAGAAACAATCCCCGACTTTTGGCAGAACGTTTCGGGAATTATTGATATCCCCAACATAAAGATTTTTGCAAGAATGAATGGCTACGCTTTTCGAAAAGGACATATATGGTTTTCGATCGCTGTAACTTTGACAGGCATTTCTTGCTAGCACTAGATCAGCTTGAACTGGTGCTTCGTCAGGTTTTACCGGTCATTGTTGCAGATTTTCATGACACAAAGCATTTGTTTGTTTTGCTGTTGCCAAGCTGCGACTCAAGTGAGTGTTGAACGCCTGTTTTCAGCCTTAGCATTTGTCCTACCTGAAAGACGAAGCAGTATGATGGACGAGGTATTGAACGCCGTTTCGTTCCTTCGAACTATTGGATTTTGAATGGTATATGTTATGAAGTTTCCGTGGTTTTGAAATGTTTGAATAATACTTGTGTTATTAGTCCAATCAAATGAATTTATAAATGTATCAATAAAATTTGTTGAGTACCGTTATTAATCGTTTAACCGAAATCATTTGGATTGAAAACCGTTTTAACCGATAACGGTATTTTAAAATAACGAAAACAAAAACGGAAAAAATGTAGAATAACGTAAGACAAACTAACGGAAACCTTATTTTTCGGTTATCCAGGCCTGGTAACAACGCATATTTTGACATTATGTTCAAAACTATTAAATTTAACTACAGGTTGTGTTCGTCTGGGACTCCACGTCTTTAAAAGATCTGGAATACTTATCGTCACTTGTGAATCCTTAAAATGTAAGTCGTCTAATCCAGTGACATAAAGAGTTAACATTAGTAACGAGGCTATAATAATTAAAATTTTAAGTTATAGAGATGTGTTAACAGGCCATTGATATATTTTATAGGATATCAGCGAGATTCCAAAAAACCTAACACTTAGGAGTTCAAAATACTAATAATGATATAATGCGTTTTGTAGACGTTATATTGAGATAGATATATTTTTTTATTTGCCATGCACATGCAGACAAATAGTCACCTCAGGTTGCCGTTCATACACAGAATGAAACTGTCTTTCAGCTTGCCGCCACACCATTTCTACTACTCATGCTTCCTTGCAATGAGAGCTACCTTCTGTTGCACTGTGAAAGCCTTTCAGCTCTTGAAGTAAAATGAGACATCCTGTTCATCAACGGCCATGTCGTCCCGGACAGATTTACTAAAAGCCTTGACGCCAACTTTATTATGCAAAAGCAAATTACTGAACTCGTGCAGCATCATAAAGTTTATTGTATTCTTCCGTCTTTACTGGTTTTCCACCCGGATTCACGGAATCTGAAACCTGCTTCACTCAGACTTTTGAAGACGCCACTGGTGCTAGATTTGATATATCTCATGCTAAGAAGCAATTAAAATTTAGTGATAACTTCCTATATTTACTGATCAGCGTCCGTCTACATGTTACTGTGATACTTTACGCAGTATCATTTCCCTTATTTTCTACTAGTTCTCATTCTTAAAAATGTTTCCATGCATTAAGGAATTTAAATTATTCTTGTGTATCACAGAATACTTGCACATCTGAAATAAACACGAGTGTAAGTTATTAATAAAATGCATTGTGGAACACGAATATGTCATCTTTACATTACAATTTTAATTTTACAGAACTTAATTTTCGAATTTGATCCCTAAAAACTAAACCCAAGCTTGTATCATTGTTCTTAAGTTTTTGACGGACTACTTTCAAACATCCGAACACAATGGGAGGATCATAAACAACTTCAGCTTTCCGTCACGTTGGAAGTGGAATAGCCATGATTGATGCAAAACGAGCAAATGATGAAACACAAAGGAGAGAGAAACAACGTATTCAAGGAGAGAGAGAGCGAAGAGAGGTCGACCAGATGAAACAAGAGCGAAGAGAGGTCGAGCAGTCAAAGCGAGAGCGAAGAGAGATCGAGTAGGCAAAACGAGACCGCGAAAGAAACGAAAACGAGCAAGTTAAACGAGAGCAACGATGGATCAAAGAATCCAAATCCACAGGAGAAAAAGAAAGAAAAGCTGCTGGAAAAGCGAAAATGGATGAACAAGTCTGGCGTGAAAAACGAAGAGAACAAGAATTGCGGGAGCAGCAAGAATGGCTTAGGTCAGAAGAGCGAAACCTAAGATTTCGGAAGAAACGTTGTAAGCAACAAAATGCAGCAGTAAAAGAAGCAAAATTGCAAACAAAACAACTGGAACAAAGCGAGAAACTACATAGTGAGGAGCAAAATGTGACACGTGATATTTACAAACAAAAACAATGTGAAAATTACAAAGACGATTCCAAATCAAATTAAAACGCAAGCACTTCGCCCTGTGGAGACAATCAATTTAACGATTCTTCATTGTACATACCAGGGTCATCGAGGGAAACCGAAAGGAATCTCCGGGTTACAATGCGGAATCCATCAAGCATCTTTTGACGACCTAACTGCTAACAATGTCTACTAAAAATGTATCAAACTCGGCAAGAAAAGCTTACGAGTTGAGAATACGGAACATGTCTAACCGCTCAGCAGAATCAGAACTTTAAATTGAGGAGGCTAACGCTAGATGGCTAGCGCACTACTATGAAGAGAAAAGAGTTGCAGCTGCTTAAGAAGCTCCAAAGGCAAAAAGACAGGCGGGAAAACCGTCTGCGTAAACACGTGGATAGAAATGATAAACAATTGGCCGAAAGTGCGGAGAAAACAGAAAGTAAACACAAGAAAATGGCTGAAAAAGCTCAGAAAAATGAAGAGAAGGCACAGAAACAAAATTCAAATGCAAAGGAAACTAAACAGAAGGAAAATCAGACTGACGAAAATGTCGCGAAGGTTAGAGACAATGCAAACCAAAGTGAAACTAATTACACAAAAATTGAGGTCAGATTGGGAACATTTATTACAAGCGTTTGTAAAACTATCACATCAAAAACAACTGCACCATCAGCTCACAGAGAAGAACTTGCTTTCCCTGCATGTCCCAAACACAAAGTATCAAATGAATCTTCACTGTCTAATCATAAAAACGCAGATTGAACGGATACACATCCATCAGTTCGTATGACATCGGCCTCAAATCCCGACAGTCTACACCAATCGAGCAAAACGCAATTACAATCGCAATCCGTTCCGGACAACCAGTAGCTGTCGTACACTACCAATGAATCAAAAAATCTAAACTCATCTGCAAAACCCAACGCTGGACCTACAACCAATGCTTATGCGTCAGGCACACAGGGGCTAAATTCTACAGATCAGAAAGAAAGTTCTAAAGTACTTCAAATCCCGCTGGGAACAAATGTGAGCATAAAAAGTTTTGAAATCGGTCAGCAACTTTGGCATAGGGATATTGGTATAGTGAATATTACATGGATGTTCTTCAGCAGCGATACAACAATGAAGCAAAGGCACTAGACATCTTTTGTAAAGGAAGGACTCGTTGCAAAACAGGAGAACGCCTGGTACTATTACGATGGTATGTTGTACTCCTGCATAAATCATGAATTTGGTCGGCATGTAGGTGTTTTGCCGAATGGACAACATTTCGTCAGTTATTTATTTGGCAAAGAGTAAGACCAAAATAAATAATACATATAGATTTATGCTTGAAATGGTTGTTAATAGATCCTACAATTAAAATTTCTAGAGCGAAACGATTGACCGTTTGGAGTACGGAATTGAATACTATTTTGCGAGCGGGGATCGAGGTCTTGGCAACAGCACTTGCACGTGAATTCCAAACGGATTTAGAAATTGAATGTTTTCCAACATTATTTGTAAAAACCGATGGTAAGTTATGGACTATCGCGTGCAATTTGTAATCAAATAGGCCTATTGTCAAAACACGTTTAACAATTTCAACATTTAATTCAACTATTGTGGGGTACAACTGCGGCATAGCCTGTTTACTGCAGTATGAAAATTTTTGAAAAAACAAGCTTTGAAAATCAGACCATCCCAAAAACGTTTCAGAACTTAAAACAGAAAGTGCGAGAAGACTTCTTTACTCTATCTACATACTATATCAATGAAGTCAGACCAATACTGACCCACCATTCGAATAGGTCACACTTTACGCCTTTTTTATTTTATTTCACGCGGAATTATAAGGTTAAGCCTTCCAGCAATGATGTTCTACTGGACACAGTAGCCTTATATGCAGATTCTTGGTTTTTGTCTTTATTCCTAAGAAATACTTCAAACGGGTCATCCTCGTCATCGGAAACATTATCTTTAGGCTTTTCGATTACTTGTTAATAAAGTTGAACTAACAATTGGCACTATTAGCAGAAATCAAAATATGCTGAAATCGAAAAACAATTAGCAAAAGCAGATGTATGTTTGTATGAAACTAACAATACAAGTCGAAATAAGCTTAAATTTAATGAATCTGACAATAATCAATGTATGTGTACTAGGTAAGTAATCAGAGTACCCATATGTACACACTTACTCATAAAATACGTTTACAACTTGCCACGTATTCAAACGTTGAGTTCAATCGACAGTTGGAGTTGGAGTACTGGATGCCTTTACAGTTGAGGAAAAACCTAAAATAACCGTATTTTTTTCCTTTCGGTTTTTACTAAAACACATTGATACTTTGTTTTCGTTTATCGTAAATTTTTTTTTTTGGTTTTCGGTTTGATTTAAAAAACCGTTATTGCCATTTTTCCGTTAATAACGTTATTCAATAACGTTATACCATAGCGTTATCCAGGTCTGGTTGTTACTACTACTACGCTATCTCGATATCCCGCATAATATTAAATCGTCTGATAAATTATTCATAACTAATGCTAAGCCGCACACAGCAGCTTCTAAAGCCACAAAGTTATCTTTAGCCGGGTATAGAAATTCTTCGCGCACCCGCGCACTTGGTGCGTGGCCAAAAAAGTTCCCTTTTATATGCCAATACAATAGAGTTTAAAAATTGGGATGAGTTGCCATTTTTAAAGAAATTGTATTACCTACATACGTGCCAAACTGGGTTAAGTTGCCACTTTTTAAAATTTTTATGCCCATACAAGTGCCAAACTAAAATGATTTTCCATTTTAAAAAAACGTTATACCTACATATACGTGCCAAACTGCGATTAGCATACGAGTTAATTTTTTAAATTTGTGCTCATACAAGTGCCAATTTTGGGCGAGTTGCCATTTTTTAAAAACATGTTTACCTACATACATGTCAAAGCGGGATTAGTTTGCCACTTTTTAAAAAAATGTTGTGCCACTTTTTTAACATTTTGTGCCAATACACGTGCAAACTAAGATGACCTGCCATTTTGTTAAAAGAATTTGTACGTATGTACGTGCCAAACTGAGTAAAGTTGCAATTTTTCGGGTACGATATTTGCCTTTTTTGACAGGGATAGTTGTCAAGTTAGAAACAGGTGCCGTAAGTAAGACAGTTGCCAATCTGGCCATTATTTAGTGCGTTGACAATTTAGAAGATTTTCCATACCCGTCTTTAGCTAATACAGAAAAAGTCGATATAACGGATTTCCAGGGGACTGGTAAAATTTGTCCGGTATAAAAAATTTCCGTTGTATGTAAAATAGATTCCATTCTTTGGCTTACGTGGTTAACTTTATTAAACAAGCTAAATTATATGCAAGCTTTCGACATCTAACAGACTGTCATCTTCAGGCACTAACAAGCGAGTGAGAAATAATTTTCACAATTGAGAAAAAATACAATTTTTCAAAAAATAAATTTTCGAGGAATGGATATTTCCTTAAAAATTATTTTAAAAATTAGAAGACATAATTTGTGGAATCAAAGGCTTCCATGCAACATCTAATAAAAACCCATCATTGACGTTCATCAAACTCTTGTCTCAGCCGGATTGTTGTATTATTAAGCCTTCCTTAATCTTCCTTAATAAATTATTTGGTTCTTTCATAACTGATTTGGGGTTATCCCAGTCGATGGAATGCTTTCTGTTGTTACAAATATGTCGAGCAACTGCTGATTTTTCACGGTTTTTCAATCAAACATGGTCCATGTGTTCTTTCAGTCGTGTGTGTAAAGCAGTGTTGCGACCAAATGCAAATAATATTTGAAAATTCAATTTCAAATGTGAATCAAACCAAATACAAATAGACGCTTTCTAATAAATTGGAATATCGAATCAAATTCGGTTGTGTTTATAATTTGAAATTGGTTTTGAAATACGGATGAACTTCAAATCAAATATGATTTTATCATTTGAAAACCAAATCAATTTCGAATCCAGATTGACTTGATGCAAAATTTGAACTTGAAATTGGTTTTGAACTTGGTTTTTATATGTATAGATCACTTAAAGTCTAAAACATTGAAAGCTTCTGGACTATTGAACGAATGATTTTGTGCATTATCATTGCTCATCTCTAGCATTGCATTACTTGCAATTACTGACAATTCCTTGCCTCGTGTTTCTCACGATTAACGTTGCAATAAAGATTTCACTTGATTTCTAATACCATTTTTTAGTATATCGTACCAGGTTAAAAATTATTATAAAATGAAATCCAAATTGTACAAGGGAAGAACAGAAAGATACTCAAGATCCAGCAATTGACAAAACGCCAGTAATTCATACTCAAAAAAGATCGCCCACGACAATTTCAAATTCAAAGACATTCACTTTCAATGCAATTAAATTGCAAGTAATTACTTACTAGTATACAAAAAAGATGTTAAACAATCAAAATACTTTTGCTTATAGTTCTTGAATGCAAAGCCGGCCACCGAATTACAAAATTGGTATGTATTCAAAAGACAAGTAAACTAGTTGATTAGTATTATCTTTACAGCAGAATTTTGTTAAAGTTCCCAGGTGCATCACCAGTAATTTGATGGCACATTAATTTAATTAAGTGCTTCTTTGACATTTCCTTTTTTAATTAATGCATTATACTTGGTATTTTAGGACTATTAAAGCATGGTGAACATCCCCGAAGAAATGCATACTAATGATGAACCTGAACACGATGTTCTGTATGACAGTATCAAATGAACAGGCCTAATCTTCATTCAACGAATGAATTGAAAAAGTAATTACCTTCTTCATCTCTAAAAAATGTTGCGCTTTGGTGGTGAAAGTTTGTTTAATTTAAAATTAATACACAAAAGAATAACTTAAAATATATATATAAGAAAAGAATTACTACTATTTTGACAGTTTGTAACTTGTGTTATGAACATAAGCACACATTCCATAATGTGTCAAAAATGACTAGATTTCGTTAGGAGCTTCAACAACTGGTGTGCATATGTAGTGCTTATTCGCAACAGGAACCGACTTGCTGACTGCGAATAGGATGGCAATGAATGCTGTTACTACATAAACTTGTAAAGAGGCATGATTCAGTTGTTAGCCAAATACTCAGTGAGCTTACAATTAGTGAGTAGAATTGTTTGGCTGATTTATACTTAACCACATTCACCTGTTTGGGCTAGCTTAAACTTGAAAAACCAAGTTCAAATGCAATTTCAAATAATTTGTTGATTTGAAATGCAAATAAAATACGGATTCAAATGAAACTGCATTTGGTTTGGTCAAATCGGTTATTTATTCAATTGATTTGGTTTTTCAAATTCAAATCAATTTAGGAGGCGTGAATAAATTGTATTTGAAATCCGGATTCAAATACAATTTCGGATCTGAAAATATTTGATTTGGTCGCAACACTGGTGTAAAGAACGATAAGTCTCACCATAATATATTTTGTCACATGAATTGCATGGAATCCTATATATGACGTGGGTTTTGTTTTCTTCTTTGTCTTTAATTCGATTCAGCATACTTTTAATTTTCTTATCGGGCAAGAAAGTAATTTTCCATTGAAAGTTTCTTCTTAATAATCCGGCAATTTTATTGGATAAATGACCTAGGAATGGAATGGGGACCCACTTGGTGTCTTCGTCGGGTTCTTCGTTCCCATTTTCGATTTTAATTTCAAGTTGAGAGTCAGTTATTACTTGAGGCTGATCCTTTTTTGTGGATAAATTAGATTGGTTGATTGGATTGGATGTGCCATGTTGATTAGATGTGTTAAATTTTATGTGCATTCTTTTTATTCTTCTCGAAATGAGGCTTGATGGATATCCATTTTGTTGTAGAATATTCTTTACATGTAGAATTTCATCATTTAAGTAATCTTTATGGCAAACGGTAAATGCTCTGAATAATAAAATATCAATAACGGAGATTTTGTTTGATTGATGATGATATGATTGGTAATGTAAATATCTGTCAGTATGTGTCGTTTTTCGATATACTTTTGTTTTAATCGCATTATCCTCTTGTCTATGTATATGATGGATAAAATTCGTTATATAATTTCCAAAATTACAAAGAAGGCTGATTATGCATACTGACTTAATTTCTTCGAATTACAAAATGCAAACACCTTACTACACCTTATCAAGTGGAAACATCGAATTAATTAAATATAGAAGTACAATAATTATACTTCGACACGCAGAACCTGATGAACCAGTGCCGAGAATTCGTCGTATTTTCGGAAATGTAATAACCCAAAAACAAACGAAGAAAATAACCTTACTATTCTAACATTAGGTGATCACTTAAAAAATTTCTTCAAAATATCAGTCACTGTGGATGATGATATACCCCTTTAACTTGAGATCCCACTTTGAATTTCAAAAATATTAGACTCCTAGAGTCTCCCAAATTTAACCTCTTTTATTTTGATTTTTCTGACATTTTAGCACGGCGAACAAATTGCAAGATATGAATCTAAACTTATACAATGAAACACGCATGTGTTCAAGAGTTCTTATTCTTGCAACCTAATGTATGTACAACGATGCGGTCGTAACATGACAATTCTTGATGCATACATTTATAAAAACTAAACGTTTGAGTAACGATAAAATGTTAAATGGAGCCAATATAATATTTTGCAATAAATGTCCGTTTAAAATCCGTTATATGCATGCAAAATGTTTTCAAAGAGCTTCAAAGGGTGTCCGTTATAACTAATTTTCTGATATAAAAATGTCCGTTGTATGCAATAATTGTAGCATTGCTTATATCGGAAACTAACAAATCGGGGGCTAACAAATCGGTCCGGTTTAACTAAATATCCGTTGCAGAGCCATCCGTTATATCGAGTTTTGCCTGAATTAAAAACTATTCTGTCCATTCTTTCAGACTTGCAATTGCTTTAGCTGCATTCCTTGAAAGGTATGGATCATACTTGCAGTTTTGGCTACTCTATTTAGTTTAGTTCGATTCACTACGTACATTCCAGTCGTTAACTTCAGTACAGCTCATCCTTGCCAGTACTCTTTCAAAGTTAAATTCAATTCATTATATATTTTTCGGTTAAATTTAGTTCGCTTTCTCTGTCTTCGTCAGTCAACTAGTTCAACTTCAGCTCCTCACGAGTTCGAGTACGAGTCGAGTACGGTATCAACTAAAGGTTGGTACTTGTACTCGTCGGTTGAGTATTCGTTTTCGTACTCGGAATTGAGTATATTTTGAACGAGTGTCAGAGCGAATACGAGTAATCGGTACATAAATTCAAAAGTACTTCAACCCGTACTTAGATTTATACTTGATACTCGAGTAATTTCCTTCAGTACAAAGAACATTACAACCTACAGTACACAGAAAAATGGAAGCAGGAGCAATCGACTGAAGCATTTAAAGACATTCCATAACTAAAAACTTTCAAATTCAAAAAATCTTGATGACCGTCACAATCACAAAAACACGATTGTGAAGACATTCAAAAACAAAAAGCTATTTTGTGAACGCAAATGTTTTGAAAATATATTTGCAGCATGGCGTATTTAAGAATTTTTCTGATACTTGTATTTCACGTTGCAGAAAACCACAACTGAGGAGTTTCAGCCCATTTCAATTTGCACCAGGAAAGATTTCCCTAGTTGCTGACTGCTGGAGCTCTGCAACGAGAAATTACTTCATAGAATTTTAGCCCCGTAGATAAACGCTGAATGGAATTTTCAGCTAGTGGTCTTAGATTTCGACATTTTTGGAGGAAAGCACAAATGGAAATATCTGACAGACTCCATCATTAAGGTTATGACAGAATTCAACATTTCTAGTAAGTTGATGTCAATAACTACGGATAATGCATCGAATGCAGATACGATGTTTACTGAACTAACAGCACTGTTCAGAAAAAATGTGAGTAACTACATATTACCACCGATTAAATGACGTTAATCAAATCTGTTTGAATATACTTTGGTGTGAATATATTCAGGGTATGTCATTTTGCGAAGACGTTTAGGGAATAAGGTGTCTTGCTCATATTTTCAATCTTGCTTGTCAAGCTTCACTTCTGACGTTAAAAAAGGTTCAATTTATATGGATGATCAAAGATACTATAGTATATTCGGTGACGAAGGGGTGGCTGAAGAGTTGTCAATTCAAGGTCTCAGTGTTTATCAGAAAGTACGTGAAAAAAATTATAAGTCTGTAAATTCTATCGATGCCACTGAATTTGGCATGACTGTTGCAACAGTTGCTAACATTTTGCAGGTCAAGGGCGCTGTTAGAAAAATCAGAAAGAGGGAACAGTTGTAAAACTCTCTCAATCACTTCTGTGTCATTTTTCAAATCGAATTCTTACACCTCGTTAATGATTTGCCGGTGAGGTGGAACACGACATATTTAATGTTTCTGAGTTATTTACAACTTGGTTCAGTGAGTTAATTATAATTTTTACTTTAAAATAATGAAACAAATTAACACATTCTTCATCTTTTCTAAACTGCTGGAAGCATATATAGTTTAAAAATGTATAATAATTATTGTAGGCGATTGAAAAAACACTGTCTTCAGATCCGGCATTGAAAACGTTCGTTATGAGTAACGCTGACTGGGATGTGATTGGGCAAATGGTTAAATACCTAAAGGTAATTAAATAATTCAAGCTAAAGTATTTGAAAATGTGAATTAAAAATAGCATTTGAATATGATTACTAACTCGGTCTCGTATTGTTGTTTCTGCTGAAGGAAGGCGACAGCCATCAAGAGGTAATACTATCGGCAGCCAAAGCCGCTTGTGAAAAGCTGAACAAGTATTACCCATCTTCGGATGGACTGGTGTACGTCATGTGCATTGGTAATGCAATAATTTGTGGTCATCGAATTTAAAGTGTTTTTAGAGATTTCGTGTTTTCAGAAAAAACTAATGCTGTTTTTTGTGACCCTTTTGGTCTGCTAAATTGTTTGCTGTAGACTTTGAAGTGTGAGTTAGGAGGTATATTTACTATAAAGTGGACGATGTTTTATTTTTACAATGTATTTTTGAAGCAAGTATTTAGACCACAAATATTCACTTTTGGAAAGACAACAATATTTTTTAAGCAATTTTGTACTTGTTAAAGAACAAGAACTATGGAACAAAATAACATTAACAAAAATTTTTTTTTGTAGTGCTTGACCCCCGCTGCAAGCTTAAGTGGCACAAAACGATGAAGTTTGGCGATAACATTCTCAAGGCTAAATGTTAAAGCTAACCGTCAATGCTAACGTTTTTGGTACAGAAACGTTTAAAGGAGAAAAATCGTTTATTTAATTTACCATTTTAGTTTATCATTTTCTGCTTTTGGCTTTTGTTATGCATCACGACTAGCCGATGTGGAGCTGTGAGAACGCAACAGCTTTTACGATATAGTTGATTTTTTAGAATGGTTGCTAATCATTGGAAAAATCATTACAATCCTAATGTAGCGTCTGCGGCACCTGCTATTCCAACCAATGATATAATTCAAGCTCAAACGTCACATACGAGCTTTGTAAATAAGGATGAACCACATTTTAAAAACCTTGAAACGGGAATAAAACAAAGGTTAAGTCGTAACTGAACTGTTACATAAAATAATGCATGCCCAAAGTGCATTTTCACTTTTGTTCTCTTCCCGTAGCTCTGCAATCACATTCATTCTGGACGTTTCAGCTGCTCGGGTTTCTTGTCTATGCTAGAATCTAAAATATGAACTAAATTGTAATAAGAAAATAATAAGAAAATTGATGCTTCCAAATCCAATAGTCATAAAATCCCACCCTGGGTGAACAAGTATCTACCTTGAAGAACCCTCTTTATATCCTCGTCGTTTCCAGTGGAAGTCCTCGCAATTTGATGTGATGTTTCGATCGTTACGGGTTAGTCTTCAGGATCGGCTTCCCTCGAGCTTTTCAATTCGTTCTTCTTAAGGTTAGTTTTTGCCTGATTTTGGTAGCTGAGTTGAAACCCTGGGAATTTAGTGGGTTTTGAATCTGATGTTTCAGCATCAACCCAGTCGGAATCCAAATCTAAATTCATTTAAAGTCTACAAATGGAATCAAATTTCACGTTCAATTTCATTTTCCTCTTGTAATTCGAATGATCGGATTTACAGATAGTTTTTTACGAACAAAAGTGCAATTGTGTTGGCCCCTCGTGGTTCCAACTTGACTGGCACAATTTTTGCTCCTCGCTTACTCCCGTTTGCTAGTAGGGCCCATTCATCGGCAAAATGTTTGAACTCGATCTCGTACTCTCGTAGTCTCTAAATGGTACTCAGAACTCACTCAGGAACTCAAATTCTGAATCAAACAAGAGCTTGCACTCTTGAGTGACCATGATGAAATGAAACTCTTAGTAATTAAAAAAGCGCAATTTCAAGGGATCCGCCAAATAACAACGCTGCAGCTGTCCACTGTACTGAATATGACTCACATTTTTAACGGAAACGAAATCATCAACACGCTAAATGCAGGAAAAATGTACTAAATTTGTAATTGTAGATGGGAGCAACTTGCATTCCGTTATGGAATATATGAGTTCCAAATACTGCCCTCATACTCTCGCTCAGAGCTGCGTTCAAGTTTTAGATAACTTGACTTGAACTTGAATTGAACTTAAAAAATTGTCTAAACGAGGTATCCAGTTCATTTTGTAGAAATTGAACTTGATTAGAACTTGACGTTCAAGTTGGACACATAATTTGACTTGAACGTGAACTTGTACTTGAACTTGATTATTCAAGTATTTTTTCGTAAAGGAATAAACCATACTAGAAATTTCGTCCACAATTATTATATCTGATGACGGTTAGACCGCAATTAGGATAAACTAAACGGCATGCGGACGTTATTCTTTACTCTAAAATTTCAAAACAGTTTAAAATACATGGTCAAATAAATATAAGCATTGTAGTCTAATTTACTAATTTCTGTAGTTAACAGGTTATCAATTATATTATTGACCTGTGCACATTATGTTGCACTCGTTTGGTGAGTTTAACCAGCAGTTATAATCATGAATATTTTTGGTCGTTAATTTTGCTTAACCAATATTTATTTATAAGGTTGTTTGTTGTTCATCTGCGCCATCATGTTTAATATCAGCAAAAATCATTCTTAGAGGGAATAATAAATTGCTCTTAAATTTCTTAGATTCAGAATAGATGAACTAAACAATCACTTCATTTTTATAATGGAACAAGAACCCTGAGTATCAAGAACATGCTTATAAAACAATAAGTCGGGACTTTTAATTATTCTAAGTATGGAAATAGGACACAAGAATTATTCTCGATCTAGACCACTGGGATTCGTGAAGACGACTTTAATGCCGATGGAATAAAAACAAACTCAAAGATGTTATTATTATGATGATTCGAATTCAATATTATTTTTAGTAGGATGCAAAGATGCCACTAATTCCGCAATGCTTACATTGATTTTCAGTGACAAAATCCGAGGTATATTCAACTTTTATTCAAGTTTTATTCAAGTACTTCAATTCAGTGTACTTGAACTTGACTTGATTTTGTTATCAAGTAATAAATTATTAACTTGAACTTGATCGAACTTGAACTTGATGTTCAAGTTACAAAATTGTCTGCACTTGACTTGACTTGAACTTGATACGCACTTGAACTTTTCAAGTTATACTTGAACGCAGCTCTGCTCTCGCTCAATGACTAATCTATTTTTATGGCACTCGAACTCACAACCTGAGTTCTGCCCAGAATGCCGCGGGTCTCGCACTCGGCACTCAACTTCTGAGTTCTTGCGAGTTTTGCTCTCAAAACTCGTGAGTGCAACAATTAGTGGTAGGGCCTATGATTACCTTGTCGTAGTCTAATTTTGAATTCTCCTTTCGTATTTGGAACGGGCAATGAATGCGTGTGAAACGCAGGCACTCCGGAATAAGGGGGGACAGGAGGGACATTGTCCCTCCCAAAAAAAGTCAGGGAGGGACAGGCTATACTGCTGTCCCCCCCACTTTTAAGAATTAAATGAGCCTTTTCTTAACGTTTTGATTTCAAAAGTCCTATGAAGCTTCATTTTTTTTAAAAATCCTCCACAAACTGTTGTTAGGTGTATCTATTTAAAAACTCGCAACAAACTATCTCTTCTAAGCAAAAATGTTTACTTAAATGATAAATATATTTTCCAACCCGGTATATGCATGTGAAGATCGGCTCATCTAGGTAACTGCCAAAATTGATTAGTGAAAGTAGTGGGTCATACTGCAGGCCGAATTAGATTTTTTAAAGCTACCGTATTCATCCTTGATAATGATTTTGCACTTATTCAAACGATTTTTTGTGAGTATTGCAATAATTTCAGGGTTGAAATTGTGTGATAGCGTGATTATTCAAATAGTAACTTAGATATTCAACGCAACGCTGCCCATCAACAAATTAGAGGATGTTTTTCTATTCAACATTCTTTACTATTGCTAAATTTGGAATATTATTTCCCCGCTACGTGTGCCGAACATATTGACCTCACCTTGCCAGATTGATCCAGGCCAAAATCTTGACCTCGATCAAAAGTTTGAACATTTTGAAACTTTTGCTTTGAATTTCGTTCCAATTCCATGCCAGACCAATAATTCTGTTCCAAAATGTCGGACCAAACAGATAATACCATTCCTGTATTACGAGCTTAACGGAAAATTTTCTAGGAGCAATTTATAAACTCAATAGGCTTTAGCGCGCCTATATTATTGAAAAGAGTACAAGTGAGTATTAAAACGACACCCAAGGAGTTTATTTCAGAATATTAATAATTAACATGAAATATTGTTGTTTGGTGAAACATTTACTTCGAAAAATTCACCGACGCAAAATTTGGCCTGTCCCAACGGATGGAAAAGGCCATGCACTTCTAAACCAGTAAATCTACTGGAGAATGTTCCTTGGACGAAAATTGTGGAACAGATCTAGAGGAATGGTTCTACAATTGGACCATGCCAGACCAAAAATGAAAGAACAGATTGAACCATTTGCGGAAATAGATCACCAATCAGTTTAATGATTCTTTGATCCCTCTATTTGAAATCAGTAAAATTTTGATAGTATTTAGTGTGTGTAAGAAAATGTTTCTAGTATATGAGATTTAGTTAGTGTCTTCTATGAAAACTTGTTCTTTTAAAAAAAATTGAAAAAACCTTAAAAGTTCTATATTTTGCATGCTTATATGAGCTAACTAACGAAAAATAATGTGTAACCCTATACATATGTACATACATACGTTTGTATGTGGCCAATAGCAAAGTAACGAGAACTAATTTTAAAATGTTGTCCCCCCCACTTTTTTGGACGTTCCGGAGTGCCTGTGAAACGATTACATATAGCTGAAATTTAAGATTTATGCTATTTCGGTATTCACACTACTGGTCTACCGTCTGAGACTCCTTTTCGCGGAAGCACGAAATTATAACGCATTGATGATTTTTGTAGTCAAAAAGACGACTTAAATTGATACTTATTGTACATTTTTTCCAGTCGTTTCCAGTCGGAAAATCGATAATTACAATATTTGCTTGGAAGCACGAATCATATTAATGTAAGTATTTTTCTATGTAATTCCCATTTAATGAGTTAAATATGAGACTGCAGTAATTTTCTTGTATAGTGTTCTTAACGAATGACAATTTATGGAGATGTCATTATATATATTCCTACTTTATAATGTAAATGTAATCCTAAGAAAATAAAAATGCAATGAGGAAACAACTGTAAAGAAAATAATCGTATAGAATAATTTTCAAGATTGCATAAAAGTTGGTATTCCCACAATATCGGGTTTCTGGTTGTGCGGATAATCTACACTCTCATACCTGCAAAAACAGAATGAAATGAAATTAAACCAATAATTCAAGGAAATTGGAGATCAAGGATATACATATGTAATGGTCTTAAATAAAACATAAATTTGCCCATGACAAGAAACTTAATTCATTATTGTTATAAATTTTCAACATAATTTAGAAAGCATGTAATATTTCACTTCAGTTTCTGTCAAAATGAGAGTATCTTCGGAAATAAAAATATTTCTTTTTATGACAATAGTAATAATCCCAGGAGCAATACTTTTGTTGCCCGTACTGTTGCTAGCTGTTATAATTCGAGAAATTTTTCGGGGGGTTTTAGCAAAGTGTCTTCGCTCAGATTTAAATGGCTTAGTGAAAAGATAGCAAGCTTTACTCTAGCAAAGCTTCGATAACTACCCTTGTGAAAGCAATCTACGAAGGGGATATTAATTTAGATCAATTTCGGGAAGATTTTCAAAACAGAGTGTTGACAGTTCAAAAGAACGATGAGTTAATTTACGTGAGGTTGCAAAACACTTGGACGAGTTTCTTAGGTTACACCTTTTGGAAAAAAGATCCTAATTTTGATTTGAAAAATCACATCCGTGACTACGACTACACTCCGACCACGACTTCGGTCCGAAGAATCAGATGTGAATAGAGTTCTCGGTGCCTTGGTGGAGGCCCCTTGGAACCGGGACAGAAGTGCTTGGGAGATTTTAGTGTCCAATTATCATTTTAATGGTGATTCCCATACACTTATTTTCTTGCGAGTTGATCATGTGCTATGCGATGGATTCTCCATTCTAGAAATATTTCGAAGAGTTCTTCAAAGTCCGGCCCAAACTCCAAGAATTTGTTTAGGAAAACAGCCCACCGGTCCCTTTTCCGCCTGTTTTTGTTACTGAAGTTACCTTATGACATATCAGAGAACTTTGCTGCTATTATTGGGAGGATCGAAGATCATTCATTGGAAATTGTCTACGAAGGAAACTATTATTAGTATCAGTCCAATCGTAAATGTTGAAATGATTAAACAAATCAAGAACCATTTCAGAGGAAATTTTGCAGCTGTAATTTATTCCTTAATTTTTGGAAGCATTCAGAAGTGTCTTAAAGAATCGGGACAAGAGGTTCCAGAGAAACTCACATCGGGTTTTGTGGTTCCATTACCAAATCATCCTGGCGGTCTTTGCATTAATGCGTAATATTAACAATTTTATCAAAACTCTAATACAAACATAAATCTCATGCAAATTTTAGAAATTGTATTATACAGATATTTCTGTACAAAATCGTTTCTATTTCTTAATATTTAGAATAACTTTTATTTTACGTTCGGTTTTATAAGTTTTACACTCCGTATATTTGTGGTATTTTTCTTTGCATTAATTTTAAATTTATTTAAAAGTTGTACTCGCAAATTTGTAATGTAGATCGATTGCACCTTCGGAATGGCAATTAAAATCCTGCTTCCCAGAAGAACGACTTTTAAAAATACAGAAAAACTTCGAACTAACTTAGCCCATCGACAGCTTTCTTATACTTGGGACGACTACCAACGTATTTTCCAATTGCAGTAAGGAAAACCTTGATTGAGCTTTTCTTCAGATTCGGAATATCTATTTTAACAACTAGCTTCCCTGCAATAACTGGTCCTGATTCCTATAGAGGGCATAAAGTGATTGAAATGGCAGTCTGTGTCAAACCTTTGTCCAGTATTGGTGAGATATTTTAAACGTTTGTTTATTAAAAGACTTTTTAATTCCGTTTGATAGTCTATGCGATCAATTTTACAATTTAGTGATATTTTTTATCAAGGTGCGATTGTTACTTCCGCGGGATTGAATAATACGTTGAAGATGAGCTGCTGCATTAATAAGAGTTTGTTTGCGTCTGAAGATGCACAAAATTTGGGAATTTATGTTCAGCAAGAACTTGACGCCCTTCTGAAAGCTACTGTTTAGATTATTTAGCTTATTTGAAGAACTTGTCGGCAGCATTCGATTGTGGTAATTTCAAATGAACAGATATTACACGACCGGACACAAAACATACAGCACCATTCATTTAAGCCTCCTAGACACTATATTGTAGAAGCACGTCACAACTCCCACAAAACAATTGGCAGAACTCCCTCTACCTTAAAAGAAACAGGAATTAACTTGTCAACAGTATTACAGTAATTCCCGTGTTGTGTATTTTCATCGATACGTGTATTTTTTATATATATATTATGTGTGTGTGATTTTGAGCCTTTCTTGAATATAAAGTGTGTAATTATCATTAGATCCGCCTGAAATGAGTTGTCATAGGAAATTCAGTCCTTCCATGTGAAGATTATTTAATTAAGATTGGATACAAAAAACCACATCCGTGACTATGACTACACTGGAACGCTCCAGATTCCACCAAGGCCCCATGAGATAGATGTGAATACAATTCTCGTTGAATTGGTGGATGCTCCTTGGAACCGGAACAGGAGTCCTTGGGAGATTTTGAAAGTATCCAATTATCAATTGAATGGTGAATCACATACGATTCTTCTCACTCGATTTGATCACAAGCTTTTTGACGGATTCTCTATTATAGAAATATTTCGAAGAGTTTATCAAAGTCCCATGAAAACTCCAAAAGTACGTTTAGGAAAAGAGCCAACGTCTCCCTTTTCTCGCGTTATTTTGTTACTGCAACTGCCTTACGATGTGTCAAAGAATGCGCTGGCAACTTTCGGCGGATCAAAGATTCTCCATTCGAAAATATCTACCCAGGAAACCATTTTAAGCTGGAGTCCAGCGATAGATGTTGAAATGATTAAAAAAATTAAGAATCATTTCAATGTAAATTTTGCAGCTGTAATTTATTCCGCCATTTTAGGAGGAATTCAGAAGTGTCTCGAAGAGTCGGGGCAGGAGGTTCCGGAGAAACTCACATCGGGTTTTGTGATTCCTATACCAAATCATCCCGGCGGTCTTTCCTTTAATGCGTAATATTAACATTTGTATCAAAATTCCCATTTAATTCAATGAGATATTTTGAACACATTTGAAGGGTGGAAAATCAAACGCGATCAGTCCCATTGTGGGGCATTGGACTGATCGTGTTTTGCTTTTCCACCCTTCATTTGTTGAAAAGAACTTTCAAAGTTTTTGTAGCCATCATCGACTTGTATTTCATAAATATATAATTTTTTTTGTGACTCATTCTACAAGAAATACCTAAATTGTAGGAATCACGGCATGCATTAGTTTGAAAATGAATTGAAAATTGTATTTGGAAATTTGTGATGCAGATCGATTGCAGCATCGGAATGGCAATTAAAATCAACCTTGCTACAAGAACGTCTTTTAAAAATTCAAAACAACTTTGAATCCATCAGCCGATCGAAAGTTTTCTTGCACTTGGGACGACTGCCTGCGTATTTTCCCATGACAATTAGGAAAATCTTGATTGATGTTTTCTTCCGATTAGGAATATCTATTTTAGTATCAAGCTTCCCTTCAACAACTAGCCCTGAGTATTACAGGGGGCATAAATTAGTTGAAATGACAGGATGTATCCACACTCGGTCAAGTACTGGTAAGAAATTTTACAATATTTTATGAAAAAAACTATTTGTATCATAGTCTCTGGAACTAGTTTTATAATTTTGCAATATTGTTTGGAAAGGATTAATCGTTACTTCTATGGGATTGAACAACACATTGAAGATGAGCTGCTGCATTAACAGGAGTTTGTTTGCGTCGGAAGATGCAACCCACAATTTTGGAAGTTATGTTCATGAGGAATTTGACGCTCTTCTGAAAGTTACTGTTTACATATTTTAATGTACAATAGAGAGTTGATAATTTTTTTCTCTGTATTAATAGTTTTGCAGTAGTGTATGTATTATAATAATTTCAAACGAACGGATATTACAAGTAGCCATAAAACATGACACCGTTCTCTCTCTCTGGTCCTTAAAAAGAAACAGCACTTATGTTGTGCACAGCTAAGTTTCCTGTTTCATAAAATTTCTAGGGACATATATGTACATACATTTAATTCCCATTTCGAGTCTTTTTTAAATGATATAATTTTCAGTGGGATGCACATACATGCATTTAGAAACCCCTGAGAATTTTTACGTAGATATGGAGTAAGAAAATGCCAAAATATAAAATGATATATGCGTGTATTGCAAAGATGCTAAACTGATTTTGCCTATCCTACATCCTACCTATACATTCAGTTTAGGAGGGGCCTTCCTTCTTCCCTATTTGTGCAATTTCTAGGCCTATATCCTTGCCTAGAAGTAGGCATTTGCCGCTGCCTACATTTCTGCCTATATAGGAAACGGAAAGTGTTAGCCCCTTCCTACATGGGACCCTATACTATAGAATTAAATTATTTTTTGATTAAAATTCATAATTACATTTTGCTGTCTTTATTTTAGCAAATTTATTATGGACATATAGCATTAGTTTAAAAAACAATTAGGCTATCCCTCATATGCAACAATTATTCAGCAAACACTCACTAACTGTTTGTTACTTTCTTATGTATCATATTTTTAAACAAACTGATTGTGAGTACTTCTTCAAAATTAATGTTGCTCATGCATTATGTGAAAACTCCTATTGATTGGTCGTATTGCACGTTACAGTAAGTATATATGCATCGAGCAATCACATACAATATATGTATATGTACTTAGTTATGTATGGATATTATTTTGAATGGGAAATCTCACATGTCCCTACAGTAGCCTGATATTCCAACGTAGCCAACGTTCAAAAATCGTTTTGGTTAGCATTGAGATAACTTATTCCATAATGAGAAAATAGTTATGTATATATGTACATCCTACATATTTGCCTTCATACAAGCGCGTTTTCGTGCTGCCTACATATATGTCAATATGACTGCGTGTATGCAGGCGTGCATTCCTATTTTATAGGCATTTTTTCTGCGAAAACCAGTGCACCCTATTTTGCCTATAATTTTTTCTGCAAATAGCTCGCACCCTATAAATAGGCCTACATGTAGGCCTACATGTAGGATAGGCTAGCATCTTTGGTGTATTGACAAATACTTATTCATAATTTGGATTAATTTTGGGAGGAAAAGTAATAATGTACAACTCTATCACTGGCTATAGGTCATTGCCGCAAATTTCTCGCGTACAGGTTCTTGATGTATGGTTTCACATTTTCACATTACAAGTATGTCTTCTTAATACAGAATTAATTATAATTTTGTAAATCCACTGGAATAATACATTAATGTTTTCCAACAAAAATATGAAATACAACTGGATGCAACTTACTATAATGATTGCATCAAATATTTGACGTATTCACTTGTTCGAATTACTCAAAAACGTAATTTATCAATTCGAAGAGGAATAATAGAAACCGATCAATAACAGATATATATTTTTGAAAACTACACTACGTAAAAGCCGTAGACAATTAATTATTGGAAAGTTACGCTCACAATCAGCATAAATCAGTACCACGGGAATTAGTATGCGTAATGTTCAAGTTGGATTTCCAAACACTATGTGGTGTTAAGAATAAAATTAAAGTGGGTTTCCTATAATATAATTAAGTGATTAGACTAAACTTTCATTGAAGTGTAATCATAATTATATGATCGTACTCACCCGAATATATTACAAGGTAGTACTCTCCATCTAGTGCCTGTGATCACACATTTAAAGACAAGGAACAAAACTTGTACTCTTCCATGCTCTGTTCATTATTTTTAAAGCCCTACTGTTTGCTAAGGGAGATATTTTAAGTAAAAATTAACAATGACGTCGGGATTGGGTGGGTGTAATATATTTGGACGAGTACGTTCATGTAATTATGATTAAATTCAAGGTAAGTTTAGTTTAGTCACGTAATTATATTTAATATAATAAATAATAAAGTAAAATAAATAATAATAGTTATAAATCGAACCGATCCGAAACCGATATCCGGTTAGGCATTGACGTATCCGAACCGTTCGGTTATTTCAATTCGGTTACGACTTTTGTAACCGAACCGTCGGTTTCGGTTAACCGATGGTCGGATAACCGCGTTAAACCGAACCGATCTCATGCTTACATCCAGCAGCTTTTCTGATTATTTCGATGTTAATTCCCTCAGCAGCTGATGAAGTGCTAGCATGGCGCGTGCTGTGAGCAGAAAAAGCTTTCGCGTCGATTCCACTCCTCGTGAGGACCGTCCGTATCCATCTTCCTATTGTCTGAGCGGTTACTGGCTTGTATCGTCTAGAGATGGATAGAAACAGCTTAGATGGGTTGCCTCTGACTGTCGCCGTTTTTCGAATGTACTCCTTGAGCACTGTTGCAGCGCAAATTTCTCCATCTCAGGAGAAGTACGGAGTATGGGAGCACGGGTTAAGGGCGATTCACTTGTGAGGTATTTATTCATCCAGATATGAAAATGTCAATATATTTGCTCTGCAACTTAATGTCACTGACTTCGATACTAGCAAATGTTTGCACTCTATGTGTCGTGATAATTGCTAACAACATTGAAAGTTTGATTGTCAATTGTTCCATCAAACAGGACAACGGACAACTAGTACGAAGATATACCAGCACAATTATGGGATCCCAAGTATAATTAAATCGTGATCTTGGAGGTCGAAGATTACTAACGCCCTTGTGGAAGCGAGATATCACAGGATTTTCTCCAACAGCAGTAACCGAAATTAGGGAGATGGCTGACATAAATTTATTCAGTGTTGCGTACAAAGCTTCGAGCGTTTAAACAATCTTGCATGTATTGAATTATTTGCTCAGGAGTGGGCCTGAAGAGAGATATTGTGTGTAACTGACAATACCGTTGCCATCCTTGAAGAGAAGATATGTACTGAGTTCTAGTAGTAGGAGCGATTGATGCTAATAAGGTATCTATACAAGTTACTTGAAGTCCCTGATGTGTATAACCCTAATATGCTGCTGATAATATTCCCCCAGTAGTATTTCAAATGATAGTTGACAAATGCTTGACATAAATTTCGCGTTTCCATCCAAAACGGCAGCTTTAACAAATCCTTCCCGAAAACTTTCGGTTTTGATTTTTGTACCCGAAACCGGACCGAAAATTGTCGGTTCATAAACCGTTGACCCGAAACCGGACCGAAATTTAACGGTTCTTTAAAAAGTTGACCCGAAACCGTACCGGAACCTCGGGAATTCCCGATACCGAACAGAAACACTACCTACAATAATTTCTCCTACCTTGTTCACTATTTTCCCACTATTCTCAATTCAGGGACCAATCACAAAACTTGATGGAAAGGTCATCCACATTAAACTCTATACCATCAATACATATACAATGGAGTTGATCTTCTGTACATCGACTTTCTATAGCGAAATCATAAGATCCCAAGAGTTTAGTCATGCTAAATTATACCGTTACTTACTACCGTAAGTGAAATGAACCAGTGCACATCGTGGAAGTGCATCTGCAGAAAAGGTACTTTTCGGGGGTGAGATTTGATAGTCTACAAACCTGTGGAATTTCCAGGCAATTCAAAAAATTCCGGAGATGATAGGACTTCCCGACTCATATGCTCTTGGACGTATGGGAATACCAGGGTAATTTGTATTCGATGGATTTCATTAGCGAATGGAAAAATTGTTCAGTGTATTCTTTGATGGTTGGGACGAAGGATTTAATGGGATTGCAATTTTAAAGTTTCTGCAGATTGACATTTATGGAGGTCAAGAAAGTAATACTAATGCTTCCAAAAGTTCCGATTCCCTGCATTAAACTCTTTGGTTTTTCTGGAAATAAAGGCTTTTAACTCTAATTATTTTAATTGCATTCATTTAATCGGACCTTCTTACAATTAGTCAACTCTAGTGTTACCCAGGGTTGGTTTGGTTTAAACCATGGTTTAAACCAAACGGTTTTTTTAATAAAAACCAATAGCATGCAAGCCATCCACCAAGGTGGATGGAAAAACTGGGATAGCAATGGTTTGTAAAACATAAAAGAATATTAAACTTAACAATATATAATTATACCGTTTTTACATAAGGCTGTTCTTCGTTTAAATAAATGCAACGGATCCTTTAAAACTAATCCGTTTGTGTTGGGTAAAATCTGTGACAGAAACCAACTTCGTCGCTTATTAATAGCGTTACATTAATTTTTTCATTACTTTCCTGGCAAAGGTAAGTTAAATTTAAAAATTTTGTGAAAAAAACCAGGGTGCAAAATAGGCCCTCAGATTCCATGCGAAAAGGCCTTTCTATTTATTTGACTATTTCTGTTATTCAAAGTTCCCCGTCACTGACCTACATAAACAATGGCTTAATATTAACTGTTTTACCTACATTTCGTATATAGGTTTTTGAAGTAACTTCACTGTTGTATTGGCTTCATCTGTAGTCACAATTAAACATCGAATGGAACTGGCTTAGTAGCTAGGTATAAAAACAACTCTTAGGAAAACTAAAATCATCCTATTTATATTAGCAACATTGCCACAGACTGGTCAAAATACAATTAGCTGATTTTAAAAAACTGAAGCCTCTCTTTTTATTACGTGAAGTCGGTACTCAAAGAATAATTTTTAGAATTATTTTTTTCAAAGTTTTCCGTGGCATAAATGTGTTTTTGACAATATTTCAAATTCACTGTTTAGTAAACAGGTGCTCTACAGGGTACTAATAAAATGGTAATTAAATTATTTCAGCTGAGCAAATGTTTGAAATTTAAAATTGTCTTTGTTTATATGCTTTTTGCTGGAACCCATTATTAAAATTATAAGAATTGGTCACAAAATATTAGCTATCCCTAATTTAATAAATCTATAAGACCCTAATTTTTGACCATGAGTGTCAATTTTTTAGTAATGCAGGACGCTGTCAATGCATAAAGCGACATCATTTTAATTAATTTTATGTCTGACGTGTGTTGGTGTACTCCAAAGTTACTCTTTTACTCTAAATTACTCTTATATCCAAAGTTAGAATACTTCGTGGTAGTTAAAAGACGATGGCCAATCAATATTAGCCAAACTGTACTAATTATTCAAAGGCGTACACAATAAGCAAGTAGTAGTTGATTCGAATTAACCATACAAATTCCAAGATGCAAGATAGTAACTTGTTGGTAACGTGTTTTGCAGTGCGGAATTTCTTTTCTCTTTTTTAATTTTTTCTGGTTTGTAATCTAAAAATGGCATTATTTTTTGTTGACTTGAACTGGATGAAGTTGTGGTAACATTTGGCACATTTGTAACTATAATTTAAGCCTGTCCAAGTAAACCAAAAAGAAATGTTAAAAGAGATTTTTTTTTCAATCGTGCAAATAAATTCTTTAAAATAAAAATTAAAGCATTTTTTGCATGAATAAAAGAGAAAAAAATATATAAATTCGATATTATATATTTTCATTGAAGAGTAGAAAAACTAAAAGGATTTTTGATTAGAAATAAAATTAACTTGCATACTTGCAGATTTATCAAAATATTACCAACCGTACAAAATTTAGCTGAATCGTATTCTTCACTTCTATTTTGTTATTATTCCTCGTTTGTGTTTATTTATTTATACTTTCTAAAACCTGTCTCCCTAAAAGCATATTAAAAATACATTAACTGTATGTTTTAAGGTTAAAAGAGTATTAGCACTAATTGTAAGCTATATGTATTCAGAAACTAAAAATAAGGACAGAAGTTTCCAACGTACGGGCATGATATAAAATTCACCAAAATGTCTCAATTCTCAACGTATCCAAATACTCGGGTACAATGGGCGTGGGTACGAGTAAATGACCCCATTATACCCGTACCCGGTGGGTATATACCCATTTTGAAATCCTTGTACCCGTACCCATACCCGTATCCGTACCCGAAATTTTGAGCCGACCAAAGTGTACCCGGGTTGTACCCGAAATTGATCGGGTACACAAAATCGGTACCCGGGTAGTACCCATACCCGTGCCGAGCACTGGTCGGCAATGATATCGGATGTTGTTATTTTTATTTGTTTAGTTATACAGCGTGCCATAGCCTAATTGACATTTGTGATCCAAAACCTGGAGAAACTTTGGTGGTATCAGCGGCTGCTGGAGCTGTTGGAAGTTTAGTGGGACAAATAAGAAAAATTAAAGGTACAGTGTACTCTCTCTATAAGAGGCCTCCATATAATAAGAGCATGTTCTCTATAGTAGCAATCGCTCATCCCCCCAGACATTTCTTATGTTATTAATACTCTATATAAGAGCACCCTATATAACAGCATTTCCGCTGTAACAGCGGGAAATTTGCTACCCTTCAGCATTAGCCGTTCGCTATAAGTTAAGAGCATCGCTTTTGTACAAGTAATGCATCTCTGCACCACCACGCTGCGTTGGCGCATTGCGTACTTCATTGCGCTATGCAGGGAATGTGCAAAAATCTTTCCATTAGTTGTATGTAATGATTTTACACTATATATACATGCACGAATGGCACAATCAAGGCAACCACAACCAAACTGATGACCAAGACAAATAATATCGGGTGAGAAATTGTCGTAACCTCATCAACAAATAAAGAATTAATTTTGAAGAAATTTTATATTATTTTGTTATCCTTTATAATCAAATCCAGGCCGTGGTGTCTGTAAACAATTCAAACTACGCGGCACAACCCACCATAGAGCTCATACTCTATGCTGTACTATGGATGGATCTCAAATATAATTTTGCATTCTATGAAAACATTCTACCTATATGTATAATAATACGTTCTAACTATACGTATAATAATACATTCTACCTATACGTATAATAACATGCTGATAATACTTCCCTTCCCTATTAATACAATAGACAGAGCGACTGAGAGTACAATCGATTCTCCATCGGTGAGGGAGAGACCGGAGGGAGTCGGAGTACATTCGATTGTACATCGTCTAGGAAGAGAGAGAGAGAGTACATTCGATTGTATATCGGCGAGGAAGAGACAGTACATTCGATTGTACATCGGTGAGGAAGACAGTACATTCGATTGTACATCGGTGAGAGAGAGGCGGAGAGCACATTGGACTGTACACAGAAGCGGGGGTGAGACGTAGAGTACATTCGGTTGTACATCGTGGAGTGAGACGAAGAGTACAGTCGAATGTACATCGGGGTGCGCGATAGACGGAGAGTACATTATATTGTACATCGGAGAGAGACGGATTGTAGATTCGGTTGTACATCGAAGATGGAGTGGTACGGAGAGTACATTTGGTTGTGCATCGGTTAGAGAGAGAGACTGATAGTACATTCGGTTGTTCATGGGAGAAGGAGAGAAACAGAGGGTAATGTTAGGGAAATCCCTCTTCTTACAATCCCACTCCCTATTCAATCTCGATACCTCATTTCACACTCCGTCCCAATCACTCGATGTACCATAGAGAAAACTCCCAATCCCTCTCATGCACACACACACTCCCGATAGTCAATCCCACTCAATCTGAGGCGCTGCGCGCGCATGCGTACATACCGCGCCAATTTTAAAAAGCATTATAAAATTGATAAAATTAATGCAATTAATTAAATTAATTTCAATTAAGGTGGCGTCATTTCTGATCATCAATCCCGCTCAGTTTTCTACGTGCATTTTGTCAATCCCACTCCATCTCAATCCCTCTGTACATTCAAATAGTCAATCCCAATCCCACTCCCAATCCGTCCGGACTGATGTTTTTGTCAGTCCGTCCTGTGAGCTACTCGGGATTTCCCTAACATTAACAGAGGGCATTCGATTGTAAATCGTAGAGTGACGGAGAGTACATTTGATCGACTTGGTATTTATTTGCCATCATCATTTTTTACACATCATCAGATGTATGTAGCATTTTCTAGAGCTATGTCGGGAAAGACTGTAATATGTGAAAATTGTACATTGAATAGCGAAACGGTGAGTACCGTAATTGTACATCGGAGGGATAGAGACGGCGAGTACCGTAATTGTACATCGGAGGGATAGAGACGGCGAGTACCGTAATTGTACATCGGAGGGATAGAGACGGAGAGTACAAAAGTTGTGCATCGGAGAGATAGAGACGGAGAGTACAAAAGTTGTACATCGGAGAGATAGAGACGGAGAGTACAAAAGTTGTACATCGGAGAGATAGAGACGGAGAGTACAAAAGTTGTACATCGGAGAGATAGAGACGGAGAGTACAAAAGTTGTACATCGGAGAGATAGAGACGGAGAGTACAATAGTTGTACATCGGAGAGATAGAGACGGAGAGTACAATAGTTGTACATCGGAGAGATAGAGAAGGAGAGTACAATAGTTGTACATCGGAGAGATAGAGACGGAGAGTACAATAGTTGTAAATCGGAGAGGTAGAGACGGAGAGTACAAAAGTTGTACATCGGAGAGATAGAGACGGAGAGTACAATAGTTGTAAATCGGAGAGATAGAGACGGAGAGTACAAAAGTTGTACATCGGAGAGATAGAGACGGAGAGTACAATAGTTGTACATCGGAGAGATAGAGACGGAGAGTACAATAGTTGTACATCGGAGAGATAGAGACGGAGAGTACAATAGTTGTACATCGGAGAGATAGAGACGGAGAGTACAATAGTTGTACATCGGAGAGATTTAGACGGAGAGTACAATAGTTGTACATCGGAGAGATTTAGACGGAGAGTACAATAGTTGTACATCGGAGAGATAGAGACGGAGAGTACAATAGTTGTACATCGGAGAGATAGAGACGGAGAGTACAATAGTTGTACATCGGAGAGATAGACGGAGAGTACAATAGTAGTACATCGGATAGATAGAGACGGAGAGTACAGAAGTTGTACATCGGTGGGAGACGAAGAGTACAGAAGTTGTACATCGGTGGGAGATGAAGAGTACAGAAGTTGTACATCGGTGGGAGATGAAGAGTACAGAAGTTGTACATCGGTGGGAGACGGAGAGTACAGAAGTTGTACATCGGTGGGAGACGGAGAGTACAGAAGTTGTACATCGGTGGGAGACGGAGAGTACAGTAATTGTACATCGAAGATAGAGCTGCGGAGAGTATATATATTGTATTTATTACACAGGAGAGAGAGACGAAGAATAAATATAATTTCACTTAACAGCGATTTTTTGATGTGAACTATTTTGTTGTTTTACTGGAATGGAATCCTCTTATACTGGATTACATTGCCCTGCGAAGCGGGCTACCTTTCTAGTTAAATAATAATTTCTTTAGTTTCAGCAGATAAAGGATTGAACTGAAGAATTACTTAACTTGCTGGAGGGTATCGAATCATTGGGATCAAAATGTCACGCTCTTAATGCCAACCAGACCCAAATTATAGATTTTTTTGTACGCAGATAATCAGTTTCTACAAGAGTCAGTTATTCTGTATGTCTGTGCGCACGATTATTTAAGGAATTTTAAAGCCACGTTCTTTGTAAGAGCATACGGCTATAAGAGCGGTTTTGGTCATCTTTGTGGGTTGCTCTTATATGGAGAGTATACTGTAGTGTCTGTTACAGGATTCGCTAACAGAAAAGATCAAGAGTAACTTCATGGAATCATTGCTGTACTTGAAACTAATTCAGCATTTGTGCTTTTATAAATTGTGTTGACTTATGAAATACAACAAAATGTTGTAACTACTTGTTGTACTTAAGATTAAAGGTCATTGGATTTGCCGGGGACGAAGAAAAAGTGAAATGACTGACTGAAGAATTAGGATTTCCCCTCGCTTTCAACTTCAAGAAAGTCAGTTTGGACGAGGCTTTTAAGAAATATTCTCCACAGAAAATATAATTACTGCTACTTTGACAACGAAAAACAAGCTCCACCTTCCTTGCAAACTTCTAAGCAATTTTTATTATAAAATTTTCATGAGTTCGTTTTATGATTTAAAGGTTGCATTTAAAGGTTAAACTTGTCTGTTGTCCAAAACATGAATGAACTTGGTTGTATCTCCCAGTGCGGATCTATGTATATCAGCGTACAATAAAGATCGCAAGAAGGGGGAACAACCATTAGTAATTGGACTAGTACACATGATTTATTTTAACTGACAATGAAAAGCGAAACTATGCATTTTAAAATAAAATCAAAATATGGAGGGTTTTAAGCTTGTATGAGCCTGTACGCTTTTACACATACCATTACTAATATTTTTTAAATTGTTTTATTTTTGTGAATTCTTTTAATTATCAGTGAAAAATCAAAGTTCGAGAGTCATTTACTGGTGGTTTCGAAAATATGCCCCAAGGAAAAAAATATTGGGACACAGATTATCAAGGCATAACTTAACCCAAACTGTGAGGGTTTATTGTCCATTGCCGGTGAAAGTTTTTTGCTATTGTTATCAAAGGAAGCCTTCATATTATTTGCTGGAATAAATTGTTATCATACCAATCAAGGCTCTAATAATTCCAATCTCCTCAATTTAATTTCTGATAAATGTAAAAAAATGTTTTGTGACTTTGCATATCAGATCAAAAACATCCGGATGAAATCCCGGCGAAAGGGATCTAAATTTTCATTTGCATACTCGATTCTTATTAAATAGTACTGTAACGATTGTGTTTTCTTGAAGCGAATTCAGATTATTTCGAAAATGGAGGAATGGAAGGACGACGACGTAAATTAAATATTTGAGTATTTAAATGGTACCTAAAAATTTGTTGTGAAAAAGTGAGGGCGAACCATTGAGCGTGTAAGTGTGCGAGAGGAAGCACCAGAAAACAAACGCTTGTTCCCTACTTTCCCTCAGCCTCAACCATTCGACAGCGGTGATTTTGACAATGTTGGTCCAGGTCAGGGTTAATATTTTTGAATTTAATTCAATGAAAATAATTGTCAAAGTGGTTAAAAATATTCTACACACCAAGGAACAGAGGTGTCCATTTGAAAACACGTTCGTTGATCCTTCAGAAGGGGAACCGTTTACAATTACCCGTTCCTTCATCGTTCCGTAAAATGAAGCCTTCTGAATGTTTACCCTTCCTTCGCCCTTCCTTCGTACAAAACCATGCTATAATCCTTCCTTCAGCCTTCAAAAATTATTTAAATGACCTTCGTGCGTTACCGTCGATCCGTGTTCATTTATTTATCGCAAAAATATTTTAACACAAGTGACAAAATCAGAGCTTTTGTAAACAAAACGATTCATGTTGGAAGATGCACTGATTGTAAGATCACTGCTTGCATTTTAAGCTAGAAAGGCGATATTCGCGATATTGAATCATTTTTAAAACGGTATTAATAGAAAGTGTAGCTCTTCTTGCACGAATCAAAGCTCCAGCGATTGAAAATAATCTCTCGACCGATCCTGAGGAAGCTGGGATAGCGAGAAACTTTCGTGCGAGCCATATATGAGCGTATATGACATAATATGTATTATTATGTTATATATTAATTATTATTAGTATGTTCTTATGTACAAAGAAGGGAATAAAATACTTACATGCTTCGGGTATCATGCTGCCTTTGTGAAATAAATGTTTCAGAATAACGTTAAGCAGACCCGCCAGAAAAATAGTTTTCAGTTGAGTACGTACGTACATGAACTTAAGTTACGGAAGAATTTTGCCTAAAATATAGTAGATGGAATTGCAAGTTCCAGCGGCGTTCGAAGGCGTAAAAACAACATGTTCCTTCACATTCCATTATTTCTGCAAAGAGCAGAAGCCTTCGTTCAGCCTTCGTTTCTTTCCAAGCCTTCCTTCCCTTCCCTTCATAATTGCCAAAGATAACGCTTCATTCGTTCAAAGAAGCCTTCTCTGAAGGAAATCCTTCGAAGGATGGACACCTCTGCCAAGGAATGATGCAATTGATTTGAACACATGTGCAGTTTCAGAGGTAATTACATTTCAGACTTAATTATTAAGTTCCAAAATTATCTCTTAATCATAGCTTTATTCTCAATCCATCCTCGGACTGGAAAAGAATTTTTTTCACTCGGATCCGCATGCTCAACCATGAAGTTACGAGAGCATGGGAACATGGGATAGGATTTCTCTATCAACATAAGATTGTTTGCCCTGCACAACAAGGTCTTCAAGTATAATTAATTCTTGGGAATTCTTGCAGTTGAGACATGTACAACCCAAATACTGTAAGTACCATCACAACAACAACTTTTAAAATCCAATATGCACTTTACGTTGTTTCATGATGGGAAGCCATTTGATGGAATTATTATGTTTTCGGTGATTGCAACACGTTTCTGCCTTCCTCTTAGTTTGATTTTAAATCAATCCTTAATAGTTGCTAGTCGAGACGATTCATTTCAGTTGGCCCGCACACTCACACGGGAGGTTAAAGAAAACATGAGATGGTTTAGCTTTCAAACATGCCCCTCACTGTCAGTGCAGTGTCTCAGGATTTATGGCACCCCCGTGTAAGGGCAGGGCTAGTACTGCAGAACTTCAAATGAAATGGATAACGGACAGAGCTTATTTTCTAAATCATGTACATTATAATGTATTCTTGGAGACTGAGTGTAACAATTTTAAATAAAATCAAGAAGCGGGTTACTGAGTTGTAAAAAACATCGAAGCAGTTTGATCAATTGAGTTTATACTACGATTTACGCCTGGAGACTCAGCCTATCCTATATCCTTCGTATTTATAAAATTTGAGCCGAGGCTACATAACTACAGTGAGCACAGTATGTTTACCCTCCCCTTGGTGGCTCTATCGTTGACAATGAATAAATGTTTACCTATGCGCCAGGGAACATCGGCAATTATCTTAAATTGTAGGTAATAATATTACCAATTTATTTCTATATTATAATTTATTTTATCATTGTACCCGCCATATTGAAAATCCCCAAAGCGTCACACCATATAAAAATGACACAATAAAAGTGTATCCACCCCTGGTGTCGTGACGCCATGGTGAACTGGGAAAATCATTATTGCAGTGCCTGTCATGGGAACAGAAAAGTTGTCCCGGTTCCCATTCCCGTTCCCACGGTTCGGGTTTGGGTACAAGACAGAACCCAATTCCCAAATTGCACCCGAAATCTTGCCCAGACTCGAAATTTTTAAAATTATAGCACCCAAACCCGTTCCTGTTCCCAAAAATTAATTTTGGGTGCACCCAAACCCGTACCCAAAACCCTGGAACCCGTTCCTGTACCCGAAACGGAAGTTCATATATTCAAGGATAAAAGTTATACATTATATCTACTTATTATTTCAATTTTTGCTAACAATTGCACTCACTCTATTTGTTATATTTCATTCTACTTAGGTAATTAATTTTGTAAATTTTAAGTCTCCTTGCAAATGCTAAGCACAATATACGCAACTAATTAATTTTTATCGTCACATTTCATCATTCGACGTGTGAAGATCTGTTCCAACAAAGAGCGTTTGCCTCTAAACTACAACAACGACACAAAAATAGTCGGCCAAACCACGTCAAAACAAATCAATCATATAATAATAATAATTATTATCGTTATGCTCGCAAGATTCCTCTGTACACGGGTACGCATGAACAGAACCGGGTTTTTGAGGATACCGTTCTCGATCCTGTTGAGTACAGATCCCATTTAGCCTGTATTGACCCGTTCCTATATGCGTTCCTGTTCCCACATACTATAATGATTGGAAAGGTTCCCAAACTTGTACCCACACTTTTGGGAGTAAACATTTTGCAGTCATATCATACCCGTTCCCGTTCCTGCACCCAAATACCCGGGTGTGACCCGTTCCCATGACAGGCACTGCATTATTGAAGCTTCTGGGAAGCATATAGCTTCCAGAGGCTACATGAAGTAAAAATATTTCTGATTTGGGGCACATTCAAAATTTCAGTGTGATCCAGACCCCTCAAAAGGCAAAATGTAGGAAACTTGGAGTTAATTATGTTTAAAAATTATTTAAATAATTTTGGTGGCACGGGAACATAAAAATACTCTACTCAAACATTGTTTTACGTTATTCGATCTAAAAACGGTCGAAAAAAAAATTTACGTTGATTCTTACCTTAATTCTGGGACACCACCAAAGCAGTTCCACATTGAAGGGAGAACCCGCAGGCCCCCGCCTAATTGACTCCGCCGACCGATATGCGTCAAAATAGTAGTCTAACACATTTTGAGCAAAAATCCAGGAATTGCATTTATGGTCAGAGCCATAACACTGATAGTGCAAAATGTAAGCAACGTTTTGCTTAGTACTCGGAACAGTTCAGTTCGATTCAAAATTTGCAGTTCAGTTCAGTTTGAGCAGTGAACTGAAACGAAAATTCGGTTTCGGTTCAGTTCAAGCAAAAACAGTTCAGTTCAGTTCAGTTTTACCTGATGAACTGAACTGAATCGGTGAATCAAACAATTCAGTCGCAGTGTTTGGTAAACAATAATAATTGCATGTGTACACACATAAAGATCCGAATTTAGTCATCCGAGTCAATCCCAGAAAAATTGATTTTTTCCCTCTAAACCTGTTCCTAATCGCATTCACCATAGCAAACAGTGCACTGGAGAATGCACAAATGATATGCTCTTGATGATGGTAATGTACACTGGAATGGCCCTGTTTCATAATCAACGTTTAGTAATCCGTAATAGATTGCTTCCTTTTAGCATTACATCTTTGGGCGAATTCAGTATCTACATTTTCCTTAGGATTGGTACCATCGTAATCAAACCAGAATTTTAAGTACTTGTTGAAGTTTTAAAGAAAATAGTTAGTGCGAAATGCAACTTCTTAAGCCCCATGTTTGGTCCGGCAACAGCAATGTCCCATATAATTATTTAAAAAACATTTTTGAAATAATAAAGTAATTAAAAAACTGTTGGTTATTCGTTAAATAACTATACATGGGAATGACAGATAAGAATGTAAGTACGTTGGTGGCGACATTTCCAGCAAGGACCCCGTTTGCAAACTGTTTGAACTGCAGTTTGCATTATACGGTTCAGTTCGATTCAAATACTGAATCGAACTGTTCAGTTCAGTTCAACGCTGAACTGAACTGTGTTTATAGTGAATCAAACTGAACTGAACTGAACCGAATCGGAATTTTTCGGTTTTGAACTGAACTGGTCCGAGTACTAGTTTTGCTTAAACTAACAAAGAGAATAGAACGACCTAGGTCATATGTCATGTCGGCTGAGTCGCAGGTATCTAAGTTTAATATGATTTATTTAACTAATAAATTGTAAATGATTACCAATATAATATATGTATTACTAAATTAACAAAAGTATCAATTAATAAAAAAACCAGGGGAGGACAAATACATTGTGCTCACTGTATATACCTCTATGTACATTTTAACCGACGAATAGATCTACCTATCCTACATCCTACCTACATATGTATATGGAGAGAATCAAGGCTACATATTAGCCTACAATTCATTGACAAATTAGCTCAACGAACTCTACATCCTTCCTACATCGTATATGATTTTCGCTACTCTCAAATTGCCTAAGAGCATTCTACTATCATAAATTAAAAATCCTGACTCAAATCAATGGGATCGGAATAAAATAGTTTGAGTTTAGTAACCTTGCCCAAAGTCCTTAATTGCAAAACAGTGTCGATTTCGCCTGGGTTTACGCCGGAAATAGTGTCTACATTGTACAACGTTCGTCATAAGGGAGGTCGCACTTAAAAATTCACAAAATAAACACGACAAGAAGCATTTTCCAAAGTCAGCTGATCAAGACCATTGTGTCTACGGAAATCTATTAGCTGACTGAAAACATATCTCATAGTAAATCCGGTTTGAAATTTAAATTGTGTTCAAACGGAAATTTTTACTTCAGTGGTCGAGTTTATACAATGTTACCATTTTACCGAATATTTACAAGTTTTAATTTCGGCGAGGTTTAAGCGCATATCAATGTGAGAAAGCACGAACTTTTCACGCTTGAACCGCGCCATAAAGCATACAACCTGCAAGTAGGCCTGGGCCTGGAATATTCTTTCATTATAATTTTGCCTTTCCATATGCCATTAAATGAGAATGATATGATTGAATAGCCTACATATGTATATGCCTATAATTCCATGACGGCTGCGCCTACTTATTTTGTGGGCTAGGTTTTCAGTGTATATTCTTGCACCCTATTTTGCCTACAAGCTTCTTTAATAAACTCCTCTCGCCCTATAATTATCCTACAAGTAGGCCTACATGTAGGATAGGTGGACACCTTGGTCCACACATATGTACAGTCAGGACAACCCTCTAAGGGGCAGCAATCGGGAAGGATCGATTTATTTCCCACCCTAGCTTACATGAGCCAGGAAGAGACAAATTGTGAGCGTAACTCTTACTGTACATACAAAATGATAACCTCTCCAAGAAGGTGTGCCTGTTGTGAAACATATCCGTCTTCCCATGCCTGCCTAAATCGGCGTGCAATTAAATTTGACTTACACAAGGAAAACAATGTAAGAAAAGTTCATGTTTTTCTCTCAGAGGTGAAAAATACATCAGACATACCCAATAGTCTCAAAGAATATTGGCTATACCGATTGATACCT
This sequence comes from Allacma fusca, assembly GCA_947179485.1. Taxonomy (NCBI): domain Eukaryota; kingdom Metazoa; phylum Arthropoda; class Collembola; order Symphypleona; family Sminthuridae; genus Allacma; species Allacma fusca. The sequence goes on from OX359246.1 coordinate 63,326,447, forward strand.
GGACAAACAACTTCTGTTTATAATTTTCCTGCGTTGTGCACTACAGGATTAGTCGAGATTTAGGAGGCAAGTAGAGATACCCTTCAGAAATTCTGCCAAAATGAGATTCCTTTCAGAATTTCTAACGGAAATAAAAATAGTAGTTTTCATGGCATTAATAATAATTCCAGGAGCTATAGTTTTGTCACCCATACTGTTGCTGGCTTTTATAATTCGGGAAATTATAACTATTCTAGCAAAGTGTTTTCGATCAGATTTAATTGGCTTAGTAAAAAGAGAGCAAGCTTTACTTGCATGCGAAAACTCCAACAAAGCTGTTATAAATACCATTGCGAAAACAATCTCCGAAGGGGATATTAACTTGGATCAATTCCGGGAAGATTTTCAAAACCGAGTTTTGACAGCTCAAGAAAACAATGAGTTCATTTACGAGGGATTGCATAACACTTGGACGAGTTTCTTAGGTTATGCATTTTGGAAAAAAGATCCTACTTTTGATTTGAAAAATCACATCCGTGAATATGACTACACTGGAACTCTCCAGATTCCACCACGGCCCGATGAGACAGATGTGAATAAAATTCTCGTTGATTTAGTGTCGGCTCCTTGGAACCGGAACAGGAGTCCCTGGGAGATTTTGAAAGTATCCAATTATCAATTGAATGGTGAATCCCATACGCTTATTCTCATTCGATTTGATCACATGCTTTGCGACGGTTTCTCCATTCTAGAAATATTTCGAAGAGTTTATCAAAGTCCCATGGAAATTCCAAAAGTACGTTTAGGAAAAAAGCCGACGTCTTCGTTTTCTCGCCTTTTTTTGTTACTGAAACTGCCTTATGACTTGTCAAAGAATGTGCTGGTAACTTTCAGCGGATCAAAGTTTCTCCATTCAAAAATGTCTACCAAGGAATCCATTTTGAGCTGGAGTCCAGCCGTAGATGTTGAAACAATTAAAACAATCAAAAATCATTTCAATGTAAATTTTGCAGCTGTAATTTATTCCGCAATTTTCGGAGGAATTCAGAAGTGTCTTGAAGAGTCGGGGCAGGAGGTTCCCGAGAAACTCACATCGGGTTTTGTGGTTCCTTTACCAAATCATCCCGGCGGTCTTTCCTTTAATGCGTAATATTAACATTTGTAGCAAAATTCCCACATATTTTAATTCAATGAGATATTTTAAACACATTTGTTGAAAAGAACTCTTAATGTTTTTGTAACCATCATCGACTTGTATTTCATAAATACATAACTTTTATGTGACTCATTCTACAAGAATTGTCTTAATTTTAGGAATCATGGCGTGCATTAGTTAATATGATTTGAAAGCTTTATTTGGAAATGTTTGATGCAGATCGCTTGCAGCATCGGAATGGCAATTAAAATCAACCTTGCCACAAGAACGTCTTTTAAAAATTCAAACTAACTTTGAATCCATCAGCCGGTCGACAGCTTTCTTGCTCTTGGGACGATTGCCAGCGTATTTTCCAATGGCAGTAAGGAAAATCTTGATTGAGCTTTTTTTCCGACTGGGAATATCTATTTTAGTAACAAGTTTTCCTGCAACAACTAGTCCTGATTACTACAGAGGGCATAAAATGGTTGAAATGACCGTATGTGTCCACACTCGGTTAAGTATTGGTAAGAAATTTTGCAAAAATATTTTCTAAAAAGAAATCATTTTGTATCATACTCGCTGAAACTAATTTTATAATTTTGGAAATATTGTTTGGACAGCATTAATCGTTACGTCTGTGGGATTGAATAATACATTGAAAATGAACTGCTGCATTAATAAGAGTTTGTTTGCGTCGGAAGATGCAGCCACCAATTTTGGAAGTTATGCTCATGAGGAATTTGACGCTCTTCTGAAAGCTACTGTTTACATATTTTAATTTATTTTAGAGAGTTGATAATTTTTTTTCTCTGTATTAATATTTTTGCAGTAGTGTATTGTAATAATTTCAAATGAACGGATATTACAAGTAGCCATAAAACATGCAACGGTTCTCTCTCTCTCTCTGTCGCTTAAAAGAAACAGCATTTATGTTGTGCATAGCTATGTTTTATAAAATTTCTAAGGACATAATTCCCATTTTGAGTCTTTTTGAATGAGATATTTTGCACTGGGATGCAGAGATGTTCACCCGTCGACGGTTACCCTTCAAAGAAGGCTTCCTTCAGGGTAGTGGTCGGACTGGTTCAGTTTGGTTCAAAAAAATCAATTCAATTCAGTTTATAAGCTGAATTGTATTGAAAGAGTGTGGTTCAATTCAGTTTGACAAATTTCAGTTCAATTCAGTTCAGTTTTACTCTTTGAACTGAATTGAACCATGAACCATTCAGTTCAGGGAGATTTTTGAAAGCAGAATTACAATGTGTTTATGTTCGATAACGTTTGGTCCCGGTAACGCTTTTGCCAGTCTTAAAATGTCAAAAATCGACCTCAATATACAAACAACTGATCATCCCTTTGCAAGCGTGTATGATAGGTGGGACGACTACAGATAGACTGCAGTTGCATGACTGTAGTCTCGTTATTTAACGAATCGTTTGAATTGCAATTCACATTCTGCGGTTCAGTTCGATTCACGCGGGTGAACTGAACCTGGCAATTCAATTCATCACGTAAACTGAATTGAAATAAAATTGAACCAAACTGAACCGAATTGAATTGAATTGAAAATTTCGGTTCTGAACTGAATTGGTCCGACCACTACTTCAGGGAAGGGAGCGCTTATTTCGCCAGAAATGAAGGGAAGGGAAGGAGGGGTGAAAAAAATTACGAAGGAACAAGGAAGGTTTCAGTGCATTGATGGAAATAGTACTCGGAACAGTTCAAGTAGTAAGAATTTATCGATCAACTATTACCTGTGGACATCCCATAAGGAAGAGTTACCTTCCCCAGGGGGTTGCACAGGTAATAGTTGATAAGGTATATAGTTGGCTGTTTCACACAGGGCTCTCAACTCTGGGCTTCGTGCAGGTAATAGTGTGTCAGAGCACCACATGCTACAGAGGTATTAGTTGAAACCATGTACTTGATGTGGGAGAGACATTTGCATTTTCAAATGTAACATAGGGGTAATACTACATCGTGACATCCAGCATATGCCCGGCTCACATCAAGCATATGTTGCAGTCTCTTACAGAATGGATGTAAAAATGCGCAGGTAATTTTGGATGATAGATCAAGCTTTATATGACAATAAACAAGCTAACGTACCCGGAATGTTAAAACTAGATATGTATGGATTGGATGCAAAATGTAATCAATTGCAGGATGAAGGGTATTAAGAAATACCAACTATCTCGTTTACAATTTGATAATTATGTAGAAACTTTATTTACAAGAAATATTAGTTATATGCAAATTTAATACAGTTCAGAAATCAACAGATGTACATAATATCTATGAAGAACAAAACGGTGTATTGTCTTACAACTAAGAGCTTTTAATATAAAATTCAATGATTAAATGTAAAATCAGAGATCAAAATGTAGGTTTATTCGTGTATGTATTAATACTGTACATCAAAAATTGTAAATAAAAAATTACTTCTTCATTTCATATTTGTCTTGAAACTTTACCCATTTAAAGCTAGGTGCTGCTTCATCCATTCTATCATTTTCATGACCCTCGAGAACACTAACAAAATGGGAAGGAAAAATGTAAGTAGGGACGTTCACTTCTCTAAGTGCGTGCACGTATTCATTAATCCCAGGAATGTCATAATTTTTCCTTTTGAACGGGCTTAGACTTAATCTAATTAAATCCATAATATGGGAGAAGTTTATAACCTTCTCCTTGAACACAATTTCACCGGTAGACTTATATTTAAAATATTTGCGGTTCTTCAATAGTCGAAGTAGTTGCATACCTTTGTTCCGCATTTGGTCAGGGAGCAGGTCAACTAAATCTTCGTCAGGGTTAGTTACGGATGTTTCGTCCTTTTTATCTTGCATAAGATGTTCCCACTGTTGGAGAGGAAGTACCTTCCATAGTCTGGTCATCGCAGTTATACAGAGCCGATATATGTCTTTTAACCAGTTTTTCAAGAATAGCTGCTATTACACGAGAAACCAACTGCAAGTGTTTTACCAGGAAGGTTTTTGCAGCGCGAATACTAATACTTCTCCTTTCAAAATACTTGAAGAACTTGTTTTGCTTGGAAATACACTTTTTTTCTGCTTTTGTATTTACAAAACTGGGTAAATTCAAAATACATTCAATAACAACTTTAATCTGGTTATCACTAGCTTCCAGAATTAAAATACGCTGTAGTTTCTTGGAAGAAGTTATAAGAAGATTTAGAAACGCACTGTGCTGTTCTACTTGACTGTTCATGATTCACTAAACACTAGGAAGCTGTCATTCTCTGGATAAATGTCATTTCTGAGTCTGAATTTTGAAGGCGTGTCTGGACTAAAATCCAGCAATAAAAAGCCGTACGGTTTTTCCACACTAAGCCGGTTCGCCTCCTTGACGTACAAAACGTTTGCAGGTGACATGTTTCTAGCGATTATATTTATAGTATTCTGATTTCTTATAAGATTAAAAACCACCAAATAAGTTGAATTTCTAACAATAGTTATCATTTTGTCGTAAAATACGTTTTGACACGTGAAAATCAAACCTAAGTTCTTGTGGTGAACTGTCTTAGTAAAAAGATCTTCTATATACACTAGGTTCTTGGAGCTTTTTAGCAAGCTCATTTTATCTTCTATTATTATCAATGGTTTACCTAAAATGTGTTGATCAATTTCAAAGATGGAATCAATTAATATTACTGCAGAATCTCGTTTGCTTAGCTCAACTAGTCTGAGTTTATGTAGCTATAAACATATATTACTCTAACAATATCCTGATTGAAGTATGTCGTCCTATTCTTGATTATTCGCATAATAAGTGTTGTTTTACCTGTGCGACAAAATACTATTAGGAACAATAAATAGATATAAAAATATTTTATTTTTAACTGACCTGAACGCGATGGAGCAGCTATGGTCATGCTAAATGGCCATTTCAGCGTAAAATCGAATTGTTCCATTACACCTTCTTGATGGAAAAATTTAATGCAATGTGTACAACAACAGCTGCTGGTTCGTACTGTATGAAACGATCGCCTGCAGAAAGTATACTGTGAACGTTCCATACTTATCCATCTTATTACATTTTGATATGAAATACCACAGCTATGGTATAAATATATATTAATTATTTTCACAACAAATTTACACTAAGCATTGAAATTCATGAAAAGCGGGTGAACTGAATGTATACCCATGATATAATTCTATGTGCAGAAGCTACATCAGAGACATGTGGTAAGCGGATAAGTAATATGAGGCTCATGTTTCCTCTAGTAAGAAGCAGCTGCTATCCCACAACATGTAATTTTATCCAGCCATATGCTTGGTGAGGTATAAACTATTACCTACGTGAAGAACTATAGACCCAGAGTAGTGAGCCCTCTGGGAAAGAACCAACCATATATCTTATGACCCATCAACTGTGCAACACGCTGGGGAAGGTGGGTAAAGTTTCAAGACAAATATGAAATGAAGAAGTATTTATTTATTTACATTTGTGGATGTACAGTATTAATATATATATATGCATAAACTTACATTTTAACCTCTAACTCATCATTGAATTTTATACTACGCACAGAATAATGGCCAAATGGCTTAGATTTTATACCATATTTGCCTAGTAAAAAGCTCTTAGTTGTAAGACAATGCAACGTTTTCTTGTTCATAGATATTATGTAAATCTGATGATTTCTCGACTGTATTAAATTAATTTGAGTATAACTAATATTTCTTGTAAATAAAGTTTCTACATAATTATCAAATTGTAAACGAGATAGTTGGTATTTCTTAATACCCTTCATCCTACATTTGTGCAAATGATTACATTTTGCATCCAATTCATACAATTGAAAACTGTAACATTTAGGGGATAGACAGACAAAAGCTTGAATTGTTTTTTCCTTGAAATCTAGTTTTAACATTCCGGGTACGTTAGCTTGCTTATTGTCATATAAAGGATGATCTACGGGTAAGTTACTGAAATCAAAAATATTCTTTTTTGTCATAAGCAAATGGTTGACATCTTTTTCTCCCTCCTTAAGTTCTATTAACAAAGCGAAGCTATCTGTGTCTCCGTAAATCGTTGCGAATTCTCTACCGCGAAACAAAGGCATCAATTCGCTGTAGTAGGTTCTATAATACTTTAGTTTGCTTTTGTCAAGAATTGCAAAACCTAAGTAGAAACAAGAATTTACAAATACAGATAAAGGTTTAAACATAAATACGGAAGTTTCAGGGTCGATGTGAATATGGCCTGTGAAACTCGGCTTGGCTATCGAAGAAAGGGCATCAACATAATTTTTAATTATTTTACAGTTTGTGTCTTTCCACACCGCACGAATTGTCATTCCAAATAACGCGTTCAACCATAACTTAGCTCTCTGTGACTCAGTTTCAGATTTTGCCTCAGCTCGGATTTTAATATTTAGGTCTACAAAATCCTTAAACACAGGTTCTTCTTCAAAAATATATCCTCCATGTATTTTTGTTACACGTATTCCTAACCGCATAAAATAAATTAACAAACTTGAATGCATGCAGTTTCTTGTGTGTGGAAATAATGTTGCGCAAAGTCGTTCAGTATTTTTAGTAGGACCTGCTGAATATTCTTGCGCAAGTTTGGTTTGATAGGGACTTAAAAACGAATCGTCTATTTTTAGTTTTTGAACACCTAATGGTAGATTTTCAAAATAATCGTGAAGGTGGTCAGTAGTGTAATAATCTACTATTAGGAAAAAGGCTAAGTTTTCAACATTAAAATTTCTAAGAGCTTCAAAATCATTTTCACTTAAAATTACAATTTCATGTGTCGTTATTTCACGAAAATTTTTAACTGGTAATGGTTCCCGTAAAATTGAACCATAAAGGGAAGAAAAGTCAAACATTTGCAATACTTGTGGTTTTCTATTAGGTTTATAATCTGGTTTACCTGGTATGTTTGCCTTTGCGTATCTTCTATTGACATAAACAAGTCCACCCTTCAGATTGTCGATCAATACTCTTAGGAATTTAGAACAATGTATAATTTCAAATTCGATATTTGTATATTTGAGAGCACAAGCAAATGAATAACTTGGGAGAGAAACAAAATGTAAGCAATCAATTCCAAATATATTATAAGCTGATTTTCTATAATTCATGAAAATGTCAGCTAATAAAAATGTGTCCAAGCTATTATACCAAAGTAAATATTGACTAATGTCCTGACAGCTAAACAGATTGAACATTTTTATTGCGTGCTCATAACAGTCTGTGTCTATGGTTGAATCCGTTAAACTGTTATAGAACTTAGAAATATCCGGCAAACTGTTTTCACGTAAAACTGAAAATGATTTTAAATAACCGTAGCAAAAATATTGCTTTTTCAAGAGTACGTCAAAATGTTCCGAATATTCGCTAAAGTAGTTTCTAGTGTAAAAAAAGGAATCTATACCATCCTTACGAGCAGTATCAACAAGAGATTCGAGTGAACTAACGAGAAATGTTAATGTGTCATAGAACCGTAATATTTTGTTTAGCGTTATAGTTATAAACGTTTCAGAATTCCTTGCAATAACGTTAACTTCATAAATATTTTTAAAGGAAAACGCTTGTGCTAATTCACGAAAATCAAACCGACTCCCATTATGCAGACAGACAGGGAGAAACTTCCTATACCTGAGATTATTGTTACAAGCTATACAAACAGGACCGATATATTTTCCTATTTTTGAAGAACCGGCACTGTAAATGTGATGTCTAAATTTGTCAGAAGTGTTCGGAAATATTTTTTTACAATATAAACAGTTTTCAGCATTTACAAATTCAAACTCCTCTTCTTCAGTTAGGTCAGGCATTCCATGATCTAATTTTAACAGTTCAATGGTTCTTCGAGCTAGTTCAAGTAACTTATCGATATACTTTTGTAGAGCATCCACACCACAGTATTCGTAATATTCATATTCATCATCAGGTTTCAAGTATACAATGGACCATGAGCATGTAATTAACTTTCTTAAATATTTTGTATTATTACCTTGTTGCCAACTTTGTTCAATTGGTTCACAAATCGTCTCAAGATCACTTACACACAGAAAGGGAAAGAACATACATTTATAATAGTCTTTAAATTTTATATAACTAGGTTTGCCGTTAATTTTTTGTGGAACCACAAGACTTTGCACACCGTAACCGGCGCAGTCTTTCATATGCCTTTCTCGTAAAAATTCGCTGCCAAAATTGCGGAAGCAATAATAACAATAAAAATGTTTTTTACGTCTCGATGCTCCCATAAAAGCACTAAAATTTACTATACTTAGGTAGTGACTTAGTGCACCTTCCGTAACATGCATTATATTTACTAGCTTACTATATGTTTTAGCTGAAACTCTTAATGGATAGACCTTCTTTTTTTCAACTGAAAAAACATTGCAACCTATCGAATTACGATCTTCAAATTTTCCAATATCCAAGAGGTCTACTGGGAAAGATAAATCGGTAAAATTATACAGGTGAAGAAACCCATCATACGCTTCTACCTTTTTTCTACCAGAAATTGGTAATTCATAGTAATGTAGACCGGAAACCACAGCATATGCAAAACACATGTGCTGCGTGGTGCGTAAGTTACATAAACCATGTCTGTTCTTAAGACATGCGGGTAGCGTCAGTGGTCCACTTCCTCTTATACCCGTGTACATTGCAGCAATGATACTTAGCGTATCAATGGTTACTACACTGAAACCGCTTCCTCGCTCATTCATAATTGATAAACTTGTTATATATTCTACTGCTTTAAATATTACATCCTGTATAAAGTTCACGTGATTAATTAGATAAAACATTGTATTGAATACTGGATTAATAGTTATGTCTGTTTGCTCGTTATACAAAAATATTTTTACACTAAATTGAACCTTCATCACCTTATAATAATTTAACAACTGTTCTATAATAGATACGATATTCTCGTTCAATTCTTCGAACAACTGAGCAACATCTGTCTTCCTGCCATCAATTGTATGTGAATATGTTTTAATTACCCCTCGTTGACTGGATTGTACTTCTTCAAACGTTCCGAGTTGGATTTCCAAAGGACCAGATGGACCCCGTCCTATTTGATTATTCTGTTGCTGTAGACAGGTGTGCCATCTTAGCTCTCTGTACCTACGTCCGCAGTATCCACAGTTGTGTGCCATGCATTCATGTCGTTCCAGCTGTCGGTGTTGAAATGCAGTAAATTCACATCCTGGAAATGAACACCGGAACTGTAAAAGATAAAAAACCGGTTGATTCAGCAGTGCACCAACAAGTGTTTTATCTTATTGTTGTAACTTTGTTCTCCTTACCGATCGTCGGATTGGTTGCCTTCTGTTTGGAGCTTCGGGGAAATTTAGTCCTCTCAGGTAGCGGTTCATGTTTACTCTTCAAACTTCAAATCGTTAATGGATGATAGATCAGTCGTGTACACTCCTTATATACAGCATCCAGGATTTTGTATAAAAGCTGAGAAATTCATTTTCCGTTTCATTATCGATTCAACTTGAACTCCCAACACATTAACCATGGCAGGAAAGAAACGTAAGATATTTTATACTGTTAGTTATAATTTTGTGTATACAACTGATATTTCACTTGATTCCAGAAAGCTATCCTAAACCAATGCCGGACACCAGTCACGACATTTGCTCCCAACTAATCGAGGACTATGACTTTGAGGACGACATGGGAGAAAATATTGTGGAAGAGGTTGTGAAGGAGATCTCAAGTGACAACAGAAAGGCGGCAGCAGCTCGTAAACGTCCTGCAGCTGGACCATCAGGAGCAGTAAAACGGACAAAACAACCAGAGTACAATTGGACAGCGGCTAAGGTAGACTGTTAACTTGATACAAACTATTAGAATAAAACTAATTTTAGATATTTCTGCAGCCTACTAAAACTGACGATCCTATTGTACTTTCTGCAAAGAAAATTCGTTTGCAGAGAGAGGCAATGAATAGCAGCAAGACGAATCCACTTAGCAGTCCTTTCAGTCGTCCATTACAACAGACTGTGGGAAAGGATCACGCTAACAATGAAACGGAAAGTGACCAGTTCTTCCATCCAAATTACAGCTATCGTGTCATGGACTTGTGTGTTCGTCGTTCACGTACTGAAAGGTAGGCAAAAAAAAACAAAAAAAAAACAAAACAAAAACAAATTTTGATAAACTGAGTTGCCAGAAATTCGAATGATTGTTTTTATGCAGGTATGGACATTACCTTCACTTCTTAAAGCTGCGGCAAGTGAACGGAGACATCATCTTTCACAAGCGTATGGGGATACAAGCTGATGCAATTCCAGCATTGATCCGTTGTCTCACGGAGCTCCAAAATGAAATACAAGCGTACAGCAAAAATAATTTTTAAATGACATACATAAATATTATGTATTTGTGTTTCATTTGAATAATGAATAAAACCATTGGAATAAAAGAATAATTGGAAACAATAGTGAAAAGCTATTATTTGATTTCATGACATCAATTTATCTTCTACGTTTACATATCTGAAACTTTTTACAGGATAAAGCGGAAGATTTACATTTTCTAACATGCCTATAAAATCGACGAGCTAACATGTCGTTTGTACCTTTATTACTGCTAAACATACTTAAAAATGAATTATACTTTAAGTTACAGGACATATGTTTAATAAACATTAGACAGTAGTACGCACATACATTTGTATCTCTGGATTATAGTTCAATAATATTATTTTTTCTTGGCTTGACAGTAAAACCATAATAAGAAGACGGGTTTCCATATGAATCAAAAAAACATAAATCATTTTTACTCCTATAGTAAAAGGCCAGCCAATGTTGACCGCTAAATTTACTGGTTTCGTTGTTCACAATAAAACCGCATGGATAAGTACTAATATGGAAATTGTCAAATTCGTCCTTGGCAAGAACATAATAATTTATATGCGTATTTTTGCTTAAATGGTTTAGAATATTCTGAATCTGGGAAGTATTCATTTTTGGTCCTTTTTTAAAACTCAATTTTAATTTTACCCTTCGATGAGAAATATTCACAATATAGTACAAAACAATTCAACTATCATCTATTTTTCTATATTCTAATTTTCTAACAAGAGCAATGTATAAACGAACGTAGTTTATTTACATTACAACAAAGTAAATAAAGAAGAATAGAAACTATAAATGAAGTTACAGTATAAAATAGTTCCCAATGTTTTTCTTCGTTTTTACCATCGAGATAACTTTGAATCCAGTAATTAAGTTTAGTGTTATTGGACTTACGTCTAAAGACGCCCGTACAATCTCGTTTATTCACTACATATAATGATACTAAGAACCCAGTAGGTATAGCGGTTTCTGTACATAAATAATCCAGAGGTGGAATATCGTAAATTGATTTGTAATATGTTAGTTTATTATCTATACAAACTTCACAAGATTGAGTTACAAATGATTCGTATTTATTTGTCAATACAAGTGGCACACACAGCAGAAGATAGAGTAAGTACATGATTATTCACTTTCGTATCCTAGATCACTGTCGTCGTAATCCCCTCCAACTACTGAGCCAAAATGTATTCTTGCATTTATAGATGGAATATTTAATGGTTCTTTTACTTTACATACCATTGGACAGGAGGGGAAGAATTTCTTGTGTTCAGTAGAAGGTTTATCTCCTGGGACCCAATCTCCAAGAATTCCCAAGCAATACACACATTGAACCCTGTCCAGCACTTGTGTGTAGTAGAATCCGTTATTAGCTAAATCCTGGGGACTCACAAACGTTACAGGCCAATGTTTATAGGTAAACAATGTACCCAAACGAGCAAATTCAGATTTCATAATTACTCGATATTTGTGAAACTCTTCGGCCAGATTCATATCTTACACACTTACACATAAACGTCTAATCTTTGATACAAATAACGTTTCGACAAAATTATAAACGTTTGTATTTACAAAGAAATAGACATTACTCTTTTTCTACAGTCACAGTATCGCGGGTTTAATTTAGCGGGATTATCATAGAATACAAGTCTGATGCAAGTTGTACATAACTTATGAATTGGCTGGTATACATATACATAGACTTTAACAACTTCAAAAATATTTGAAGACAAGTCATGATTTACATAAATGTCTTCACATATACAGCAGTGAAAATCACGTGATAGCAGGCGACATAGCTGCCATGCTCTTATATCAGAATATGACAGATGTAAAGCTTTTAGAGTCTCTCGATCATGCCTCTCCCAAAAACATGTACTGCAATAAGATTTGCCATCGTCATAGTCCCTTGTAAGTTCAAATCTTAGTCGAGTTATGTTCACCCAGCTGTAATTACAGTAAGCACATTTTATTAATCTGATTGGGAATCTGATGTTGCTGGTGATGGAGGAGGTGTATTCGGAACACGTTTGGGAAGCTTCTTCGGACATCTTCCCAACCGACATAGAGAAGTAGGACAATTTACAGGATGTAGCTTTTGAGCTTTTCTTTCTGTTACGATGAACATGCAGAACTTCCAGTATTTATGTCGTCCATTTCCCAGGTAAACCCAAACGGGTATTTTGCCTCCGTAATTGTCGTTTAAACCATGATGTACACTAACGGATTTGCAACGACAACAGTAAAAATGTTCAACCAAAAAGTACCTTATCATCCAAGCATTCCTATTGCTAGGATGGATTTTTTCACTCTGTAATTTATCTCGCTTAACTTCTTCTTCCAATGTACATTCCATGCAGAGTATTAAATCTTTATATTTATACACTTCTAAATAATCCGCAGAAGCTATCCAACGGTACTGACAATATTCACATTCATACTTTTGTCTTTCCGAGTTTACAAGTATTTTTGTGTAATCTAGTGGAATAAGTGTTTGAGTAGACTTATCTGTCATTATACAGAAATAATTTTTACCACAGCTCTAATTTCACCACGGCAATATGGACAACTTTTGATTTGGAACATACAACTAATACAGTAATTGGAATGACCGCAAGGAAGTATACCCAATAGTGTAGATTTGTCGTTTAGACAAATGCAGCAAGGTTTGTCGCCGGTAACATTATTTGCTTCGTTGTACCTGTCTTTCTGAAGTAAGTTGTAGGCACAATTATTATTTCTGTGATAGTTACTAGGTTTCGTGGTTCGATCAAAATTTGCAGAACTCCCACAGTAGAAGCAACGAAGAGCGCAATGACAGCCTAGTGTATAGAAACCAGCTTCAGCCAACTCTTTTGCTGGGAATAGATTTGTGAATTTACAGTTTTTGAATGAAGCCTCTCTTGAAGTGACAGAATTATATTTTAATTGAGAAATATCCTTTAGAAACGTTAAGCCTAGTGCGGATTTTAGTGTTTCAATACCGTTACAAGATCCCGAGCCTTTTGTATTCCCTGAACAAGGAACAACAGGTTCCATCTTCAAAGTCAGAATGGAAGAAAAATCAAACACGGCTCAGTTATATACCACGCCAGAAAATGTGGGGGCATTAGCAGGAGCAAAGGCTTTCCTCAGAGGAATAAACGGAAACCCGAAAACGCTTGTACAACAGCTGGAAGCGTTAGACACGTATACCTTATTTCGTTCAACAAGAAAGCGGTTTCCACGAAGGAAAATACTGTCTTATTTTATTGATCACATATGGCAGATGGATTTAATTCAGCTAACAAAATACAAGCGTAACAATCGGAACTACAATTGGCTACTGGTCTGTATAGATAATTTTTCAAAGTATCTTTGGTTGAGAAAGCTAAAGAAAAAAACAGGTATTCAAGTGAAAGAAGCTTTGGAGGGTATATTTGAGTCATCCGGTCGTCATCCAATGTACATTTTACATGATGAAGGTAGGAATAATTTTAACATTGCGCAACTTTTGTAAGAATTATAAAACAATCTTTAATATGCAGGAAAGGAATTTTACAACTCTAACGTTACAAAGTTACTTGAACAATATGGCATTGTTCAGCACAGTACTGCAACACAAATAAAGGCGGCGGGAGCAGAAAGAGTTATATACATAATATATATATATTAATATATAAGCAGATATAAATATATATTTCTTTCATTTTTGATTATAAAACCAATATTTTTTATAATTATTAGGACTATTATGACGCGGGTTGCTCGGTATTTTCAAGCAAATAATACCAAAACATGGATAAAAGCAATAGAAGATATATGCAACAGTTACAATACAACGTATCATTCTGTCATTGGAATGAGTCCGTCGGATGTCTCACAAGACAATTCTGCTCAGGTATTTCAGCGCATGTACCATAAACTTATAATTACAAAGTTTCCCTCTGCTAAATATAAAGTTGGCCAGAAGGTTCGTGTTAGTCTACGCAAGTTGGGTGTTTTTCGCAAGGGATATCTCCAGAGTGTAGGTGAAGAAGTATTTATAATTACAAGTGTCAATGATACGAAACCTGTAACGTACGTATTATTTGACTTAGAAGGTAATAATATTCAATCATCTTTCTACCACGAGGAAATATTCCCTGTCTCACAAGATGGAATACAGGCAGGAATTTCAACTGTATCTAAGTAGCAAGGAGTCAAAACAATATTTCCCAACAAATACAACAGATAACTTCAAAAATCGCTTGGAAAGACCAATATCACTTCCGGTCAATGAATTTGAAGTCGGAGTTGCGGAAGTTATCCTTACCTCACCTGAGGTAGTTGGTAGGTTCTTCAATACAGAGGAGGACCGAAAAATTGTTATTACAAAAATAGAACAACCGTCGTCAATCACAGTAGGCAAAAATTCAGACTTGCTATACGTATGGTAAACATACGTAAATACTGTTTTTTTAAACAACGATTTTGAAGTGTCAATTTTGTCTGAAGATACAGGTAATCCTAACCAAGACCGACGTATTCGCATAATGAACGACAGTACAGACTTGTTAACTGTACCAATCGAACTAGCTAACGTTTTAGGATTTTCCCAAAACGTATTTCCAGTCGGGTTAACAGAAAGTGAACATTTAGCCAAACAGGCAGATTTTGCAAGATTACCAAATGAACACGAGTTTTCATTTATTATTGGGATTGGATCCTCAATATATATTTTACAAGTGTCAGAATCTAAAGCTTATGCCGTTAATCAACTAATAAGTATGATAAATACATTATTCATTAAAAATAATTTGGATGTTGTTTACTGTGATAAACACAGAGACCATTTTAGTTACATCCCATAATGAACTACATATTCAATTTTCAACAGCATTACAATCTGTATTGGATCTTCCTGTGATGATTAACATCAACAAAGGAAAACGATATCACCAAATTACAAATGTCCGGTTAAGTAATCTTAGGAACGTTATTTGTATTGGTTGTGATTTCATTCAAGAAATCCAGATGGGATCACAATTAGTAAATTGGATTAGAACATTTACTGTGCCCTCGCTTGCAAATGTTCAGCAAGCTATAACGTTTCCTCAAATAATTTATCATCCTGTCTCCCAAACGTTTTTGGAAGTTTTGACTGTAACCATAACCGATGATTATGGTCGTCAGTTAAGTTTAGGCGACAGACCAATACACATCCTGTTAAAGTTTCGTCCGCGACGCAATGCGTAAGGTAACCTGTACAAAGACTAGGTGTACGTTAAGTAAGAAGTCGACTCCAGTACAGGCTGGGTCGGGGTATTTACCTGAGGACCCTGTGTACAATTTATCTTTGAAAGGTATTAAGAAGAAAAGTCAAAGAGGACGAGGGATTACAAGGAAGAAGAAACCTGTGAAAAAACAAGTAGGAAGAGGGAAGAGTAAACCAGTTTCCAGAAAAAAACCCAAGAATGGAAAGCGACATAGCAAGAGGAAGTAGTCCGACTTATTCCAATCGTCTGGCTTTATTTGAGTTGAACAGTGAAACGGATATTTCCATTACCTCTCAAGAGTACATTAATTACAAACTTTTATCGGCTTTTGATAATGACGGGCCAATTATATTCAACCTACCTGCACAAGAAACTGCCTATTACGACTTGAAAAATTCCCTTCTCTTTATCTGGTTTAAGGTGTTAGCACCGGATGCTGCGACCATAATCGAAAATGATGGAGTGGCAACTACCCTATGCATGTTGCACAGTCTGTTTTGTAATGTATCCGTGTTATTTAACCAGCGGTTGGTATACAGTTCTGACCAGCTGTACTCTTACAGAGCTGTTATTCAAATATTGTTGACGGAGGAGAAGGATAATCCTAACATCGGGTATTCAAAGGAAACAACAGACGGTAACCCTGGGACATCAGACTTTAATAACCGAAAAGCAGCCTTAGTGGGAAGCAGTTTGATCGAACTTTCTGGACCTTTGCTAACTGATGTTACAACCCTGAATAAATGAATTCCAAACAAAGTATCGGTGGAAATTAAACTGGAACGAAATCCTTCAAATTTTTCCCTACTATGTGCATCTGAGACGAAAAAGTTCAGTATAGTCTTGGACGAGATTCATTATTCGGTGTCGAAAGTAAACCTGTCAATTCCTGTTTTTCAAACTTTAAAGTCAAATTTTGACCGAAATCTATCGGCTAAAATTCCATACCATCCCATTGTTCTGCGGACATTGGGAGTCCCAGCAGGATCTTATAGTCTTCAGTCTGAGAGAGTGTTTTCGGGAGCAATTCCCAAACTTGTTTTTGCATGTTTTGTGGATGCTGAAGCATTCGTGGGTAAGCTAACCAAGAATCCCTTTAAATTTGAAACATTGAACGTTTCTAAAATTAACGTGTACACGGATCTGGATCAGCAGAGTTTTCTTGCTCAAGATCTAAATTATCCTGCAAAATAGTTTCTCACAAGTTATCTTCGACTTAACAAAGTTATTGGGAACAAGGAGCAGCGAATGATTAATAGGGATACATATTTATCTGGGCGCTGTTTTTATGCTTTTGTCCTGAGTCCAACGATAAACAAGTTAGCTCTTACTCCCGTTAAAACTGGGAATGTAAAAATTGATGTTTCATTTTCTTCACCTGTGACCAACGCCGCAGTTTGTATTTTTTATGCTGTATTTGAGTCAACCATGTTGATTTCGAAAGACAGGGAAATTGGATTTGATGAATGAACAATCTACCAAGATTGTTTTAGCAGTATTGTGTTTGTAATGTATTATGTGATCCGTTTATTATGTTTAATCACCAGCATAATTAAACAAATTATGTGTTAGTTGTATAAATAATAATAATATTAATTTAATGAATCAGTAATAAAAATAATTGAACGAATGAATGAACAAAAATAATAATAATTAAATGAATAATAATTGACTGAATGAATAATATTTGAATGAATAAAATTAATAATGGAATCATTATCAAGTACTAATATAATACTAGGTAAAGAAAAGAAAATGAAATACAAATACATGTAGCAAAAAGAATGTAATGCGAAAAGCTAGATACGATACAGACATACATACAAACAATATAATATTATACTCATGCATGTTTATTTAAATTTAAATGTTGTTTCATCTGTAAATAAAAATGATCAAGCATTTATGCTGTTATAATTGACAATTTCTTGAGAACCACAAGAGGCTTCAGTTTCAGTTTGGGATCATTAGTAGGATCGTACTCAGCCAGCTGCTGCTTGACGACAGAAGAATGTTGAGCAGGCTATAAAGCATAAGCAAAAGTAAATACATAGAAAAACTAATGAAGAATATTTTATACTCACCTGTTCGCATCCCATGCATACCCCATTCTTCAGTATAGTGGAATGTCCTCCCAAACTACACCATCCATCTTCCTGTTTAAAAATATTAAATTGTGTGTACTGCAAGTTTAGAGGTTTAATGTCGAACAGAATAATAAGGTTACGTACGAAATGATCGGCTGCTTGTTCCTCAAATCGACCAAACATATATGTACGACGATAACGTCTATCTCTGACAATGTACTTCACATCCTACGGAAGATTTTCTTGAACTGTACAAATATATGCGCTTGAAAACCTTTTCTATGTACATTGCTATAGGTAATGCGTGCATGTCAAATTAAAATCATTAAAAACCTTTGATCTCGATTCTTGGAACTTTATTCCCTTCAATGATATACAGTGTCAGTCGCTGGTCTGTAACTTCTAGCATATCTTTGTTGTCACGATTAACAACAAACTTTGCTGCAATAAGGGAAGCCGAATAAATTAAAATTAATTATGCTAACAGTTATTTAGGTTATAATTTCTAAATTATATATTCCATAAGTATAATATAATCAAACAAAAAGGTTTCCAGAGCATATTTTGGTGCAACATGTAAAATAAAATAAAACCGGGTTTATTTAACTAAATTACATTTAGTTTTCCATACGTATGCATTTACATGTTTGACCATATCTAATTTTATGTGGCTGACTGTAGCTCCTTCAAAAGAAGCTGCCTCACTAATTCAACTTATAAAAAAGAAGTAAACAGAAAAGGAGCAGGTAGATGATAAATTTATGTCAGTTACAAACAAGGCTCCAAAATACATATGTAAGTATCGAAGGTCATTTCGGCAGTGACATTTACAATGATCTTAGTATTTGCTTTCGACTTATCTATTGAAAATGGTACATTTATTAATATAAACAGAACATTTGTATCCAATCTTTCTGCTTGGAATTTGTTAACCGTCTCAGCAAAGCTTGCGTCAAATTATAGTAATAAGAAAGGCAAAAGGTATCCCGGCACGATTGTCCATGTCAATGTCGCCGGCTACATCTAGCGCTTTAATTTTTATATTTGTTTTTAATAATTTAAATAATATATTTAGTCAGCTACTGCTGAGAGAGCAAGGTAAATATACATATTGGGAAGAAAGTATATAGTTGCACGCAACATGTGACTGGACAGTAGTGCTGTCCAGTCTTGAAGTTTATCAGTCCCAGTCTTTTACAGTCTTTTATTTACAGTCAGTATTACTTACAGTCAGTCTTTATGCTAAGCATATCAGTCCAACTCAGTCTCAGTCCCAAGGAAAGACTTGGCTCAAACTCCCACTCAGTCCTCAAGGATACAAAATACCGGTAATTTCCACCCTTGGGCTTTAATAACGCGCGTTGTATACATGAGTTTTTTATCAGTCTCAGTCAGTCTTTTTACAAAATGTAACAGTTTCACTCAGTCTCAGTCTCATAAACGCCTTCTTTTTAAAGTCATTCTCAGTCTTTTAAGAGTGTCTTTTCGTTTTGCTACTCAGTCTCAAACTCTCACTCAGGACTGAACAACACTACTGGACAGTGCTATGTTTATAAACGCATCTAAAGCGTGCGTAAATTGGCATCTCAATTATGTATTGCACCAAGACGAAGACGTTCACTCTTTCAAATTAGTAGAGAGGATTATGTATCTTGTGTGCTCATACCTGGTGACTAACACTGCATACCCAGCTTGCTTTGCACTTTTTTGTTTGACATATTTGTTCTTATGAACATGTAAACTGTGTTTAGAAGAGACTGTTGAACCTAGAGCAGTCGGTGTTTAGTCTTTAATTTGTAATAACAGTTAGTCCATAAATTCCTGAATAATAAAAATAAAGTCCGAAATGAAAGAACATACAAAGTTATTCTTAAGTAGCAAACAAAAGTTAATTTACTTCTAGAAATTCTTTCATCACTGTATAAGAAAGGAGGCTTGAATTTGGTTTGGTGAGATATGTTTCCAGATTATCTTTACAAAATTCTCGAGAGTGGACTTTAATACCCAAACATACTTGGTTAAATAAGTTTTTATAAAATTAAATTGTCAAGTCCCGAAATGACAAAAATTATTTTAAATGTTAATCTGTAAATTGTTGTCAATGCACATATTTCAGATTTTGTGACAAGTTAGTAAGACAGTATTCGTGATTGTGTAATTACATTTTTAGCCATGCACATGAATAATTTTAGTTTTTATCATAAATAATATTAGTTTTGAATGATTTGTTTTATGGAAATTGTGTTTGCTTGTATAGATGTCAATGCCAATCCTGAACGGGAATATTCCATATGACTAAGGGAGCGTTACTCTGATCAAGACCATCGTCATCTTTGACACATTAGAGCAAGAATTAGCCATTCCGGTTCCTAAGATTGAACGTGAATCTGTGATAGTGAGTTGCTGTCCTTGGCATTGAAACTAATTATACCGGTTATAAGATATAATACATTAGTTTAAAAGAAACATTAATTATCAGTGGGTACATGTGTTTGGTCAATGAATTATTATTGGTTACTTGCAGAATCTCTTCAAAGCGTTTAAAGAAGCGGACTCGATACTGTTGAACAACTATCCAAAAATTGATAGAATGTTTATTGTCATTCCATTTTCGGCTGGATTGTATGTCTCATTTTGTGGATATTTTGTAAATGAGCAGCAATCCCTTTTACATGTGAGTACATGGGCAAGCTAATGATCAACCCCGCTTGAAAGAATTAATTCACAATACCAACCTGGATCGAACCAAAGACGTGACCTTAGACCCTTTTGATGAAAAGGAGATCAATCCCTGTCAAACAAAACCACGGAGAGTTCCCGAGGGGAAATGAAATCCCTCCAGATTTAATATATTTTACATATTGTGCTTTAATAAGAGATTGAAAAATCTGTAAATACAAATCTGTAACCTTTTCCTTTTATACCCGTTTTCAACACCATCCATGAATTATCTATATACAAAGTGTTTTTCTGTGCGTTTACCTTGTTTGAATGTTGCCTAAATATTCGAAAACGTTCGGAAATGAAATTTTGTTACAGGATTTATCTTGCAGAATTTTATGTCAAACGGAAAATTTAAAAATTCAATACTGAAAACTTGAGTGTGAGTCAAGTACCTTCGAGGTCAATGCAGCAATAAAAAAGCAATTTGTTGGGATTATCTGTCATACCAAAAGAATGTGTAAGATTTTCATAAAAAAATTCAATTTCACCTTTGGTGTCAGTACGGCCAATTTTTGTACTCACCTTCCACTTTTTTTCAAATTCAGCCCACTGTGCGTTACTTTTATTCACTAATTTTTGGTTGTATTTCTTAATTCTATACTTTGAGTTGAATTTATATAGAGATTATAGTTATAATTAGCTCAACTGACGCAGATAATTTTATGTTGTGATATTTTTCCCTTGACATGCGGTGTTTTGAAGACTCAAAGTATAGAGAATTAGATGAATTATAAAAAATTACATGAATGCTTATTCATTATCTTTACACTTTGAACGATTTTAATAACAAGCATAACTGCAACGTGAGCGTTAAATAGTATCAAATTTATTTGTACTTTCTAACAGTGACATATTTGTTAAGTATGTATCTAAATGGACCAGATTGATGTGAAACCGTTATTGTATCCCAGTAGCACATATTCTTTCCATTACTCCTCAAGAATGTTCGTTTAGGGAAAAGTCTTTATTAACTGACAGTTATGACTTAGAAGAAGTGGTGTCTGTGTATTATTATGACGTAAGCTTCCTATGAAGAAAATACAACAGTGCATATACTTGCTAGGAGAGCAATTGCAAGGAACTGATTGTGAGTCGAGCCACGTTTTTGGTAGCTTCCAGTAAGTATCTGTCCTAAACTATAGGAAATACAGAGACATGTAACAAAGTGCAATATTTCTTTCAAAGCACCTTTTCCTTCTTCATAAAAACAAAACATTAATGAAAAATTAAACGAGTTGGGTTCTAAACTGTCCTGAGCCTCTTACCCAAATATATACTTCTCTCAAAATAAAAATCAATGAACTCTGGGATTCCCAGTCTGACTACCTCCATACATAAATTCTGGTGAATGAGAGCAGGAGTCCGTATTGTTAAATAAACTTTGCATTCTCTGTATTCTTTGAAACTAAAAGTAAAACTGGAGTAACAAAAAAAATTCTATGACATTTCAGAGTTCCAAATACCAAATGTAGGGGTTAATGTTATTGATCAAAGGTAAACAACACTTTGTCGCGGGAATAATTTCGCTACAGTATTGGGGAAAACAATTGACAGGAGTACCGAACGCGCAAGAGTATTTTTGCAGCTTTCTTAGTTGTAACAATGGAAATGTAAATTTTGTAGGTAACTATCTATTTCCATAGTTGGGTGTTTATGCATTGTTGTTGAATCTAATACTCATCTAAAATAAAAATATTACCCCGTAAATAAAATGACTAATTTGCAATCTAAGCTAATTCTCTCTTGTCTGTGACTCATCTGTTCAGACAAAGATAAAAAATGAAATGTGAAGAGTATATTTTGTCTCGTTTCTCGCTATGTCTAAATATTATCTGTAATCTTAAGTACATATTGTACAATAAAAATCTATAAACAAAACTAGCAGTGGACATTTGATCCATTCTTTCGATAAAAATCACGCAATCATGTATACTCTATTGTTTGTTCTGCTCGTGCTGACTATGGCCAATGGCCAAAATATTTGTTTAAACTGTGTCGAAGGTGGAGAAAAATTCATTATCTCGATGGAAAAAAGTGCATTTTGTGTGCAGAGAGGAGGGAAAGTTGCTACGTTAGTTCAGTTTGAGGCAAAAAGTGCAACGGAATGTTTGGTTCTGACAAGCGTCATCCGCAGATTCAAGAGTAATTTGTATTTTTAAACTAATTTTGTGCTTTAAATTATAGAAAATAAGTATATTATATACATTTCCACATTCATTTTACAGTTCAAGCCGTTAATTTTATTGCAACGGCGGATCAATCTGAAAAATCTACAACAGCTTCGAGCTCTTCCATCCATTCTACAGAGAGAGATGTTGCTATAGATCGTCCTGTGAAAACTAGCACACCTTCAAGCTCTTCCGTAATATCTTCAGAGAGATACAATACTGAATTACCAAACAAAGAGACATTAGCAACTAGCAAGACGAATGGACTTACATACACGGATGATTCAACTCCGTTCTATTATACCACTGAATACGGAATACAAACCAAGGAGCAGCCAGACAGCACGAATGTTGTGTCTACACAACTTACGGGTTAGTGTTTCAATTACTATATGCCTTCTATATACTTATACTTAGATTGTTGTTCAAGAATTGTAGAGAAAGAAAGAAAACTCTGGCGTGCCCTGTACCGGTCTTATGTACTTATAAAGAACCTGACAGCTTTAAACAAGACAAGTGAGGCTTTACAACGGTACAATGCTGGAAACCCTTTTGCTTTTTTTCTGCATCCGCGTAAAGTTTTGTATAGTATGCTAAATAATTAGGATAGGCTTACTGAAAATATCCAAAGGGTTTAATCCCTCTTGCTGTATGAGAATTTCATTCCGGGAGTTGGGAACTTTATCCATTTCAGTTTGTTTCAGGTTTCACTAATTATTATTTTACTTTCCAACACTTCTGTTATATAATAATTCAGCTTTAATTATTTTCCTTTTTACACTTACAAGCACTTTTCACTAGTTGTTTTGTTTACTTGCAACAGTCTTCTTGTGTATACTATTTATACTTTCGAAATTTTCACTTAATACCAGACTTTAGTTCTCAAATCTTATTTGTGTTCTACTCCTGCTGGTTAAGATTATGTTGCTGACATGAAGGTAAAGAAAATTCATCTATTTACCTCATCAAGTTTATCTTTCTTTCACGCATTCCATAAAATATGAAGATGAAATAAAGGTCTACTTTAATTTTCCGTCTAATTTTCTTGTCTTTTAAAATCATACACACATCTTAGTTTATATACGATAACTTCAGTATCACAATGCCCATCTATGTATTATATTCGTCCAAGTTGGAAAACCCCGTAGGTTCAGTCAGTTCACTTTACTCACTCAACAAGTCACAACATAAAAATGGGTAAGATTTTATTATTTGTTCTAATTTAACTGTTGGATAAATACATATTCGTTTTGATTACAGATAATTGCTCATCATTAATGTGCTGTTCCGAGTGCACAGTTAATTGCATCTGGGGAAAGGTATATCGGTCCACAGCTGTTTGCGTGGATTCAGCAGTTAAGTTGGGTCGCTTTATTTTTGTTGAGGTTCATCCGGGACAATCCTGCAGCATCCCTGGACTGGAACAGGGAGCTTGTGCTCTCGTGACCGAGAAACCTGTTTCCCCGGAGTCCTCATCCTTGTCGTGGTACACTGGATTCATCATTGTTAAGTAATAATTAATTTGATATTTTTTGCTAGGAGGGCTTTTTATTAACAAGCTTATTACTAACATGCAAGCTTATAAATATTTCAGCTTTGGGGATTTTACTTTTAATAATATGCTTGGGCTATTTGTTTTATTGGAAAAAAAGTAAGTGCTTTATTTATAATATACCGTTGCTTAACCTATGCATGATCAAAGTATTTATATGTAATTATTTTTATATTTCAATTTCCAGTGCGTCGTCCAACCCCTCCGGTTGTGATTGGTATGGACAACCAGAATTACGGTTCTTCAGCTGTAATTCCGGAGGAAGTCATTCCAGAACTTAATTATTGTAAGTTTTTTCCTTCATTTTATTATTGTATAAACACCAGCATGAAAGCATGAATCTTTGCCCCTAGCTGAAGAGCCTAGCTCCCCGATAACTTTGGAAATGAGAAGCTTCGCAGATGTGAACATTTCTCCAAATTCATCCCCTAGATATGTAACTCTGAAGAGGTTGTATCACCCATCCTCAGGATCGGAGGACACACTGTTTAATGTTTAAGGTAAATTACTTCTCTCCCTCTAATTCAAGTCAAATATAATACTTGCGTGTTTGGTTTTGTTCGATTGTAGGGAATGAAGACAGATTTTGTGTTTTGACTACATGGGAATGTCGAAGAATCCACTCATTCCTCAATCTCAATTAGAATACCTAAACAAGTCGAACTTAATGTTACGCTCTGTGTACTGTAAGAACCAATTATGTTTGATATTGAATCAATTTGACTTGTATCGATTAACAGCGTTTATAGTTTTGTAGGAATTACTCTGTGCCCTAAATAATCTTTTGCTAGTAAACTCAATTAAGAAATAACTAATTTAATCCAGACCTTTGATCGCAATTTAATGCTAAAATCGCTAGCTTCCACTTGTTGCGATAAGTTTCTGTCAATCTGTACTAAGATAACTTCATTCACACAGTTTCCGAAATTATATCAAGTGATTAAATTATGAATTCTTTGTACGAACTTTTCATCACGATTTAATCAAGTGCTATCATCATTGACCTTAAATTCGACTTCCGTCTGCCAACATTACAATCCCCAGGTCAATACTTGTTCACCAATATTTTTTGATCATAAAATGGTATAAGTTATTATTGTAAGCCCTACGTAGGCTTTAGGAGATACCAATATTTATCTATGAGTGATTTCGAGTGTCCCGTTTGTTTTGAGGAATTCGTGCCTCCGATTGTGCTACAATGGTTATCTCTGCAAGGCGGGTATTGTGGATATACAGAATTGTTCGATTGAAGAGATGCCCCTCAAAAAATCCAAAATCTGGAGATACAAAAAATAACCAGCTCCAATAAACTCGTGTGCAAATACAGCAGTAAGGGATGCAAAGATGAAACTAAACACTAGACTCTCGATTGTTTATTTACGTAAGTTATATTATTATTAGAATTGTACAAACTATTGTATTGTTTTTGTATTTTGCAGGCTCGTTAATTTTTACGGTTACTTGAGTCTAAAGGACTGTGGGGAGGTAGTTAGGAAACAGGAGTTTGTTTTTCATCTTATGAATTTTCAAGAAACAAAAGACGAGAATGCTGCTGACTAGTGTCTGCTCCTGAAAATCATAGAAGAGCCAGTCATATGGTTGATGAGCCGTCCTCTATCACCTGTGCATTCTCTACACTCCATCGCGTGCAACCGCAGTCCCACACACTCAGGCCCATATGTTGTGGAGCCAACCTTATGCCGTATCAACTATTACCTGTGCAACCCCCTGGGGAAGGTAACTCTTCCTTATGGGATGTCCACAGGTAATAGTTGATCGACAAATTCTTACTACTGTTCAGTTCGATTCAAAATTTGCAGTTCAGTTCAGTTTGAGCAGTGAACTGAAACGAAAATTCGGTTTCGGTTCAGTTCAAGTAAAAACAGTTCAGTTCAGTTCAGTTTCACCCGATGAACTGAACTGAATCGGTGAATCAAACAGTTCAGTCGCAGTGTTTGGTAAGCAAGAACAATTGCGGATGTACACACATAGAGCTCCGAATTTAGTCATTCGAGTCAATCCCAGAAAAAACTTATTTCTTTTTCCTCTTAACCTGTTCCTAATCGCATTCACTATAGCAATCAGTGCACTGGAGAACGCACAAATTATGATGACGGTAATGTACTCTGGAATGGCCCTGTTTCAGAATCTACGTTTAGTAATCCATTGCTTCCTTTTAGCATTGCAGCTTTGGGCGAATTCAGTATTTACATTTTCCTTAGGATTCGTATCAATTTTAATTTTTTCAGCTCCGTAATCAAACCAGAATTTTAAGTAGCTGTTGAAGTTTTAAAGAAAGTAATGCGAAATGCTACTTCTTTAGCCCCAAGCTTGGTCCAGCAACATAGCAATGTCCCAAGGAATTATTAAAAGAAAAATTATTTAAATATGAAAGTAGTTACTAAACTTTTCATTATTCGTTAAATAACTATATATGAGAATGAAAGATAAGAATGTACTTTGGTGGCGACATTTCCAGCAAGGAGCTCGTTTGCAAACCGTTTGAACTGCAGTTTGCATTACATGGTTCAGTTCGATTCAGTATTTGTTGAGTTCAGTTCAGTTCAACAACTGAACTGAACTCTATTTATAATGAATCAAACTGAACTGAACTGAACCGAATCGGAATTTTTCGGTTTTGAACTGAACTGGTCCGAGCACTAGATGGAAAATATGAAGTTGACGGAATGTTGTCAATACGTGCTTTCATCCACACGTAACGTACCACGATTCATATAATACAGTACGATGGAAAAACGGTTTCTGGCGGATACTCTAATTTTGCGTATCGACGCACTTATGTTATTGTAAAGCAAAGTATCTTTCGCATTAACAGAAATGTCGTCAATCACATGATCTGTGGAGACTTTTTTCGATAGCTGGAGCGCTGATCCGAACTCGTCGAGCTAGGCTTACTATTGTTACTGTGTCAAAGACGATTCAGTATCCCGATTATCGACTGGTTTTTAAAAATTGAAACGATGAATTATACTACATACAATCTCTCAACGTTTGTCTTTTAAGCATTGAATTGTAAGAGACTATCTTGACTTTGTTGTCTGAATATGAAGACGGGATTTGGGGAAGGAAGCATATTAATTATTTCTGAAGGCTTAAGGAAGGATCGCAACAAAACTACTTTGAAGGAAGGGTGAAGGAAGGAATTTTGTTTTCAAGCCTTATTCATTCTGAAGAGGTCTTGGAAGGAACGAAATGAATCTATTTTTTTTGCAATAGAAGGATTGAAGGAAGGGAAAATCATTTAAACGTCTCTGGTGGAATGTACATATATTTAGAAACCCCTGAGAATTTTTACGTGATACGGAGTAAGAAAATGTCAAGATGTACAATTATATATGCGTGTATTGACAAATGCTTGTTCATGATTTGGATTAATTTTGAGAGAAAAAGTAACAATGTATAACTTTATCACTGGCTATAAGTCATTGTTACAAATTTTTCCCTTACAGATTCTTGATGTATGGTGTCACATTTTCGCATTACAACTATACCTTCCTAATGCAGAATTAATTATAATTTTGTAAATCCACTGGAATAATGTATCAATGTTTTCCAACAAAAATATGAAATATAATTGGATGTAACTTACTATAATAATAGCATCAAATATTTGACGTATTCACTTGTTCGAATTACTCAAAAAAGTAATTTATCAATTCCAAGAGGAATAATACAGGCCGAGCAATAACCGATACAAATTTTTGAAAACTTTATGGAGTGAGAACTACACTACATAAAAGCCGTGGGCCATTAATTAATGGAAAGTTACACTCACAATCTGCATAAACGATTAAAGTGCAACATAAGGCAAGAACAACAATCCTCGGAAAGAACACTCAAACGTCTGCTGTGTAGTTCTGAAAACTGAAAATTAGACAGCAAAGGAGAGAATAATTTGTGACATGATTATAAAATAACTATAGAAATCAAAGTTTTTGCAAAATTATAACTACTTTTGTGTATGAGCATGCTCAGAAACACAATAAACTTGGAGTTAATCAGTGATGGGCAAGTGGATCGCCTGCCCTTCAGCCTTCCTTATAAAATAATTGAAAAACAGCCCTACCTTCTGGGCTGTAGAGATGCCTATTCCCTACAACCCAAAACAAGGCAAATACATCGCCAGCATTTCCTTCCCTATTTTGCTCCGACCGCCTAGGTAACACCGTGCCTAGTTTTGAAGTGAAGTGGATTTGTGCTACGTAAGTTCTATTTATTTTTCAACGGGAGCACAAATTACTTATATGGTTCCTTATGCCTTGTTTAGAGTGTCAATTTTTTGTCACTATCATTTTACTTTCGCGGCAATTTCATTTCCAAAAAACGCGCCAATTTATAGTGTCATTTTCTTTCGTCAAATATTTCACTTTCCTTTCAACACAGTTTAAGGAATTGAATCTGCGAGTTAACTCTGAATGTAAATAGTTTTATCATTCGAATGAAAACTTGTTTTCAACAAGGTCAAGACAACTGCTAAAGGTTTTGATTGCCTGGAAAATTAGGAAAAGAAGGATCCGTAGAAAAAGGAGTTTTTATATTCGACCAATACTAAATAATAGGGTTATGCATGGATAGATACATTTGGACCAGTTTGCTGGAAAGATTGACCATAACCTTAAGGTATGCAATTTCCCCCACAGTTCTGATTAGTACTCGGAACAGTTCAGTTCGATTCAAAATTTGCAGTTCAGTTCAGTTTGAGCAGTGAACTGAAACGAAAATTCGGTTTCGGTTCAGTTCAAGCAAAAACAGTTCAGTTCAGTTCAGTTTTACCTGATGAACTGAACTGAATCGGTGAATCAAACAATTCAGTCGCAGTGTTTGGTAAACAATAATAATTGCGGGTGTACACACATAAAGATCCGAATTTAGTCATCCGAGTCAATCCCAGAAAAATTGATTTTTTCCCTCTAAACCTGTTCCTAATCGCATTCACCATAGCAAACAGTGCACTGGAGAATGCACAAATGATATGCTCTTGATGATGGTAATGTACACTGGAATGGCCCTGTTTCATAATCAACGTTTAGTAATCCGTAATAGATTGCTTCCTTTTAGCATTACATCTTTGGGCGAATTCAGTATCTACATTTTCCTTAGGATTGGTACCATCGTAATCAAACCAGAATTTTAAGTACTTGTTGAAGTTTTAAAGAAAATAGTTAGTGCGAAATGCAACTTCTTTAGCCCCATGTTTGGTCCGGCAACAGCAATGTCCCATATAATTATTTAAAAAACATTTTTGAAATAATAAAGTAATTAAAAAACTGTTGGTTATTCGTTAAATAACTATACATGGGAATGACAGATAAGAATGTAAGTAAAGTACGTTGGTGGCGACATTTCCAGCAAGGACCCCGTTTGCAAACTGTTTGAACTGCAGTTTGCATTATACGGTTCAGTTCGATTCAAATACTGAATCGAACTGTTCAGTTCAGTTCAACGCTGAACTGAACTGTGTTTATAGTGAATCAAACTGAACTGAACTGAACCGAATCGGAATTTTTCGGTTTTGAACTGAACTGGTCCGAGTACTAGTTTTGCTTAAACTAACAAAGAGAATAGAACGACCTAGGTCATATGTCATGTCGGCTGAGTCGCAGGTATCTAAGTTTAATATGATTTATTTAACTAATAAATTGTAAATGATTACCAATATAATATATGTATTACTAAATTAACAAAAGTATCAATTAATAAAAAAACCAGGGGAGGACAAATACATTGTGCTCACTGTATATACCTCTATGTACATTTTAACCGACGAATAGATCTACCTATCCTACATCCTACCTACATATGTATATGGAGAGAATCAAGGCTACATATTAGCCTACAATTCATTGACAAATTAGCTCAACGAACTCTACATCCTTCCTACATCGTATATGATTTTCGCTACTCACAAATTGCCTAAGAGCATTCTACTATCATAAATTAAAAATCCTGACTCAAATCAATGGGATCGGAATAAAATATTTTGAGTTTAGTTACCTTGCCCAAAGTCCTTAATTGCAAAACAGTGTCGATTTCGCCTGGGTTTACGCCGGAAATAGTGTCTACATTTTACAACGTTCGTCATAAGGGAGGTCGCACTTAAAAATTCACAAAATAAACACGACAAGAAGCATTTTCCAAAGTCAGCTGATCAAGACCATTGTGTCTACGGAAATCTATTAGCTGACTGAAAACATATCTCATAGTAAATCCGGTTTGAAATTTAAATTGTGTTCAAACGGAAATGTTTACTTCAGTGGTCGAGTTTATACAATGTTACCACTTTACCGAATATTTACAAGTTTTAATTTCGGCGAGGTTTAAGCGCATATCAATGTGAGAAAGCACGAACTTTTCACGCTTGAACCGCGCCATAAAGCATACAACCTGCAAGTAGGCCTGGGCCTGGAATATTCTTTCATTATAATTTTGCCTTTCCATATGCCATTAAATGAGAATGATATGATTGAATAGCCTACATATGTATATGCCTATAATTCCATGACGGCTGCGCCTACTTATTTTGTGGGCTAGGTTTTCAGTGTATATTCTTGCACCCTATTTTGCCTACAAGCTTCTTTAATAAACTCCTCTCGCCCTATAATTATCCTACAAGTAGGCCTACATGTAGGATAGGTGGACACCTTGGTCCACACATATGTAAAGTCAGGACAAACATCTAAGGGGCAGCAATCGGGAAGGATCGATTTATTTCCCACCCTAGCTTACATGAGCCAGGAAGAGACAAATTGTAAGCGTAACTCTTACTGTACATACAAAATGATAACCTCTCCAAGAAGGTGTGCCTGTTGTGAAACATATCCGTCTTCCCATGCCTGCCTAAATCGGCGTGCAATTAAATTTGACTTACACAAGGAAAACAATGTAAGAAAAGTTAATGTTTTTCTCTCAGAGGTGAAAAATACATCAGACATACCCAATAGTCTCAAAGAATATTGGCTATACCGATTGATACCTGGACAAACAACTTCTGTTTATAATTTTCCTGCGTTGTGCACTACAGGATTAGTCGAGATTTAGGAGGCAAGTAGAGATACCCTTCAGAAATTCTGCCAAAATGAGATTCCTTTCAGAATTTCTAACGGAAATAAAAATAGTAGTTTTCATGGCATTAATAGTAATTCCAGGAGCTATAGTTTTGTCACCCATACTGTTGCTGGCTTTTATAATTCGGGAAATTATAACTATTCTAGCAAAGTGTTTTCGATCAGATTTAATTGGCTTAGTAAAAAGAGAGCAAGCTTTACTTGCATGCGAAAACTCCAACAAAGCTGTTATAAATACCATTGCGAAAACAATCTCCGAAGGGGATATTAACTTGGATCAATTCCGGGAAGATTTTCAAAACCGAGTTTTGACAGCTCAAGAAAACAATGAGTTCATTTACGAGGGATTGCATAACACTTGGACGAGTTTCTTAGGTTATGCATTTTGGAAAAAAGATCCTACTTTTGATTTGAAAAATCACATCCGTGAATATGACTACACTGGAACTCTCCAGATTCCACCACGGCCCGATGAGACAGATGTGAATAAAATTCTCGTTGATTTAGTGTCGGCTCCTTGGAACCGGAACAGGAGTCCCTGGGAGATTTTGAAAGTATCCAATTATCAATTGAATGGTGAATCCCATACGCTTATTCTCATTCGATTTGATCACATGCTTTGCGACGGTTTCTCCATTCTAGAAATATTTCGAAGAGTTTATCAAAGTCCCATGGAAATTCCAAAAGTACGTTTAGGAAAA
This sequence comes from Allacma fusca, assembly GCA_947179485.1. Taxonomy (NCBI): domain Eukaryota; kingdom Metazoa; phylum Arthropoda; class Collembola; order Symphypleona; family Sminthuridae; genus Allacma; species Allacma fusca. The sequence continues at coordinate 63,358,485 of OX359246.1, forward strand.
AAGCCGACGTCTTCGTTTTCTCGCCTTTTTTTGTTACTGAAACTGCCTTATGACTTGTCAAAGAATGTGCTGGTAACTTTCAGCGGATCAAAGTTTCTCCATTCAAAAATGTCTACCAAGGAATCCATTTTGAGCTGGAGTCCAGCCGTAGATGTTGAAACAATTAAAACAATCAAGAATCATTTCAATGTAAATTTTGCAGCTGTAATTTATTCCGCAATTTTCGGAGGAATTCAGAAGTGTCTTGAAGAGTCGGGGCAGGAGGTTCCCGAGAAACTCACATCGGGTTTTGTGGTTCCTTTACCAAATCATCCCGGCGGTCTTTCCTTTAATGCGTAATATTAACATTTGTAGCAAAATTCCCACATATTTTAATTCAATGAGATATTTTAAACACATTTGTTGAAAAGAACTCTTAATGTTTTTGTAACCATCATCGACTTGTATTTCATAAATACATAACTTTTATGTGACTCATTCTACAAGAATTGTCCTAATTTTAGGAATCATGGCGTGCATTAGTTAATATGATTTGAAAGCTTTATTTGGAAATGTTTGATGCAGATCGCTTGCAGCATCGGAATGGCAATTAAAATCAACCTTGCCACAAGAACGTCTTTTAAAAATTCAAAATAACTTTGAATCCATCAGCCGGTCGACAGCTTTCTTGCTCTTGGGACGATTGCCAGCGTATTTTCCAATGGCAGTAAGGAAAATCTTGATTGAGCTTTTTTTCCGACTGGGAATATCTATTTTAGTAACAAGTTTTCCTGCAACAACTAGTCCTGATTACTACAGAGGGCATAAAATGGTTGAAATGACCGTATGTGTCCACACTCGGTTAAGTATTGGTAAGAAATTTTGCAAAAATATTTTCTAAAAAGAAATCATTTTGTATCATACTCGCTGAAACTAATTTTATAATTTTGGAAATATTGTTTGGACAGCATTAATCGTTACGTCTGTGGGATTGAATAATACATTGAAAATGAACTGCTGCATTAATAAGAGTTTGTTTGCGTCGGAAGATGCAGCCACCAATTTTGGAAGTTATGCTCATGAGGAATTTGACGCTCTTCTGAAAGCTACTGTTTACATATTTTAATTTATTTTAGAGAGTTGATAATTTTTTTTCTCTGTATTAATATTTTTGCAGTAGTGTATTGTAATAATTTCAAATGAACGGATATTACAAGTAGCCATAAAACATCCCAGCTAGCACAAAGATATCTTAAAGACAAATTTCAGAATTCTTTAGCTCGAACATCCGATGTCTTAAAGATCACATGAAAGATTAGCGACGAAGTCTTTACGATACTGCTAAGACTTCTTAATGGCCGCTCGAACCCTTCTTCGATGAATCTCCAGTGATTCCTACCGCGAAAGTTTCACGTTGCGCAGACGGCAGTTATTAGAAGGACGCCGAGACTGCGCATCGCATATTTTTAATATACGCGTACATATGCGCTCATGATCTTTTTAATAAACACATAATAAATAAGTTTTTCTTCAACCACCAGCAATTCAAAGCAAAGCCGATTTAATAAATCATTCAAGACTTTAGTGGTTATAATAACATTGTCCTTTAAATGTGAATAAAAAGTTACAAAATTTGACAGTAGCAAAATAATCAACTTCAATTATTAAAGACCACCGAAAATTAACAATGAAGTAACAAAATGAATACAAATGATACATATACATGGAGTTAATAAAGTCGCGCATTTCAATTAAACGAACGGCCCAAAATTAAACAAAGGATGTAATGACAATCTCATTTTAATTGTAAAAATATTAATTCAGTTGAAGGGCCAGTGATTCCACATTAATTCAAATATCTGCTGACAAATTCGCGGCACCCTCATCGGACTGTAAAAACAAAAAAAGCATAGTCTAAACTAACAGAACATTTTGTGATCCAAATTATTTCTGGTGTGAAATGGTTGATAACAGTTTTGTACTGCAGTATAGTATTAATAAAAAAAGTAAATAAAAATTAAAATAATTTGCAGTTTTAAACTTACCAAATTCAGAGCTATTGCTCTTCCTCCATTTTTCAATGACTTGGGCAGGTGGTCACCAGCATGTTGAACCCAGGTTTGAATTTTCTTCCTTACTGCTGTCATGGTCTCCGTGGCCGTTCTTGGATTTATTTTTACAACATCTAATAGTTAATGAAAAAATTATTGCTTAGTTAAAATAAAGCCAGTAATAATTGTGTTGCATGTATGAAAACATATAATCATTCCATTCAAATATATCGTGGGTGAAGAGGCAAAGCGGTTCAAATGCATTTTATATTGAAAGCAAAATGATCCGCATACTATTCTCATTAAGATCAAATTGTCCCAAATGCGATTGTAATGGTTTATGCATGTGGATCATTTCGATTTTTATCTAAAATACTACTGGACCTTTGATCCCGTCACCCATGAGCTATTTGAAATTACCAAATATCAAATCGACCAAATTCAAGGACGCAAAGCAATTCTTCCCATTTGTTCCAGAAAAATTGTAAGTGTAGGCCAGTTCATATGTTAAAACTTTCTTGAGGACTTCGTACACTGTAGTTGTAAGATCACAACCTCCTATGCTGCCTAAATAAACAATCTAAACCCCAAAACATAACACTTGACTTATTGAGATTATTTTCTTCAAAACATTGTAAATTAGAACATATTTGAATGAATTAAAACACATACACAAGCTGCTTTAAAAGAATTATCAGTCACAAGTTTAGAGTTAAATTCCAAAAGTTTATCTCTGGTAGTAAAAGGAAACCCAAAATTTGGTGTTGGCTGAAGAGCTCCCGGGCAAATTGTATTGGCAGCTGCATTATGTACCAACGATTCCATCATACGGATCAAAGCATTTTGGTTAGCTTGAATTGTTGCAAAATTCCGAATGCACATAGCCTCAAAACCTAAAAATAAACATTTAAAAATATAAATATATACAGTGTCACAATAACGAAACTCCGTATTTAGAGTAAGTCACTTTGGAGTTCCTCGTTTCGTAGTGGTTCAAAATGCAGCAGCAGCTTGTTATATAAAAAATTAATTGGACCACGGAAATAATGGAGCCTCCTTAAATTCTAAATATTGAGCAAAATATGGTATAGTTGAGAAGGCTTAGTGCTTTATGTTCTTCCAAGATATTTTAAGAAGCTAATTTTTAGGAAAAATTAATCTAGATCCTGAAATAATTCAGAGTATCATTATAAAAATTTGCTTCTGTTTACAAGTTTTAACCTGAGAATTTCGTCCAAAAGTCCTCCCATTTTTCTGAACATCCATTTGTAAAAATGACAGACGTTGATGACTGATCATCAAAAGAATCAACGCACGAATTTTTGACAGATCCAATATTAGATGCACTGTCAGATGTGTTTGGAAATAAAATGTCGGGACTCTCAGGGTGTACCAGGTTGGAGGTGCTGGCAACGTCTGGAAAGGCTGGAACCGAATTTGTTGATTTTGCAACTTTTTGGGCTTGTACAGTCGACGCAATATTGAAATCAATACGCGTTCTTTTAATTGCTCGTCCTGAACGAGACTTAAATGTCGGTAAAATGTCTTGATTAATTTCGGCCTCGCTGAAATCGGAATGATTTTCAAAATACTCCACGTGTGATGATGCTTCTTCAAATGTGCCTGCGGGTAAAATATAAAAATTAAAACTAAACCTGACAATAGAAAATTCTACGCCACATATAATATTTCAATGACCCTTCATGCTTTTTGTGTTAACTAAACTCGCCGTTTGAAAGGTCTTACTATGTCCATTATTTAAACTGGACATAGTAACACACAGACCATAAATTATTATCTAATAATGAAATGTTGACCTAATAAAATGATCTATAAACATATTAGTCAAGAATATCAAGATTACATCTGAAGCAAGCAAAGAAATCCAGTTTTATAAAAACAAAAATTTAGGATTATTTAGAGATTAACAGTAAAAAATTTGATTCAAAATTCCACAATTAACAACTTTTGCAGGAATAAATTTAAATTAAAGGAGTAAAAGGATTCTTTAAGGGTCGTGCAAATATCACATAAAGATTATGGATTCGTGGGCCTTGTCGTAATGGGGAGAGTTAATATAATTGTAATTTCAACAATAAAAGCCACTAACCATACTCATGGAAAATTCGAATCGGGTGGTTGGACCACAATGATTTCACTGGATCCTGCTGTATCTTAACTGCCAAGAGAATTTTTGCAACATTCTTTATATTCGGCCAGTAGCATCGAAGAATATCATTTTGTGTATACGCCCAATTCATGGGCATAACTTCGACCTCATTAGTATCCAAAAAATGTACAACGCCAAACGGGAGAGATAAACTGGACATAGCTAGTTTTATAAGAACGCTGGAAAAATAACAAAGTAATCTTTATATGGTAAAGCAATACATTTGGTTAAAATATCGTCACAATTCCAAAAATATTCTGGGCCAAGATTGCATGCTCTAAATACGCTTATTTTGGTGGAATCACACGGGTGGCTATAAAAAGGTTCACAATCAATGTATTTACGTCCAACAACTACTTCCCTCTTTTGCAACGTAGCGAAGCACTTTATGACGATTATTGTCGCATTTTGCAATATGCAAACATTATTTCCAACAGATGAATTTAGCTCAAAAGTTGGTAAATAATAATTTGAAAACTGAGGGTTTGTTATGCCTCTCGGAAGCGGATGAAAGCTGCATCGTCTCTTGTGATTTACTGGTTTTGCGGGCTGTCTTCCTCGATTTTCTGCTAATCTTCTGTGAACCTGTTGGATTGGATAATTGGGATTCTTTAGAAGCGACTTCAGATAACCCAAGTAATTCTCGAACCTGAAACCACTAAAATCATCCAGCGGCCCCAAATGATTGGAATCATCTGCTAAATGCTCCAGGCCGTGGACATTGTATGACATGTTACTGCTTCCATATATTTCTTTAAATTCGTTAACAAAATATTCCAATAAAGATTTTGCATAAGCGTTCAATTGTTTGTGCAAAATGTTACAGCACAGTATTCGTATTGCGACATGCATACATAGAAAATGTTTCTTCCAAGACATTTTCCAGTACCACAGGACCAGCGTAGAGAACAAAAAATCTAAATTCACTTGCTTTCCAACGGTCCAATTCATTGATTCCCCGAGGCTTCCTGGAAAATTCCTTTGGTGTGAATGCAGAGAGTTTAGTCAGTTGTAGGGAAAGTAACTCCTGCTGTTGATGGCTTATTTTAAATTTTGACGGCCTGCTACGTGTCCATAAATTTAAAAGTTTGCGAGTTACCCCTAGACAAACCAAATGCATAAACTCGAATGGGAAACATTTAATTACATCAAACTTTAAATCAACTAGTGGGGAAATTCCTGTGTGATGGTCTTCGTCTGCTCTGTTTCGGAAGCTTGCATCGGTTCTTGGGGTGTATCCAGTGCCGCAAAGAACAACTCTATGTTCTTTGTACTCACCAGGTATCTCACATTTAGTGCAACACTTGTAACCCGCATGTCCCTTGGTCGACAAAATGTATGCTCTTGCTGGGGCATCACATGTAAAACAATTAATTCAAACTCTGAATTTAAAGTCTTGAAATATTAACCCACTTTCCATGAGCTCCTTCAGCTCCATTACAAAGGGTTCCAAATACTGTCGTATATCTTCTGGTTTTGCTTTTCCGGAATACAGACCGATGACAAAAACAGGGTAAGTAAAAGCTTTGACGTAGCCAAGAATAGGCCAAAACTGTTGTGAGGAACTTTTAAATAAAGGAATTCCGTCAATATTAAACTGGAGTAGGATGCCTTTCCGAAGAACATAATTTTCCTCCAGCGAACTTGACTGCAAAAGATGCAATAGCTGAGTTTTTAACCCGAAGTGACAATATTGACCAGGAGCTATAATTTGAATGTCTGTTGACCTCGGAGTTTTCATTACGGTTCGATAGTCGCTTGGCAAATTTTCAAATCCAGGGTAAAGCCTTAGGTGCTTCAAAATTTCTGAGACGGCTACAGTCGGTATTTTATGTCGAAGAACCCAACTGCTTAAAAATTCCTTAAAGGACTCAGCGTTGTAAACATCTTCATCGCTGGATGACTCACAATTATATTCTAGCGGAAGTAATTCTGGTAGTATTAATGGGGAAGAAAAATTTGAATTAATTTCGCTGGAATTTGTAACAATGTTTTCTACACTTTGGTTGCTTCTTGATGCTGGATGTAGCACAGGTTGTTGCAAGCACTTTGATCTCACATTAATACCAATGTTAATATTGGTTTCTTGATTTAAAGCGACTAATTGATTTTGTACCTCCTGACTCTTTTTTCTTCGTGTGTGTCTTTCAGAATAAGATTTATATTGTGGATACATTGTTAAATTAACTTGAAATTAATGAAATCTTACCTTTCTTGATCTTCTGAGAACGGATCTAAAAGATGTGGTCGGCATAACCGCATGCAAGTCACTAACTACATTGTCAACCGCTTAAGCGCTGCAATCCCAAGTCACTTTTTAGGAAATTCCGCCGAGGAAAACAGGCATTTCGTAAATTAGACTTACTTGAGAGAAATTTAAGAAACTGATCGCAAAGTTCTCGTTCGTACGATATCGTTAAGATGGCTCCATTCTTTCGTTTGTGCGTTATCGAATTCAAGAATCATAAGAAATTAATGCGAAATCTTCGTGATATCTGGTGCTTGCTGGGATGCAACGGTTCTCTCTCTCTCTCTGTCGCTTAAAAGAAACAGCATTTATGTTGTGCATAGCTATGTTTTATAAAATTTCTAAGGACATAATTCCCATTTTGAGTCTTTTTGAATGAGATATTTTGCACTGGGATGCAGAGATGTTCACCCGTCGACGGTTACCCTTCAAAGAAGGCTTCCTTCAGGGTAGTGGTCGGACTGGTTCAGTTTGGTTCAAAAAAATCAATTCAATTCAGTTTATAAGCTGAATTGTATTGAAAGAGTGTGGTTCAATTCAGTTTGACAAATTTCAGTTCAATTCAGTTCAGTTTTACTCTTTGAACTGAATTGAACCATGAACCATTCAGTTCAGGGAGATTTTTGAAAGCAGAATTACAATGTGTTTATGTTCGATAACGTTTGGTCCCGGTAACGCTTTTGCCAGTCTTAAAATGTCAAAAATCGACCTCAATATACAAACAACTGATCATCCCTTTGCAAGCGTGTATGATAGGTGGGACGACTACAGATAGACTGCAGTTGCATGACTGTAGTCTCGTTATTTAACAAATCGTTTGAATTGCAATTCACATTCTGCGGTTCAGTTCGATTCACGCGGGTGAACTGAACCTGGCAATTCAATTCATCACGTAAACTGAATTGAAATAAAATTGAACCAAACTGAACCGAATTGAATTGAATTGAAAATTTCGGTTCTGAACTGAATTGGTCCGACCACTACTTCAGGGAAGGGAGCGCTTATTTCGCCAGAAATGAAGGGAAGGGAAGGAGGGGTGAAAAAAATTACGAAGGAACAAGGAAGGTTTCAGTGCATTGATGGAAATAGTACTCGGAACAGTTCAGTTCGATTCAAAATTTGCAGTTCAGTTCAGTTTGAGCAGTGAACTGAAACGAAAATTCGGTTTCGGTTCAGTTCAAGCAAAAACAGTTCAGTTCAGTTCAGTTTTACCTGATGAACTGAACTGAATCGGTGAATCAAACAATTCAGTCGCAGTGTTTGGTAAACAATAATAATTGCGGGTGTACACACATAAAGATCCGAATTTAGTCATCCGAGTCAATCCCAGAAAAATTGATTTTTTCCCTCTAAACCTGTTCCTAATCGCATTCACCATAGCAAACAGTGCACTGGAGAATGCACAAATGATATGCTCTTGATGATGGTAATGTACACTGGAATGGCCCTGTTTCATAATCAACGTTTAGTAATCCGTAATAGATTGCTTCCTTTTAGCATTACATCTTTGGGCGAATTCAGTATCTACATTTTCCTTAGGATTGGTACCATCGTAATCAAACCAGAATTTTAAGTACTTGTTGAAGTTTTAAAGAAAATAGTTAGTGCGAAATGCAACTTCTTTAGCCCCATGTTTGGTCCGGCAACAGCAATGTCCCATATAATTATTTAAAAAACATTTTTGAAATAATAAAGTAATTAAAAAACTGTTGGTTATTCGTTAAATAACTATACATGGGAATGACAGATAAGAATGTAAGTAAAGTACGTTGGTGGCGACATTTCCAGCAAGGACCCCGTTTGCAAACTGTTTGAACTGCAGTTTGCATTATACGGTTCAGTTCGATTCAAATACTGAATCGAACTGTTCAGTTCAGTTCAACGCTGAACTGAACTGTGTTTATAGTGAATCAAACTGAACTGAACTGAACCGAATCGGAATTTTTCGGTTTTGAACTGAACTGGTCCGAGTACTAGTTTTGCTTAAACTAACAAAGAGAATAGAACGACCTAGGTCATATGTCATGTCGGCTGAGTCGCAGGTATCTAAGTTTAATATGATTTATTTAACTAATAAATTGTAAATGATTACCAATATAATATATGTATTACTAAATTAACAAAAGTATCAATTAATAAAAAAACCAGGGGAGGACAAATACATTGTGCTCACTGTATATACCTCTATGTACATTTTAACCGACGAATAGATCTACTTATCCTACATCCTACCTACATATGTATATGGAGAGAATCAAGGCTACATATTAGCCTACAATTCATTGACAAATTAGCTCAACGAACTCTACATCCTTCCTACATCGTATATGATTTTCGCTACTCACAAATTGCCTAAGAGCATTCTACTATCATAAATTAAAAATCCTGACTCAAATCAATGGGATCGGAATAAAATAGTTTGAGTTTACTTACCTTGCCCAAAGTCCTTAATTGCAAAACAGTGTCGATTTCGCCTGGGTTTACGCCGGAAATAGTGTCTACATTTTACAACGTTCGTCATAAGGGAGGTCGCACTTAAAAATTCACAAAATAAACACGACAAGAAGCATTTTCCAAAGTCAGCTGATCAAGACCATTGTGTCTACGGAAATCTATTAGCTGACTGAAAACATATCTCATAGTAAATCCGGTTTGAAATTTAAATTGTGTTCAAACGGAAATGTTTACTTCAGTGGTCGAGTTTATACAATGTTACCACTTTACCGAATATTTACAAGTTTTAATTTCGGCGAGGTTTAAGCGCATATCAATGTGAGAAAGCACGAACTTTTCACGCTTGAACCGCGCCATAAAGCATACAACCTGCAAGTAGGCCTGGGCCTGGAATATTCTTTCATTATAATTTTGCCTTTCCATATGCCATTAAATGAGAATGATATGATTGAATAGCCTACATATGTATATGCCTATAATTCCATGACGGCTGCGCCTACTTATTTTGTGGGCTAGGTTTTCAGTGTATATTCTTGCACCCTATTTTGCCTACAAGCTTCTTTAATAAACTCCTCTCGCCCTATAATTATCCTACAAGTAGGCCTACATGTAGGATAGGTGGACACCTTGGTCCACACATATGTAAAGTCAGGACAAACATCTAAGGGGCAGCAATCGGGAAGGATCGATTTATTTCCCACCCTAGCTTACATGAGCCAGGAAGAGACAAATTGTAAGCGTAACTCTTACTGTACATACAAAATGATAACCTCTCCAAGAAGGTGTGCCTGTTGTGAAACATATCCGTCTTCCCATGCCTGCCTAAATCGGCGTGCAATTAAATTTGACTTACACAAGGAAAACAATGTAAGAAAAGTTAATGTTTTTCTCTCAGAGGTGAAAAATACATCAGACATACCCAATAGTCTCAAAGAATATTGGCTATACCGATTGATACCTGGACAAACAACTTCTGTTTATAATTTTCCTGCGTTGTGCACTACAGGATTAGTCGAGATTTAGGAGGCAAGTAGAGATACCCTTCAGAAATTCTGCCAAAATGAGATTCCTTTCAGAATTTCTAACGGAAATAAAAATAGTAGTTTTCATGGCATTAATAGTAATTCCAGGAGCTATAGTTTTGTCACCCATACTGTTGCTGGCTTTTATAATTCGGGAAATTATAACTATTCTAGCAAAGTGTTTTCGATCAGATTTAATTGGCTTAGTAAAAAGAGAGCAAGCTTTACTTGCATGCGAAAACTCCAACAAAGCTGTTATAAATACCATTGCGAAAACAATCTCCGAAGGGGATATTAACTTGGATCAATTCCGGGAAGATTTTCAAAACCGAGTTTTGACAGCTCAAGAAAACAATGAGTTCATTTACGAGGGATTGCATAACACTTGGACGAGTTTCTTAGGTTATGCATTTTGGAAAAAAGATCCTACTTTTGATTTGAAAAATCACATCCGTGAATATGACTACACTGGAACTCTCCAGATTCCACCACGGCCCGATGAGACAGATGTGAATAAAATTCTCGTTGATTTAGTGTCGGCTCCTTGGAACCGGAACAGGAGTCCCTGGGAGATTTTGAAAGTATCCAATTATCAATTGAATGGTGAATCCCATACGCTTATTCTCATTCGATTTGATCACATGCTTTGCGACGGTTTCTCCATTCTAGAAATATTTCGAAGAGTTTATCAAAGTCCCATGGAAATTCCAAAAGTACGTTTAGGAAAAAAGCCGACGTCTTCGTTTTCTCGCCTTTTTTTGTTACTGAAACTGCCTTATGACTTGTCAAAGAATGTGCTGGTAACTTTCAGCGGATCAAAGTTTCTCCATTCAAAAATGTCTACCAAGGAATCCATTTTGAGCTGGAGTCCAGCCGTAGATGTTGAAACAATTAAAACAATCAAGAATCATTTCAATGTAAATTTTGCAGCTGTAATTTATTCCGCAATTTTCGGAGGAATTCAGAAGTGTCTTGAAGAGTCGGGGCAGGAGGTTCCCGAGAAACTCACATCGGGTTTTGTGGTTCCTTTACCAAATCATCCCGGCGGTCTTTCCTTTAATGCGTAATATTAACATTTGTAGCAAAATTCCCACATATTTTAATTCAATGAGATATTTTAAACACATTTGTTGAAAAGAACTCTTAATGTTTTTGTAACCATCATCGACTTGTATTTCATAAATACATAACTTTTATGTGACTCATTCTACAAGAATTGTCCTAATTTTAGGAATCATGGCGTGCATTAGTTAATATGATTTGAAAGCTTTATTTGGAAATGTTTGATGCAGATCGCTTGCAGCATCGGAATGGCAATTAAAATCAACCTTGCCACAAGAACGTCTTTTAAAAATTCAAAATAACTTTGAATCCATCAGCCGGTCGACAGCTTTCTTGCTCTTGGGACGATTGCCAGCGTATTTTCCAATGGCAGTAAGGAAAATCTTGATTGAGCTTTTTTTCCGACTGGGAATATCTATTTTAGTAACAAGTTTTCCTGCAACAACTAGTCCTGATTACTACAGAGGGTATAAAATGGTTGAAATGACCGTATGTGTCCACACTCGGTTAAGTATTGGTAAGAAATTTTGCAAAAATATTTTCTAAAAAGAAATCATTTTGTATCATACTCGCTGAAACTAATTTTATAATTTTGGAAATATTGTTTGGACAGCATTAATCGTTACGTCTGTGGGATTGAATAATACATTGAAAATGAACTGCTGCATTAATAAGAGTTTGTTTGCGTCGGAAGATGCAGCCACCAATTTTGGAAGTTATGCTCATGAGGAATTTGACGCTCTTCTGAAAGCTACTGTTTACATATTTTAATTTATTTTAGAGAGTTGATAATTTTTTTTCTCTGTATTAATATTTTTGCAGTAGTGTATTGTAATAATTTCAAATGAACGGATATTACAAGTAGCCATAAAACATGCAACGGTTCTCTCTCTCTCTCTGTCGCTTAAAAGAAACAGCATTTATGTTGTGCATAGCTATGTTTTATAAAATTTCTAAGGACATAATTCCCATTTTGAGTCTTTTTGAATGAGATATTTTGCACTGGGATGCAGAGATGTTCACCCGTCGACGGTTACCCTTCAAAGAAGGCTTCCTTCAGGGTAGTGGTCGGACTGGTTCAGTTTGGTTCAAAAAAATCAATTCAATTCAGTTTATAAGCTGAATTGTATTGAAAGAGTGTGGTTCAATTCAGTTTGACAAATTTCAGTTCAATTCAGTTCAGTTTTACTCTTTGAACTGAATTGAACCATGAACCATTCAGTTCAGGGAGATTTTTGAAAGCAGAATTACAATGTGTTTATGTTCGATAACGTTTGGTCCCGGTAACGCTTTTGCCAGTCTTAAAATGTCAAAAATCGACCTCAATATACAAACAACTGATCATCCCTTTGCAAGCGTGTATGATAGGTGGGACGACTACAGATAGACTGCAGTTGCATGACTGTAGTCTCGTTATTTAACAAATCGTTTGAATTGCAATTCACATTCTGCGGTTCAGTTCGATTCACGCGGGTGAACTGAACCTGGCAATTCAATTCATCACGTAAACTGAATTGAAATAAAATTGAACCAAACTGAACCGAATTGAATTGAAAATTTCGGTTCTGAACTGAATTGGTCCGACCACTACTTCAGGGAAGGGAGCGCTTATTTCGCCAGAAATGAAGGGAAGGGAAGGAGGGGTGAAAAAATTACGAAGGAACAAGGAGGGTTTCAGTGCATTGATGGAAATAGTACTCGGAACAGTTCAGTTCGATTCAAAATTTGCAGTTCAGTTCAGTTTGAGCAGTGAACTGAAACGAAAATTCGGTTTCGGTTCAGTTCAAGTAAAAACAGTTCAGTTCAGTTCAGTTTCACCCGATGAACTGAACTGAATCGGTGAATCAAACAGTTCAGTCGCAGTGTTTGGTAAGCAAGAACAATTGCGGATGTACACACATAGAGCTCCGAATTTAGTCATTCGAGTCAATCCCAGAAAAAACTTATTTCTTTTTCCTCTTAACCTGTTCCTAATCGCATTCACTATAGCAATCAGTGCACTGGAGAACGCACAAATTATGATGACGGTAATGTACTCTGGAATGGCCCTGTTTCAGAATCTACGTTTAGTAATCCATTGCTTCCTTTTAGCATTGCAGCTTTGGGCGAATTCAGTATTTACATTTTCCTTAGGATTCGTATCAATTTTAATTTTTTCAGCTCCGTAATCAAACCAGAATTTTAAGTAGCTGTTGAAGTTTTAAAGAAAGTAATGCGAAATGCTACTTCTTTAGCCCCAAGCTTGGTCCAGCAACATAGCAATGTCCCAAGGAATTATTAAAAGAAAAATTATTTAAATATGAAAGTAGTTACTAAACTTTTCATTATTCGTTAAATAACTATATATGAGAATGAAAGATAAGAATGTACTTTGGTGGCGACATTTCCAGCAAGGAGCTCGTTTGCAAACCGTTTGAACTGCAGTTTGCATTACATGGTTCAGTTCGATTCAGTATTTGTTGAGTTCAGTTCAGTTCAACAACTGAACTGAACTCTGTTTATAATGAATCAAACTGAACTGAACTGAACCGAATCGGAATTTTTCGGTTTTGAACTGAACTGGTCCGAGCACTAGATGGAAAATATGAAGTTGACGGAATGTTGTCAATACGTGCTTTCATCCACACGTAACGTACCACGATTTATATAATACAGTACGATGGAAAAACGGTTTCTGGCGGATACTCTAATTTTGCGTATCGACGCACTTATGTTATTGTAAAGCAAAGTATCTTTACTTGAATTAGCTCATCCTCAAAATCTCGTTACTTCCTTTTCTGCAAACACAGTATTTTACATGACAGATTCATTACTTTTATTAATGGATGGCCATGTTTAAAAAACGTTTATAAAATAAAAATATATTGAATGTAAACTATGTTAACAATATGTATAGGAATATAAACCTTTTCATGACTGCGAGGTTTGGTTGGCATGAAACCTGGAGATTCGTTCGGAGATACTTGCGAACAAATGTTGGAAGATGCAGTTGATCTCTGTTGATCCGGAACATCAATAGTCACTACAGTCAGGACTCCGTCTTCCGATGTGATGCTTTGCGTGACATGCGGAGTTGATTCTTCCTCAGTACCAAGATTGTCTTCATTGGGAAATGTGCTGAAACGCGAATTTTATTTTGAAATGTATTTCAGACAACAATGCGTTGTTGTTAGGTATAATTATATTTTATCCATATGTATATTTTTTAATACCGTTCGAGACACATTTTGTCATCAAATTCCTTCATCGACTCAGCCAATCTAAAGTAAGGTCTACTTCCTCCAGCTTGACCGGTTCTGCCTTTCCGTTTTCGCTTAAATGCCAAATACTGTGCCCAAATATTGCTCCAACGCTTTTCACAGGATTCGGCAATATAAATAATAATTTAAAACATGTATGCAAAATGTACACAGTTGTATACTGTTGTGAATATTTCTTAAAATATTAGGATGGGTATAGTAAGGAAATTTATTTTACCAGAATCCACGAAGTCAGTTTCACCCAATTGCTCGTAAATTTTCTTCCATGAATTAGCTCGAATGACTGCATCTGAATACCCTGTGTATGTTAGTACATACAATACAGGACGATCTTTTACCAGATCTACAAAACTCTGCTCAGGCTTTAGTTTCTGAGATCGTTTTCCGGTCATGTCGTTGTTAAAAACACTCAAAGCCGCTATTTTCTTCATAAAAAAACTTCGGAAAAGTTGAACCAGTTCAACTTTCCAGAAAATGAATATAAAGGAAAACACTTCACTTAACGTTACACTCTAAATTCGCAAAGGAAGTGAAACAGCGAGGAAATCATAATGAAATGAAACGCGCGTGAATCACTAATGAAGTGAAACTGCGAATGCGCGTGTTGAAAGTTAAGTCATGGCAGAGATATGTCTGACCATGCACTTTCAGTAATGTTCCGTTGGGTAATAATAAGTATTGATTACATCTCTGTGTGAATGTGAGATGCTCGGGCTTTAGCCCAGTGTCAGCACTCCGTGACGGGAAGTGCACACACAGCAGATTCCTTAGTTAAGATGTAAAGGGGATTTCACACCTTGTGTTGAAATCCGGGCATGATGTTATTGGATAATAAACATTTAACCTTTACTTATCATTTGGAAATAGTCAAGCATGTATGTATGCACAACATTAGGGTGATTATGAAATTATGACCGTTGGTCAATAATATAATAATGCCATGACATTTCTGTACCTTATAAATATGTGTTTATTTGTTAATAAACTCAGTCTTGAACTGATACTGTAAGAGACAACTCTTGAACTTCAGTCATTATTTTCTACAAGTTATTAAGCACTCGCACAACTACTTGTACATTATCGAGGAGATTTTCACAAGCTAGTGCTGAGCTCTTTTTTACTCCACTGATACAGAAAACTTTAGTCAAAAAGTATTTCAAGTTAGTGAACGGCAGTCTCGAAAATTTGAGTTTTCAGACTACGGGGGGACAGTTAAAGATACGACAAACAGTTCAAATTCCACCAGTGAAATTTCTTTTTACGAACAGCCAAAGCTTGAGCGTAACTGAGAAGGTTACTTTAAGTCCGAGGTTGGTAGAAATTCTCACACTAGGAGAGAGGAAAAGAAGAAGCTGGTTTCTCATTCTACCCCACCGGGACCTTCTACACAAACTTTTACTACGCAAATATTCACCAATTTTACTCGCTTCCGTGAAGGTTGCAGTACTGTTACAAATATTGGATAGTTTGTTCACAGAGTGAATTACAATTCAAAAAGGACATTGTTATCAATCTAAAAATTCGAGAAGAATATTAGATTTACAAACAATTCATGTCAGGACAGGGAGGGACGCCAGATCCAAGTCAAGCTAATCCAGGCAGTCCATCTCAGGCAAAAGCTCAAGCTCAGGCTCAGGCTCAAGCACAGGCTCAAGGGCAAGGTGCAGCAGCAGCAACAGCAACAGCTAACCCTACTCCAAACATGGCAAACCAGACAGTTCACAGATCGTACAAACTGGACTCATCCAAATACCCCAAACTGTCGGGAGCACACAATTATCTCGATTGGTCTCGTGGGTTGGATTCTGTTTTTTGTGGTGCAGACATGGAAGATGTAGTTTACGGAGCCACACCATATCCTGCAAATGGGTCAGATGATGACCAAAAGGAATGGAAAAGGACAGACAAAGCGGCCTATGGATTAATTTTGATGGCCCTGGACCCTAAAGCTACAGTCATGACCCGTTCATGCACAACCTCAGCGGAAATGTGAAATAAATTGAAATCCGCATACGGGGCATCCAACTCATGCTCAGTTGATGTCCTCAAGGACTAGTACCGGGAATTAAAAGTTACCTCGGACTGCAATGCTCTGGAAGTTTTAGAAAAACTTCAGAATCTTCAGGGACTAATCAATAGTCAACTGAAAACTGGCAAAAGTCCTCTGGACGAGGACGATGTCATTGGTCAATGCATTCATGCAATGAAGGGAAGCTACTACGAGAGCTTCGTTACAATGTGGCGGGGGAAACCAGATGCAGACAAGACAATGGGAAATTTCCAATCCCAGCTGCGGTTGTTCATCACCCACAAAAGTTCAAACGCACCCACGGAACGTGCTCTGTTTGCCGGGAATCCAAATGCCCAGGGAGGGAATCCCAAGGCCAACGGTGGGCAAGCCAACAATGGCAAGGCCAAAAAGAAACCCGGGACTTGTCACAATTGTGGCAAGAAAGGCCACTGGAAGGCCGAATGTCGCTCTGAGAAAAAGGAGCGTAAGGAGCAAGCACCCAAGGAGGAAAAGCAAGAGGTGAAAAAGGACGAAAAGTCCAAATCCACCACTAAGCTTAATGAAGTGAGAGCCCATATGCTGAGGTCCATATACGCTCCTGGGAAGACTATTGCACTTAGCTCCTCCAACTTTAAGCCCGCGACGGGGAGAATTAGGCGTTCTGCATACCAATGGGTGTGTGACACAGGAGCCTCAGTTCATTTGTGCGGCCAACGGGAATGGTACTCCAAATTTGAGGAATTTGAGACACCTTGGCAACTCTTAGCGGTAGGCGATAAACACGTACATTGCCCGGGAAGGGGAACTATCGTGGTGGAAGCCAAAATCCGGAATAAATGGGAACCCATTATACTGGATAATGTGATATACTATCCGGGTGGAGTGAATTTATTCTCCGTGCCTACGTATGGCAAAACCGGCTATCGGTATATAATGGACGGGGAACATTCCATCTTCATGAACAAGGAGACTGGAGAGGAGACCCTCAGTGCTAAGGCATCAAGTGATGGAATTCACATTATGAACTTTAGACAACCGGTAGTCTTCCCACGCGCCTTTATTGCAATTGGCATTTCGAGACCATTAAGCAACAGATGGCATGAGAGGATGGGACATGTCAATTTTGATTTCCTACACAAAACCTTTACGGAAGGAGCAGTACATCTTCGTGAGGATGAGAAAGTGGAGAGGAAGTACAAATGTGAAATTTGCTCAATCACAAAGCTCAACAGGGAGCCTTGTAAAACACAGACACATGACAAGGAATATGTACCCGGGGAAATGTTACATGCTGACCTTGTGCATGCTGCCGCTCGCTCCAATCAGGGAAGCAAGTACTATCTGCTGGTGAAGGATCACGCCTCAAACTACAGGGCAGGGTACTTCCAAAAGGACAAGTCAGCGGATCAAACTGTAATTAATTTAAAAGATGCAGTTAATATCTGTTCAACCCAGACTCAAAATCCTGTGAAGGGATTTAAGTCAGATAATGAGACTGAATTCAAAAATTCAACATGGGTCCAGTTTTGCTCAGAGAGAGGAATTTTACAAGAATTCACCCCTGCCTACTCTCCTCAATCCAATGGGAAAATTGAGAGAGATGTCCAGACCATACCGAAGACGGCTCGGGCAATGCTAGTAGAGGCGGGACTGGGGGAATGCCACTGGCAAGATGCAGTTGCTATGGCAGTCTACATACTCAACAGAGTATTAAGTACCACCAATACGGAGAAAACTCCATTTGAAATGGTGCGAGGCAAAAAGCCAAATTTGTCACATTTACGGATTTTTGGATGTCCAGCTATAAGTGGAAAACAAAAAGCTGCGGGAAAATGGACAGGTCAGGGTCGCAAAGGACTCTACATTGCTAACATTCCTGAAACAAAGGGATACACGCTGTGGGACACAGCAGAAAGTCGGCATTTTAATACGAAAGATGCTGTTTTTTATGAGGAAGGACTTACACCTATCGCAGGGAGGGGGAAAAATTTGGGAAAAATTTTTCTTGATAAACTCCCGGTGCACACGGTCGAAGACCCTGAAGAGGTTGTATCAACGGATGAGGAAGTGGAAGTTTTGACCACCACAAAGAAGGTGCAATTCATGCCTAACCCACTCCATACTCCTCAGGTTGTAGCTACTCCTAGTAAAGCAGCAGTCGCTCCTCCACCCTCACCACCTCCAGCTCCTTCGAGCTCGGAAAGGATTTCCCCGCCAAGGAACACATCTACTCCCATTAAAAGGACGACGATTCATCCGGCGGGTATTTCTAAAAAGTATAAAGAGAATTTAAGGGCGTGGAGCCCTTCTGTCTTAGAAACTTTAGCTCCAGAAGAGCCTCCAAGGCCCATTTCTCCCATACCAGGGAGTAGTACACAGACACAAGCTACAGCTACAGTCAACCCAGAAATCCCTAACATTGACTCGGACAGTGATGCTCTAGTCATTGATGCAGGTGATGCCCGTTTGACCTCTGACACAGACTCAGACGAAGAATTTCGGTCAGCTAATACAACTCAAACTATCTCGCAAACCTCATGGTCACAGGAAGTAGACCAGTCGATTGAAGATGAACTTGCAGATGCATCAAGAGACACAGTCGTGATCGAAAATTTGCCTTCACCTCCACTGGTTGCGGGGGGAAGTAGGGACAATTCACCTCCAACAGTTGCGGGGTAAAGTCGAGAAAATACATCCACACGGGCGCCTAGGCGTACAACACGCACTACGGCAGGTAAACTTGGACCAAGATTCCAAGCTGGATATTTTGTGGGAGTTGACACACTCCCTGCAGTAGGAAACTGCCCGGCTGAAGCAAATGAACTTCCATTTAAGGAGCAAGCATTTAAGGACGTCCGGTACAATCGATACAAATTTGAATGGGAAGAGGCAATGGACTCCGAGCATTGTAGCCTAATTGAAAATGGCACATGGAGGTTAGTCAAACGCCCTCACAATGTGAAACTACTCAAAAATCGATGGATTTTCGTGGAAACGAAACTTTCTGGAGGAGGGATCCGACGAAAAGCACGTTTAGTAGTAAAAGGATACGGTCAAAGGAAAGACATAGATTTTCATGAGACTTTCGCACCTGTCGTAAGATATGAGACAGTGCGTGCAGTATTCTTTGCTATAGCCCAGAAAAACTTACAAGTCATACAATTTGACGTAAGTACTGCATTTTTAAATGCTCCTCTGGACGAGGAGGTTTATATGGCTCAGCCAGAGGGATACGAAGTTGGAGGTGGACTTGTGTGTAAACTTGAGAAAGGTTTATACGGACTCAAGCAGAGCCCTCGCAACTGGCATAAACTTATCAAGGCCAAACTACTCTCTCTGGGGTTTGTCAAGTCAGAGTACGACTCTTGCTTGTTTACATACAACAGTGGAAATACACACATGTTACTCGCACTGTATGTAGATGATGGTTTACTGGCAGGAAATAGTAAAACCTCCATGGAGCACATACTCACGGAATTAAAGGCAACTTACAAAATGACTTCAACTGAAGAGGTCAAGAAATTTTTGCGGATGGAAGTCACTACAACTGGCAATCAAGTTATGCTTCATCAGGAGGCGTACATAATGGAGGTGGCAAAGCGTTTTCGGATGGAAAAATGCGACACTTCAAGGATCCCCATGGCAGCATGTCCTGATTTGGACGTTGAATTATTCTCCAGTGAGCATGATCCTTCCCTACCATACCAAGAATTGGTGGGAGCCCTCCTATTCATTTCAAGATGCACACGACCGGACGTTTCCTACGCCGTTAGTAGACTCTCACGGTACTTCAGATGTTATGAGGAGAGGCATTGGGTAGCAGCCAAACGAGTGCTGAGATACTTAGTCACCACACGGAAATTGGGACTTTGTTACACTCGAATGGACACAACAAGTTTAAAGGGATACAGCGATTCAGACTATGCGGGGGATAAAGAGACAAGGAAGTCCACCTCTGGAATTTTGTATTCTTTGAATGATTCTCCTCTGCACTGGAAGAGTCAGAGGCAGACGCTCATAGCTCACTCCTCAACTGAGGCTGAGTATGTAGCTCTAGGTGAAGCGGGAAAGATGGGAGAGTGGTTAAGGAATTTACTCTCGGATATGGACATTTTTAATGCGACATTGCCCTTCACCATATACACGGATAATCAGAGCAGCATAAAACTTGCTGCAAATCCAGAGTTTCGCGATAGGACTAAGCACATTGACGTGCGCTACCATTACATCCGATGGCTAGTTGAGACTGGACAAGTTGAACTCAACTATTTGGGAACTGAGAGGCTGGTGGCTGATGTTTTGACAAAACCACTAGGACGGAGACAATTTCAACCAAACGTTGACTTACTCGCCCTCACGGAGAAGCCAGCGGATAAGACTGAGCAACCTCGTCAGTCAGTTTTGGGATGTATCTCCTTGAAAAAGGCTCACAAACTGTCAACACTATGGAACGTGTTACTGTGTTTGTTCGTATTCCCCCCGATCTTTGGTCAAAAATTTCAGGAGGGTAATGCAGTAATTTGGAGACGGAGTCTAACCCCAGCCATTGAAGGCTATAACTCTGTGGCTATGAGAATTAGCTTAATTTCGCCATGCAAATTTCTCCCGACGGATGGCCTGACCAGTATGGCCGCGGAGAAAGTGAACAAGCAATGTGAGAAACAATATGAAAAATTGTTCTTGGAAGAATTGCGAATGGCATGTCCGCCAAAGGACATCAGGCTTCAGAGGGACAAACGTGAACTCTTTACCCTAATATTTTTAATAATAGTGGTATGTACGGCAAGCGCCGGGATCGGCATTGGACTTTATGCATTACACAAGATCGATAAATTGGAAATCACTCAGTTGGAAATTGAGAGAACTATGGATGACCTGGAGGAAAAAGTAAAGATCAACAGCGTCAACTTGGCCAAATTAAAGTTCGAGGTGGATAAAATGGCTCAGACGATTAACAATTTAATCAATGACGTTCATTTATTCCAAGAAAAAGTGATTGAGATAAATTATCTTGTATCCTACATAACTTCAAGATTGTTAGTAGGACGGGGGTAGTACAAGAAACAAGACGGCTCTGGAATAAAAAGAAGATGGACAATAACTTCTTTGACTTCATGAACGTCTCCCTCCCGTGCGGTCAGGAATGCCCCATCGAATACGCAGAATTCCGTAGATGTTCGTTGGATCGAGAAGATTCTGAACTGGAACTACTTTTTGCGGTACCTGTTATGAGTAACATGACAGTGTTAGAGGCCGACCCCTTCTTCCTAATGCTTAAGGATAAGACATGTAAATTGGAATACATTGGCCCTGAAAATGCTCTCTCACCTGAAGAGGACTGTCTCCGAGCTGTAGATATGAGGAGGGAATCCTCAACTCAGCTGTTTGCCTCCCGCTCAACTGAGTGTATGGATCTGGAAACGGCCAAGGACGAGGGCAAATATTATAAGACCCTGCGTTGCCTTCCGAGCAAACCTGGAGATGAGAAAGAATTTGTTCAAGTTAAGACACATAACAACAAATTCTATATATACTGCCCTGGAAGGGAGTATGTCAGAGGCGGCGATAAGAATAAAGTGAAATGCCCAAGCAAGGTGTTCACTTTGCCCCTCACAGCTACTTTTTCAATAGACAATTTAACTTATCGAGGAGATATTTTAAACTTGATCTATAATGAGAAAGAGGACCCTTTGCTCCATGATAAGATTGAGTGGCATCTCTCCCCGGTCGTTAAATGGGATGATTTGAACGAGACGTTCCCGATACTGGAGCCCTTGGACAAAAATCACTGGACCCGTCAAACTGGAGACGAGGTGTATGGTGCTGGATCCTGGATGCTGATAAGCTTGGTACTATTTCTGGCTGGACTCATCGGCGCTTTTATAGGATACAAAAAGTGCAAGAAGGTGCTGAAGCCACGAAAGTGAGGAGGGCCAAGAGAAGACATCCCAAGGTCGAATCTACACCGGAAGCTGAAGTGATCGTTCTGGAGCAGATTGGGGACGAGGACATCAATGAAGACGTCCCGTCAGCAGCGAAGAAATTTCATCATGTTGAAGAAATTTCCATAGGTTAAGAATTAATTAAAATTTTGGGTTCTTTAATAATTCTGTGTATGTTTTAATCAATTTTATTTTACAGCAACTTACATTAAGGAGGGTGTTGAAAGTTAAGTCATGGCAGAGATATGTCTGACCATGCACTTCAGTAATGTTCCGTTGGGTAATAATAAGTATTGATTACATCTCTGTGTGAGTGTGAGATGCTCGGGCTTTAGCCCAGTGTCAGCACTCCGTGACGGGAAGTGCACACACATCAGATTCCTTAGTTAAGATGTAAAGGGGATTTCACACCTTGTGTTGAAATCCGGGCATGATATTATTGGATAATAAACATTTAACCTTTACTTATCATTTGGAAATAGTCAAGAATGTATGTATGCACAACATTAGGGTGATTATGAAATTATGACCGTTGGTCAATAATATAATAATGCCATGACATTTCTGTACCTTATAAATATGTGTTTATTTGTTAATAAACTCAGTCTTGAACTGATACTGTAAGAGACAACTCTTGAACTTCAGTCATTATTTTCTACAGCGCGCGCAAGTGAAATGAAAATTAAATGCGAGGGAAGTGAAAAAAAGTGACACTCTAAACTAGGCATTAGTTTGCATTTACCAACAACCCCAAAACCAGATTCCAATAAAACGTTTAATGTGGTCCAATCGAACGTAACCGATAGGCAGGGGTCGGATTTATGTAGGAAGACGGGAAGAATCTTCCCACGGAAAAAAAGGTTTCAGCAGGGACATTTTCAAACGGGACTACAAATATAGGGTTTGTCAAATCTGTTGCCCTTTTTTTGAAAGGATTTTCAAAATTTTTGAGGTGATTTACGAAAATAAATTTTTCTCAGCAGGGACTTTCGTATTTGTTGACCTTTTTTCAGCAGGGATTTTTGAATTTGTTGGAGTGTTAAACGGAAATTATTTTGTCAACAGGGAGTTTTAAACTTGCTTCGAACAGGGACATCATGACCAGCAGGGAAAATCAAAAACATCTTCCAGGGAGATTTAAAAAAATCCGATCCCTGCCGATAGGTACTCTTCAATACCATATTCTGAAATGATCGGCAACGCTTGACACCCTTCCTTTTCCTTGCCTATATAATTGGTGTTATACTTGCCCTTCCTATCCCCTAGCCCGGCATTTAAACAATGCCTACCCTATTTTGGCAACCTCGCCTACATACTTTCAGCATTTTCCAGCCCGTCTATGGCGCCTATACTATCGCCTATTTATAGGGCCTATATATAGGCGAGGTGCCCATCACTGCAGTTAAGACAAAACTCTCAGACAAGTGGGTTTACTATAATATAATTGCAACACTTGTGTTCTACATAAGTGTCATCTCAGTAAGAACGCCTATGTATACATGCTAAAGACTAAAGACTCAGAGCACATAACACACAACTGTGCGAATTATCAACCTTTTAACAAAAATTAATGAAAGATTGTGCAGGAATTATTCGGCAACCTTTTTGTACCCGCCATTAGAGAAGCTGTGCTCAATACACAATTACTAATTTATTGCTATTTCGGATTTCCATTCAACTCCAAGGGATAAACGCATAGTTCGATGTATTTGAAAACCAAGAGTGTCCTGCCAATAGCGTATTTATTAAGACCGCATACGAGAGAGCCTTGAGGTCGAGAGATTATGACTACCTGGTTTTAAATCTCCACCCTCTACATAGACGGTTTCGGCTTTTCGCTCCCAATCAGCCTGTTTCTAGCGGATGGTGCGGAATTTTACGGGCCGAAGTAAAATTGATTTGTTAAGCAGCAAATACGACGACTACCAAATACTAATACTACTAATATTATTTTGTCAAGAACTGGTCTGACTCGGGGTGGAAAAAGTTCCAAAGTGGGCATATACTCCGAGATTGGGCACTTGCTTTTAAATTGGGCATGTATATGGGCAGATACCTTTGTCTTAATTTGGGTAAACAGTTTTCAAAATTGCGCATCATTTGATGATCATTTTGGGCATGAACCAGGATCGCGGGTTTGCAAACTTTTTCCATCCCCGGTCTGGCTTAGTAAATATTTCAGGTCAAGAGTTGGTATTGAAAAATTCTTCCGCTTCAAGAATTTACGCACGAACTACTTTTCAGGGAATTTCCCCGCAGTCATCTTGGAGCAATTACAAAGTATGTTCATTATTTTGAGACCGTGAGGTTATTAAAATTGACGAGGAATTTAGCTATCATTACGAAAGTATTTAAACATTGCTAGAACAACTGTTTGCAATGGAGGGCAATCTAATTATTGAAATAAACGAGACTGAAGAGCGAAGTTTATACCTTCCAATATCCAAATTCTGATACTCAACTGCAACCTTCTCGGAAGCTAGTAATTTTTCAGTAATTTTTCGTAATAAAAGTTTGGTTTCTAAAAGGTCGTGGTTGGGGTGTTTTGAACGAGTAAGTTGGTAATGAATTTTTTCACACACTGTTTGTGATGAATCCACGGAGTCAATATTATTAATGATAACCTTCTCAGTTATACATAAAAATGATTGACTGTAGTTTGAACGAATCCTCACACTTTGAGAAAAAACTTGTTACTGACTGTTTCTCCTCGCACTTGTATACTGTTCCCCCCGTAGTCTGAAATTACTGTACTTTCTAGACTGTACCTTCACTAACTTGAAATATTTTTCAAAAAATTTTCGGTTTCAGTGACTTTGTGAACTCAGAATTTGTACTGCGATAAATTTCTAATTTATTCACAGGCAAATTTGAGCGTGCTTGATAACGTATTGAAATAAACGAGACTGAAGAGCGAAGTTTATACCTTCCAATATCAGTTCTACGACTGGTTTATTAAAAACAAAAACACTCATATTTATATGGGATACAAGAATGCTCGAATGTACATTACAATCATATGGTCATTATTCTGTTGACAATAAAAACCTAAAAGTAGAGTACAACAATTGTAGCTATTCCTGTAAGTGAAAGGTTAAAGCCGTACTTTACCAAAGTACGGTATGTTTACGGATTTCACACTTACTTGTGAAATCCCTTTCGAATCTTAACTTAACTATGTGCTTAGTCGGCACTATTGATCGGTGCAGATGTCCGGTCGAGGCCGAACATCTTTACATTGATAAGCACGTATCATAAACAATTATTATTGCCCAAGTCTAATATTACATTAGAAAGTGCATGGTCAGTCATTCCAGCTGACATGCATTTCAACACCCTCCTTAATTATTAGCCTGTAAAATAAAATTGTTAAAACCAGAATTATTAATGTACACAAAATTATTAAGTAATTCTTAACCTATGGAGATTTCTTCCACATGATGAAATCTTTTCGCTGCCGACGGAATTTCTTCGTCGATGTCCTTGTCCCCAATTTCTTCCATCTGAAGCATTTCGGCTTCCGGTGTGGGATCTTCTGTCTTAACAACCTTGGGATGTCTTCGCTTAGCCCGTCTGATTTTTCTTGGTCTCAGCACCTTTTTACACTTCTTGAAGCCTATAAAAGCGCCGATGAGTCCAATGAAGACCAGTAGCAAGCTTAGAAGAATCCAGGATCCAGCACCATACACTTCATCGCCCGTCTGTCTTGTCCAGTGATTTTAATCCAACGCCTCCAGTATCGGGAAGGTCTCGTTCAAATCGTCCCATTTGACAACCGGGGAGAGATGCCATTCAATTTTCTCGTGGAGCAAAGGGTCCTCTTTCTCATTATAAACAAGATTCAAAATATCTCCTCGATATGTTTGGTTGTCTATTGAGAATGTGGCAGTGAGAGGCAAAGTGAATACTTTGTTTGGGCATTGCACTTTGTTTTTGTCCCCTCCTCGTATATATGCCCTTCCAGGACAGTATATGTAGAACTTATTGTTGTGTACTTTAATTTGTACAAACTCTTTTTCGTCTCCAGGCTTGCTCGGTATGCAGCGGAGGGGCTTATAGAATTTGCCCTCGTCCTTGGCCGTTTCTAAGTCCATACATTCTGTTGAGCGGGAAGCGAACAGCTGAGAAGAGGATTCCCTCCTCATGTCTACAGCACGGAGACAGTCCTCATCAGGTGAGAGGAGAGCATTTTCTGGTCCTATGTACTCCAATCGGCATGTTTGTCCCTTATCCTTGAGCATGAGATAAAATGGGTCGGCTTCTAATACCGTCATATTGCTCATTACAGGAACAGCGAACATCAGTTCCAGTTCGGAATCTTCTCGATCCAACGAACATCTACGGAATTCAGCATATTCGATTGGACAGTCTTGACCACAAGGGAGGGAGACGTTCATGAAGTCAAAGAAGTTGTTATTCATTTTCTTCTTTGCCCATAATCTTCGTGTCTCTTGCACTACCCCCCGTCCTACTAACAGCCTTGATGTTATGTAGGAAACCAGATAATTTATCTCAATGACTTTTTCTTGAAATAAATGAACGTCGTTGATCAAATTGTTGATTGTTTGTGCCATTTTGTCGACTTCGAATTTTAGCTTCTGTAGGTTGACGCTGTTTATTTGCACCTTGGCTTCCAGGTCATCTAAAGTTCGCTCGATTTCTAGCTGAGTAATCTCCTATTTGTCAATTTTGTGTAGGGCATATAATCCAATTCCTATCCCAGCACTTGCCGTGCAGACCACAACAATGAGGAAAATTATCGTAAATGGTTCTCTCTTCACCCTTTTTAGCCTGGTATCCTTTGGTGGGCACGCCATCCGCAATTCATCCAAGAACAATTTCTCATATTGTTTTTCGCTTATTTTTTTTTGTGCTGGGTTATTCGCTCCGCTGCCATTGTAGTAAGGCCATCCGTGGGGAGGAATTTGCATGGGGAGATGAGACCAATTCGCATGACAACTGAATTATAGCCTTCAATGGTTGGGGTGGGGCTTCGTCTCCAGACTACAGCATTACCCTCCTGGAATTTTTGGCAAAATACCAGAGGAAAGAAGAGTATGAAAAGTATCACGTTCCACAGTGATGACAATGCACATACTTTCTTGACTGTCTTAGAGCTTGTGTTTGGCTGGTCAGGTTCTTTTACATCTTCCGTCAGTTTCCTTGTGAGGGAGAGTAGTTCCATTTTGGGCTCGAATTGCTGTCGACCCAGTGGCTTGGTGAGAATATCTGCCACTAACCTTCCAGTTTGTAAGTAGTTTATCTCTACTTGCCCCGTTTCCACTAACCATCTTATGTAGTGGTGTCGCACATCAATGTGCTTCGTCCGGTCATGGAATTCCGGATTGGCCGCAAGTTTCATACCGCTTTGGTTGTCGGTAAAAATTGTGAATGGCAGGGTGACATTGTAAATGTCAATGTCAGCTAACAGGTTCCGTAGCCATTCTCCCATTTTGCTAGCTTCGCTCAATGCCACGTACTCAGCTTCCGTGGAGGAGTGAGCAATGAGAGTCTGCCTCTGACTTTTCCAGTGCAGAGGTGAGTCGTTAAGAGTGAAAATAATGCCTGAGGTAGACTTCCGAGTCTTTTTATCCCCAGCATAATCTGAATCACTGTAGCCTTTGAAACTCGTTTGGTCCAAGCGAGTATAACAGAGTCCTAGCTTTTTGGTAGTTACTAGGTACCGTAGTACCCTTTTGGCCGCCTCCCAGTGTTTTTTCTCGTAGCATTGAAAGTAGCGGGACAGTTTTCCCACGGCAAAGGAAATGTCCGGTCTGGTGCATCTGGATATGAATAATAGAGCTCCTACTAACTCTTGATATGGGAGAGAAGGGTCATGATCTTTTGAAAACATGCCTACTTCTAAGTCAGGATTAGCGGCCATTGGAATGCTGGAAGTTTCACACTTCTCCATTCTGAACCGCTTTGCAACTTCCATTATGTACGCTTCTTGGTGTAGCATAACTTGTGAGTCGGTAATGATGACTTCCATTCCCAAACATTTTGTTACGTCTTCGGTTGACGTCATTTTATAGGTGGCCCGTAATTCTTTCATTATCAGATCCATAGAGGATTTGCTGTTTCCTGCAAGGAGTCCATCGTCTACATACAGTGCGAGAATCATCCTGGTATTTCCACTGTTGTAGGTGAAGAGGCATGAGTCATAGGCTGACTTTACAAATCCGAGAGAGATGAGTTTTGCCTTTATGAGTTTGTGCCAGTTTCGAGGGCTTTGTTTGAGGCCATATAAACCCTTCTCGAGTTTACAGACGTACCCTCCTGAAACCTCATAGCCTTCCGGTTGTTCCATGTAAACCTCCTCGTCCAGAGGAGCGTTTAGGAAAGCCGTACTCACGTCAAATTGAATGACTTGTAAGTTTTGCTGTGCTATGGCAAAGAACACTGCCCGCACTGTCTCATATCTCACGACAGGTGCGAAGGTTTCGTGAAAATCTATCTCTGGGCGCTGACCGTATCCTTTTACGACTAAGCGAGCTTTTCTGCGAATCCCCCCGTCAGGTAACTTTTTCTCTACAAAAATCCAGCGATTTCTGAGTAGTTTTGCATTGTGGGGACGTTTGACCAATTTCCAAGTTCTGTTTTCTATGAGACTGCAATGTTCTTGGTCCATAGCTTCTTCCCATTCAAATTTGTACCTATTACGGCGTACATCTTTGAAGGATCGGGGAACCCTGTAATTGTCTGGAATTTTCTCCGGAGGGCAATTTCCCACTGCATGAAAACAATCCACTCCTACATAAAATCCAGCTTGAAATTTTGGTCCGGGTACTCCTGCCGTAGTTCTTGTCGTGCGTCTGAGAGCTGATTGGGGCTGAGTGTCTCTAATACTTCTTCCTGGAGTTGGTGGGGGTGATTGTACTTGTGGAAGTATCAATGTATCCCTAGAGGCATCAGCTATTTCTTCCTCAAATGATCGTTCCAACTCATCATTCCATGAAACTTGAGGTATGCTTTGTGTGGAGTCAAGGTTTGCTGACTGAAATTCTTCATCAGAATCCGTTTCTGAGTTAAGACTGCCACTTCCAGCGTCAATGACTAGTGCATCACTATCAGAGTCGACTGCTGGAACATTAGTTTGTACTTGAGCCGGGGCTTGTGGCTGTGTACTGCACCCTGGGACGGGTGACTCTGGTCTGGTTGGTGACTCCGGAGCTAAGTTTTCTAGGAGTGAAGGGCTTCTCGCCTTAATTGACTCCTTATACTTTTTGGAGATTCCTGCCGGATGAATCGTCGTCCTTTTTAGGGGAGTGGATGTGTGTCTCGGAGGAGTGAACGTGGGCTGGGGGCTCGGAGGAGCTGGAATTTGGGCCGGTATTTGAGGGGCATGAAGAGGATTTGGCACAAATTGAACTTGCTTCACAATTGTGATGTCCTCAGGTTCGTCATCTGATGAGATGGTTTCAACCTCCTGAATTTTGCTCTCAGGGAGTGTGTCGAGAAAAATCTTTCCCAGATTTTTTCCCACTCCAGCATCAGTCGTCATGACTTCCTCATAGAAGAGTGCATGTCGGGTGTAAAAGTATTCTTTTTCTACAGTATCCCACATTTTGTACTGCTTCGTATCTGGTACATTCGCTATGTAAATGCCCTTACGGCCTTGTTTTCCCCATTTTGCTGGATCTTTCTGCTTGCCGCTGATAGCAGGGCATCCAAAAATCCTTAGATGTGAAAGATTTGGTTTCTTTCCAGTCACCATTTCTATAGGTGACATTTTTGTGTTGGTTGTACTTAATACTCGGTTGAGTAAGTACACAGCCATCGCTACTGCATCTTGCCAGTGTTTTTCCCCCAGTCCAGCTTCAACTAGCATTGCCCTAGCCATTTTTGTTATGGTTTGGACTTCTCTTTCAATCTTGCCATTTGATTGAGGGTTGTAAGCAGGCGTGAAATCATGAGCAATTCCTCTTTCAGAGCAAAATTTAGCCCATTGGGAGTTCTTAAATTCAGTCCCATTATCAGATTTAAATCGCCTCACGGGATTTTTTGTCTGAGTGGAAATGAAGTTTACTGCGTCGACGAGGTTGATGACTGTACAATCAGCTGTTTTGTCCACTTGAAAGTATCCCAGCCGGTAGTTTGAGGCATGATCTTTCACAAGTAAATAATACTTGCATCGCTGGTTGGAAACCGCTGCTGCATGTACAAGGTCAGCATGTAGTAGTTCTCCTACTTCATACTGCTTGTCATGAGTTTGAGTTTTGAACGACTCATTATTCATCTTGGTGATGGCACATATTTCACACTTATACTTCTTTTCTATGCGGTCGTCGTCTTTGAGGTACGCCGCACCATCTCTGAAGGTTTTGTGTAAGAACTAAAAGTTCATATGTCCCATCCTTTCGTGCCAACGTTGACTTATTGGTCTTGAGATTCCGATCACTGCAAGAGCCTTGGGAAAAATTGTTGGTAGTCGGAAGTTCATAATGTGGATTTTATCATGCACTTCTGTGGCATTGATAGTTTCCTCTCCGGTAGCCTTGTTTATAAACACAGACTGTTTACCATCCATCATGTATCTGTATCCCAGCCTGTTGTAGGTTCCTACTGAGAACAGATTTATTCCTCCGGGGTAGTAGATGACATCATCCGAAACCAGAGGTTCCCAATGGCCACGAACTTTAGCTTCAAGTACTATGGTTCCCCTTCCCGGGCAATCCACAGGCCTGTCGCTTACCGCCATGAGCTTCCAAGGTTGCTCAAATTCTTCAAAAGATGAGAACCAATCCTTTTGGCCGCACAAATGAACTGAGGCCCCTGTGTCGCAGACCCATTGGAATGCGGAGCGCCTAATTCTTCCCGTTGAGGGCTTAAAATGTGTTGAGCTGAGCGCAATGGTCTTCCCGGGAGTGTAAATTGGCCTTAACATACAGGCTCGAATTTCTTGAGGTTGCTTGGGTTTTTGGGACTTCTCATCCTTATTTCCCTCCTGCTTCTGCTCCTTCGGGGCTTGCTCCTTACGCTCTTTCTTCTCTGAGCGGCATTCTGCTTTCCAGTGCCCTTTCTTCCCACAGTTGTGGCAGGTGCCTGGCTTTTTCTTCGCCTTTCCATTATTGGCATTATTTCCATTGGCTTTGGGATTCCCTCCCTGAGCCTTTGGATGCCCGGCGAACATTGCACGTTCTGATGGTGCATCAGACTGTTTATGAGTGATAAACAGACGTAGTTGGGATTGAAAATTTCCCATGGTCCTTTCCACCTCAGGTTGCCCCCTCCACATAGTGACGAAACTTTCATAGTAACCGCCTTTCATAGCATGGATGCATTGGCTGATGACATCGTCTTCGTCCAGGGGACCCTTCCCGGGTTTAAGTTGGCTGTTGATTAAGCCTTGCAAATCTTGAAGTTTTTCCAAAACTTCCATTGCATCACAATCCGGGGTGACTTTAAACTCCCGGTATTGATCCTTGAGGTCTTCCAATGATAAGGAATTTGACGCTCCGTAAGCTGATTTAAGCTTGTTCCACATTTCAGCGGAAGTCTTGCAAGAACGCGTGAGGATAGTTGCTTTATTATCCAAGGCCATAAGGATGATTCCATAAGCAGCCATATCCGTGCGATGCCAATCCTTCTTATCGTCTTCCGATCCGGTTGAAGGAAAAGGAGTAGTTCCATATACTACATCTTGCATATCTGCTCCACAAAAAACTGAGTGGAGAGCCCTGCGCCAGTCGAGATAATTGTGTGCTCCCGCCAGCTTCTGGTATTTTGACGAATCCAGTTTGTACGTACGGTGTACAGTTTGATTTGCCATGACTGGAATAGCGTTAGCTGCTGCTCCTTGATTCTGAGCTTGAGCTTGAGCTTGCTTTTTCGCTGTGGTTGGACTTCCTGGATTAGATCCTTGTCCTGACATATAATGTTATTAATTCTCAAATTCTTCTCGAATTTGTAGAACGCTTAACAGAAATGTTGAAATTTACTTTTGACAACCAAAACTTTCCAAATTCTGATACTCAACTGCAACCTTCTCGGAAGCTAGTAATTTTTCAGTAATTTTTCGTAATAAAAGTTTGGTTTCTAAAAGGTCGTGGTTGGGGTGTTTTGAACGAGTAAGTTGGTAATGAATTTTTTCACACACTGTTTGTGATGAATCCACGGAGTCAATATTATTAATGATAACCTTCTCAGTTATACATAAAAATGATTGACTGTAGTTTGAACGAATCCTCACACTTTGAGAAAAAACTTGTTACTGACTGTTTCTCCTCGCACTTGTATACTGTTCCCCCCGTAGTCTGAAATTACTGTACTTTCTAGACTGTACCTTCACTAACTTGAAATATTTTTCAAAAAATTTTCGGTTTCAGTGACTTTGTGAACTCAGAATTTGTACTGCGATAAATTTCTAATTTATTCACAGGCAAATTTGAGCGTGCTTGATAACGTATTGAAATAAACGAGACTGAAGAGCGAAGTTTATACCTTCCAATATCAGTTCTACGACTGGTTTATTAAAAACAAAAACACTCATATTTATATGGGATACAAGAATGCTCGAATGTACATTACAATCATATGGTCATTATTCTGTTGACAATAAAAACCTAAAAGTAGAGTACAACAATTGTAGCTATTCCTGTAAGTGAAAGGTTAAAGCCGTACTTTACCAAAGTACGGTATGTTTACGGATTTCACACTTACTTGTGAAATCCCTTTCGAATCTTAACTTAACTATGTGCTTAGTCGGCACTATTGATCGGTGCAGATGTCCGGTCGAGGCCGAACATCTTTACATTGATAAGCACGTATCATAAACAATTATTATTGCCCAAGTCTAATATTACATTAGAAAGTGCATGGTCAGTCATTCCAGCTGACATGCCTTTCAACACTAATAGTGTTCATTAAGTTAAACACTGAGGTTGATAACGCATAATGGTGAATTTGGGCGCAATCAAGTTTTGTCTTGTTTTATTTTGGACGTGAAGCATTGCTCAATACATAAATACTAATTTCCTCCTATTTTGGATTTCCATTCAAGGCCAAGTGATAAACGCGTAGTTCGATGTATTTGAAAACCGAAGGTGTCCAACCATAGTGTATTTATTAACACCGCATACGAGAGAGCCTTGAGGTTGAGAGATTATGGCTATCTGGGCTTAAATCTTCTAGACGGTTTCGGTTTTTTCCTCCCAGAAGCATATTTCTTGCGGATTGTACGGAAGTTTACGGCCTGAAGTAAAAATTGATTTGTTAATCAGAGAAGACGACGACTACCAAATGCTATAATACTAATGATATTATTTTCGTCTAGAACTGGTCTGGCTTAGTAAATATTTCAGGTCAAGAGTTTGTATTGAAAAATTTCTTGTGTGTCAAGAATTTACAGACGAATTACTTTTTCAGCGAATTTCCCTCAGTATCTCTGAGCATTTACGAAGTATGTTTATAATTTTGAGACTGTGAGGTTATTCCAATCTACGAGGCATGTAGCTATCATTACGAAAGTATTTAAAAATGGTTAAAACAACTGTTTGCAATGGAGGGCAATCTAAGAGTGTCCACTCAGCTAGAAACTGAGCTTGATTACACAGAATTGGGAAACTGTGCGCAATAAAGTAATTTTGTTTTATTTTGGTTGGGCGGGATCACAACCTATTAATATTAGCAGATATTTCTACAATTGTCATGAATTGCGCTGACTAAATGGAAGACAAAGAATTTATTTATTGCCAAGGGAAGTAACTTTTGTGTCACACCTCTAGCATCATTAGAGATTAGCGGAGTATAAGCCTTTTCAAACTGGTCTTTTCAGGCTGCATCAAAAATATTATAATGGTACTTTTAAAAAATTATGTTGAATTATGGCCGTAGTTTTGTAACAATTTTATTATTACTGCTAGCTTTTATAATTCGGGAATTTGCAACTATCATAGCTTTTTTCAAAATTTCAGATTTTTTTTGTAAAAAAACTATCGGGCCGATTTCAACCACATAAGAAAAAACAATTCCGATTTACGTAAGTAATATTTAAAAAAAATGTCATTGAAATACATTCAGTAGTTTTGGAGATAACTGTCATTTGACTTGAAGTTCAAAATTTCAATAATTGTTTTCTCAAAACCTATCCCGCCGATTTCAACTTAATACGAACTCAGCCTTACTTTTGACACTAGTAATATGCATACAAAATTTTATTGAAATCGGACCAGTAGTTTTTGAGTAATCGTGCGGAAGGACACACGGACGGACGGACGGACATGGCTATTTTACTAGGGGCTGACGCCACCCTAAAAACATACACAAAGTGGACATTGATTTGGGCAAAGTTGGAAGAATTTCATAACCTAGTTTTGACAGTTCGAAAGAACAATGAGCTAATTTACGAGAAATTGCAAAACACTTGGACGAGTTTCTTAGGTTAAAGCTTTTGGACTCAACAAATATGAATAAAATATTGTAATAAAATTAATTGTTTATTAAATATAGAAATTCATTATTTCTTATAATCTTATTGTTGAACCCTTTCACGGTTATTTCTTCAAGATCCTGAAATTTGGAAAAAAAAGATCCTAATATTGACTGGAAAAACCACCTACTCTCGAGACACGAATGAAATGGCCCTGGCTCATTAGGTGACGTAGATAGGTGACTTTCCGTGGCGACGCCCACGTTCACACAGGCAACCAACCACAGCGTTACTCTCCAGTCTAGTTCTTATGTCTTCGAAACTATTCAGGTACATACATACATAAACTACGATTTTCGCGCGGGCAGGTGCAAAACGCTGTGGTTGGTTGCCTAAAACGTGGGCGTCGCCACGGAAGGTCACCTATCTACGTCACCTAATGAGCCAGGGCCATTTCATTCGTGTCTCGAGAGTATGTGATTGGGACTATAATTGGAACGTTCCAGATTCCTCATAGACCTGACGTGACAGATATGAATAGAATAATAATTATTGGTGCATTGGTGGAGACTCCTTAGAGCCGGGACAGGAGTCTATGGAAGGTTTTGAAGTTTCCAATTGTCAATTGAATCAAGGTTGATTGAACCACTGCTCCCTGTTCCCAACTGTTTTTGTTACTGTAGCTGCCTTATGAGGTATCAAAAAATGTATTGCTAATTCTTGGAGGGTCGAAGTTTCTTCAGCAAGGAAACAATTATAAGTGAGTTTCAAATGGGAATCTAAAAGGATTGCAAAATCAAGAATCATTTCAATTAAATTTTGCATGTATAATTTATTCCGACATTGTCAGAGACGTTCAGAAATGTCTTGAAGAGTCGTCTCGAGAGTGAAACGTACATACATACATAGGTTTTATGATTCCCTTGCCCAATCATCCTGGCGGTCTTTCCTTTAATGCGGAACGATAACAATATTTTTTAATTTCCCAAATGTGCATTTCATGTGGATTTTTTGAAACACTTGTTGAAGAAACGAATTTTAATGTCTTCGCCAAGTTTGAAAACACGGCTGTATGAGTGAACTAATATTTAATGTATTCATACATACGGAAGTTTTTTGAAAAAACGTTTTCTACAAGAATTTTCTATTCTTTGCTAGTTCTTTTGCATTTCCTAATATTTTTGAGAAGAGGGGAAGATTCTTCGTAGGGAAACCAATTATGGCAGGGAAAATTTCAACGGGAGGATATTTTTATTGTAAAATTAATCTTTAGAAATGTTTTGGCAGTGGTTTTGGCACGTAAATGTGACATGCCAGACCAAAGTTAATATAGTTTTTCTAAAGTAATACGGTCAAAATCTATTTTCAGAATTGTTAACAATAGTCAACGTCAACTTAAAAACAAGAATTTATTTAAAAATACCTCATCAGAGGAAAATTTCTCCTTCTAGGCGAATTTTGGCGCAAAAAATCGATGGGAATTTTTCTGTAGTCCTGTCCACAAATTAGACTTTTCGGAATTTTAAATTAGGAAGGCCCAATTATTTGGATCAAAATGCATGTTTCCGTCCAAGTACAAAAATTTCTCCTACCTTGTTCACTATTTTTCCCGCTATTCTGAATTCAGGGACCTATCACAAAACTTGATGGAAAGGTCACCCATTTTGCTAAACTCTATAGCATCAAGACATATTCTGAAAATAATTCGCAGTGGAAATAAAAATAATGGAGTTGAGCTTCTTTACATCGACTTTCTATTCTATCTAAAACGATAAGATCACAAGTTTAGTCATGTTAAATTATACCGTTACTTAATTCCTACCGTAAGTTAAATGAACCAGAGCACATCGTGAAAGTGCACCTGCAGAAAAGATACTTTTCGGGGGTTGAGATTTGACAGTCTACACTGTGGCTGGAGGAATTTCCAGACTATTCAAAAAATGCGGGAGATGAAAGGACTTCCCGACTCTTATGCTCTTTTTTATGTATGTGAATGCCTGGGTAATTTTTATTCGTTGGATTTATTTAGTAAATGGAAAAATTGCTCAGTGGATTCTTTGATGGTAGGGACGAAGGATTTAATAGGATTGCTGTAATGCCAAATTTTAAAGTTCCTGCAGATTCTCGGTCGTAAAAGGTAGGTCGGAGGACAGGTCGAGAAAATAATAATACTTCCGAAAAGAAAAGTTCCAATTCCCTGAAATACCGCTTCTGGTATTTCTGG
Source organism: Allacma fusca (assembly GCA_947179485.1). Taxonomy (NCBI): domain Eukaryota; kingdom Metazoa; phylum Arthropoda; class Collembola; order Symphypleona; family Sminthuridae; genus Allacma; species Allacma fusca. The sequence continues at coordinate 63,395,278 of OX359246.1, forward strand.
AAATAAAGGCTTTTAAGTCTAATTTTAATTAACTTCTTTTAATCGGGCCTTCTTACAATTAGTCAACTTTAGTGCTAATACAATCAGGAAGTCAGGCCGGACTTCGGTTTGGATTATTTTTAGGGTACATCTGTGAGTTGAAATAATAAATTCGGCAATGATATCGAATGTTGTTATTTTTTATTTTTATTTGTTTAGTAATCTAGCGTTCCATTGCCCTGGTCTGGAAAAAGTTTCAAACACCCGACTAACCAAAATTGGGGCTTGCCCGACAAGCCTCTCCTCAATTTAATTTCTGATAAATGTAAAAAAATGTTTTGTGACTTTGGATATCAGATCAAAAACATCCGGATGAAATCCCGGCGAAAGAGATCTAAATTTTCATTTGCATACTCGATTCTTATTAAACAGTACTGTAACGATTGTGTTTTCTTGAAGCGAATTCAGATTATTTCGAAAATGGAGGAATGGAAGGACGACGACGTAAATTAAACATTTGAGTATTTAAATGATACCTAAAAATTTGTTGTGAAAAAGTGAGGGCAAACCATTGAGAGTGTAAGTGTGCGAGAGGAAGCACCAGAAAACAAACGCTTGTTCCCTAATTTCCCTCAACCATTCGACAGCGGTGATCTTGACAATGTTGGTCCAGGTCAGGGTTAGTATTTTTGAATTTAATTCAATGAAAATAATTGTCAAAGTGGTTAAAAATATTCTACACACCAAGGAATGATGAAATAGATTTGAACACATGTGCAGTTTCAGAGGTAATTACATTTCAGACTTAATTATTAAGTTCCAAAATTATCTCTTAATCATAGCTTTATTCTCAATCCATCCTGGGACTGGAAATGAATTTTTTTTCCGCATGCTTAACTATGAAGTTACGAGAGCATGGGAACATGGGATAGGATTTCCGTATCAACATAAAATTGTTTGCCCTGCAAGGTTCAAGGTTTTCAAGTATAATTAATTCTTGGGAATTTTCGCAAATGATACAAGTGTTCACGCTGCTTCAGGAGTACTTGTGTTTAAGCAAAATAATGTATTACTTATGAAAATGTACAAGTTGTAACTCATATTCAGTTTTTAGGAATTTTATGTTTTTTCATCCCAGCTTATGGTAATTTCTAGACACAACTTTAAACCGATATGGTATCGTAGAGATTTCTCATTACCAGCGTGTAGCCGGTAATGAGTAGATGCTGTTGGCATGTAAAAATGATGAATTTGCCCGAATAACTCAAAAGTTATGCTAATCCGAAGTTATGGAAGGAAGGTGAAATAGTCATTTTGTATCAATTGTTTATAACTTTTGAACCAATATAATATCGTTGAGATTTCTCATTACCAGCGTGTAGCCGGTAATGAGTAGATGCTGTTAGGATGTAAAATTGACTAATTCGCCTGAGTAACTTAAAAGTTATGCTAAGTTAAAGTTATGCCATTTGTGTATGTATCGAACCAACCACTTACTATGGTAACTCGTGGATGGCCCCAGCCAACTGCTACAGTACCTCACCTATGATTTTTACATTCACTACATCACCCTACTTGTACTATTGTTTAATATAATAGATTATTTTGTCTCTCGGTGCTTAGACCAAATTGGTGCATTCATGTAAACATGACCTGAGGTCATGACCGATAAGTGTATGTATATATCTATGTATGTATGTATATGTGTTTGGATGGAGTTATATGAATGTATGAGAAACCTTAAAAGAAGGACAGGTTTAATGGCCTCATGGAGGTACCTTTTTCCTGTCCCAATAATGCAAAGGAGCCTATATTTAGTTTGTAATTTATTCTAATTTTAGCAGGACGCTACAAAACTAATCCTATAAAAGGAAAATGATTACTATACTAGGAGAGCTTTTTCTCCTCCACTTTTCAGGCAGTTACTCTGCCCAACTCACCTCTTAAATAAAGTCTACGTCCTTGTTTTGTTTTAAAAGTAGAACCTAGTCAAGCACAGACATTTTTATTTCCTCCACATTTTTCATTTTATTCATTCAGACCAGGAGTCATTGATTTTGATACTAACTTTTCTTCATCTCACTCACGACACATCCTTCCACATTCATTTTGGTCCTTCGAACCGGATCCTAGATAACACCGGTTTAATTATTTTGTGGTTCATGTCAAATGCTCGTGTGTGAAACTGTCGCGCTAATCATCGGCAATATAAGTACTCGTTGAGCGAACCAACCTACTTCGTATAATAGCGTTGCTGGAAGGTGATCCGCACCGGGTCTTTTATTGCTGATTGTTGTTCAAGTGTCAACGATGGACATCCTTATAAGAGCGCGTCGGTCTCTCATGAAGAAAGTGGAGTATCTTCAGACGTCAACCTCCGGTCTTACAGAATTGACGGCTACCCTAGAGCTGGTCAACCTGAGAATAGAGGACATTGGTACTCTTGAGGCAAAACTGGATACGAACCACCAGGATATCTCCAAGGGGTGCGACGACTCAGCGTATGCGTTGATGGAGGCTGAAATCAAGGCATCTTTCCTGACGGTGGATACAATCAAGATCAAACTAGCATCATTGAAGGCGAAACTCACTCCGGCTGCCGTCTCACAACCAACTCCATCTGCAAGGACTACTGCTGACGTCAAACTTCCCAAACTAGAACTCCCAAGTTTCAGTGGCGATTTCATGGAATGGGTTACCTTCAAGGATCGGTTTGAGGCATCCATACACAACCATACTTCACTTCAAGGTGCTGAGAAGTTAACCTATCTGATTAATGCACTTGAGGGCGAACCCAAAGGTATGGTGAAAGCTTATTCCATTACTGATGCAAATTATGTTGAGGCATGGAATGCTCTAAATGCAAGATATCAGAGTGAGAGGGAAATAGTCTCAGCCATTCTTAAGAAGCTTTTCGCTCAACCAACCATGAAGGAGGAGGATGCAGGGGCACTACGGAAACTAATTGACATCACGGGTCAATGCATACGGTCCCTGAAAGGCCTGAAGCAACCAGTGGATTCCTGGGATGCCATCCTCATTCATTTGGTGTTTGAAAAACTGGACGGGGAAACGAGAAAGCAATGGGAGCTTTCACTCAAATCAAGTCAGGTACCTAAATTCGAAGATTTTAATCAATTTCTTGAAATACGGAGTAGGTCTCTAGCTGTAATGTCCAACATTACAAAACCACATCCCAAGCAACCACAACAAACCAAACCATCATCGAAGGCAGTCAACCATGGGTCAAAATCCAACTGCATCATTTGTGAGAAGGATCATTTGGTGCATTCGTGTTCATCCTTCATAAAGATGACGATTCCGGAGAGAATCACCCTGGTGAAGAACAAGAAGCTTTGCTTTAACTGTCTGAGGGGCAACCACAGAGTCACAGACTGCAAGTCGGAGTCCCGGTGCAAGAAGTGCTCAAAAACCCATCACACCATGATCCATGCAGAGAGGAAGCCAGAGAGCAACAAGACTGAGGAAGCAACCAATGATGAAAAAAAGGAAGTTCATCATGCTGTCAATGGCAACCAAGAAGTACTTCTTGGAACCGCAATCATCCTAGTCAAAGATGTCAATGGGGAGCCCACACGCTGTCGTGCAATGCTAGACTCCGGGTCAGAAGCTACGCTAATTTCAGAGGAATGTGTACGGCGGTTGGGGATTCAAACTAAGAAGACCAGCCTCACAATTTCTGGGGTCGGAAATGTTGATGTAGGAAGGGCCAGGAAATCTGCAGTGCTAAACCTGGTCTCTGATAATTCAACATTTAAAGCTACTATTCATGCCTATGTTCTTACTAATGTTACACAGAGTCTTCCAAGATCGAGTTTTTGTAACCAGAGGTGGCCTCATACAATCCGACTCAAATTGGCGGATCCTGAATTCAACCAGAAGGCTCCAATAGACGTGCTATTAGGAGCAGATGTTGTCTCACTCATCCTCAGAGAAGGAGTTAAACGTGGTCCAAACGGCACACCTCTTGCACAGGAAACAGTATATGGATGGGTCCTGTCGGGTAGCATCACAGTTCCCTCATCACAAGCGGTTGTAAGTCACACCATGCTTTCTCTAGATAGTCTTGTGGAACGATTTTGGGAAATTGAGCAGGTAGCGCCAGTTTCTAGCCTTACCACGGAAGAGAAAGAGTGTGAAGAGTACTACCAGCTAACAACCACAAGAGAAAGCAATGGTCAATTCACGGTGAACTTGCCATTCAAGCCTCAAGCAGAGCTGGGCGCATCAAGAAAAATTGCAGAGAGACGGTTCCTTAGCCTGGAGAGAAAACTGCTGGCAAGCCCTAGCTATCATCAACAGTATGTAGATGTAATGCAGGAGTACATTGAACTCGGTCAACTTTCACTTGTAAGTCCAGTTGATTTATTAGTACCTGAATCAATGTCTTACTACGTCCCTCATCATGGAGTATTCAAGGAAGCGAGCGAAACAATCAAATTGAGGGTAGTATTTGACGCCTCGGCCAAAACGTCAAACGGGAAGTCACTCAACGACATTCTCAAGTGTGGACCGAAGGTGCAGGACGACTTAATACCCATACTGATGCGCTTTCGAGTCTATCAAGTCCCAATCATCGGTGATGCCGAGAAAATGTACCGCATGGTCAAGGTCAACCCTTCCAACTACCACCACCAACGCATTCTTTGGAGACAATCTCCGAAGAATCCACTACAGGATTACCAGATGTCGGTCCTGATGTTCGGAGAAAAGCCAGCACCATGGTTGGCTACTCGCACTGTCCAGGAGTTAGCTCGTCTGGAAAAGGAGAATTTTCCACTGGCCAGTCAAATCATGCAACAGGACCTGTACGTGGATGATCTCATTAGTGGAAGCTCATCACCCGAGGAAGTCAAGGAACTCCGTTGTCAAGTTCAAGCAATGATGCAAGCTGGAGGATTCCTAATGCGCAAGTGGGTTTGTCCAGTCGAGTCAGTAATGACATCCATTCCGGAAAAGTTGAGAGGAAGTTTTAATCTAATTCCAATCTCTAATGATGCTTCTGTTAAGACTCTAGGTATTCAATGGAACCCACTACTAGATGAATTTACCTTCACGGTGAATCCCTCAAATCCCAAGTCCAACCTTACCAAACGATTTATCCTATCCGAAACTTCCAAAATATTTGACCCGCTAGGTTGGCTAGCACCAACTATAATCAAAGCCAAGATCCTACTTCAAAACCTGTGGCGAGAAGAAATAGGATGGGACGACCCAGTACCACATTCATTGGAACAGGATTGGAAGCTATTGAGCTCAGAGTTGCCACGCTTACAAGAAGTGAAAATCCCTCGCAGAATTATGATGCAGAAATACAGCACACTAGAGTTGCACGGATTCGCAGACGCATCCCAAGCAGCCTACGGTGCAGTGGTCTATCTCAAATCAGTTTACAATGGAGATGTCATGGTCCGGCTAGTCGCGGCAAAGACGAGAGTCACTCCATTGTCACCCCCACAATCAATTCCTAAACTAGAACTATGTGGAGCCTTGTTGGTAGCAAAACTACTGGATGTTGTTAATAAGGCTTTAAAACTCAATGTTACAGTTTTTGCCTGGACAGATTCTACGATCGTTCTTTGCTGGCTCCGTGGTGAACCAACCAAGTGGAAAACCTTTATTGCCAATCGAGTAGGGGAGATTCAGACACTGCTTCCTTATGACCATTGGGGTCATGTTATTAGTGAGGAGAACCCAGCCGATGTTTGTTCCAGAGGAATTAACCCAGCTGACCTTATTCAACATCCCTTATGGTGGACTGGACCACCCTGGCTTGCAACCTCTGAATATCCATCTAAGCCATCTCTTCCAGGAACTACATTAGAAGAGAAGAAAGTTCGAGTCCACTTCACATCTCACATGGATAAGTATTCGTCATACTCAAAACTTCTACGAATAACGGCATGGATAATGAGGTTGCTAACAAATATGCGGCGTCCTTCTAGCGAGCGGTATTTGGGTCATTTGACAGCAGCTGAAATTAGAGAAGCCGAGAAGTTTTGGATTAAGCGTTTACAGGTCAAGCATTTTGAGGAGGAACTGACACGCCTGAAGTTTGGGAATCAGTTGTCCATCAAAAGTAAGCTGCTACCATTAGCACCATTCATAGATAATGAAGGCATTATCCGAGTTGGAGGGAGACTTCAGAGGTCTAACCTTCCGTATGACTCCAAACACCCCATGCTACTTGCCTCCGACGACAGTTTCGTGGAGAAACTTGTGGACTACGAGCACCAACGCCTACTCCACGCTGGCCCCGAGTTGCTTATGGGCAGCCTGAGGAGAAGATTTTGGATTTTGAATGCAAGACGTCTGGTTCGTAGGATCTACAACAAATGCGTTACATGTGTACGCCACCAAGGAAGCACTCTACAACAGATCATGGGCAATCTGCCGTTGGCTAGAGTCACCTCACAACGAGCCTTTATGAAGACTGGCGTTGATTTCGCTGGACCCTTTCTCCTACGAGTAATGAAGGGAAGGGGTCAAAAGCGATTTAAAGCATATGTATGTATTTTTATCTGTATGTCTACTAAAGCTATGCATATAGACCTCGTGAGTGACCTCACTACCGACGCGTTTTTGGCCACCCTCCGACGATTTGTCTCCAGACGAGCCAAGCCTGTTGAGATTCTAAGCGATTGTGGATCTAACTTTGTCGGGGCAAACCGACAACTTCAGGAACTTAGTCGGTTCCTTAACAAGAAGAAAACCCAAGAAGCTCTTTCCGACGAATTGGCTACCGAGGGGGTCCAATGGCGTTTCAACCCTCCCGGTGCTCCTCATTTTGGAGGAATGTGGGAGGCTGGCGTGAAGAGCGTCAAGTACCATTTGAAGAGAATTATGGGAAATGTAGTGTTTACATTTGAAGAAATGTACACTGCTCTAACTCAGATTGAGGCATGTCTTAATTCTCGCCCACTCTGTCCTTTATCTACAGATCCCTTAGACTTAGAGGTCCTAACTCCAGGACACTTCCTGACCGGAACCGTTCTTACAGCCATTCCGGATGCAAACTTAATGCAAGTTCCTGTTAACAGACTGGATAGATGGAAGCTCATTCAGCGCACCGTTCAGCATTTCTGGAGACGCTGGAGTCGAGAATTCCTCTCCAGATTGCAACAATGGCCCAAATGGTGGAAGCCACAACCGAACCTGAAGGAAGGTGCCATCGTTCTCATCAAGGAAGAGAACCTGCCCCCTTTGAACTGGAGAATGGGAAGGGTAATCAAAGTGCATCCAGATGAAAACAACCGTGTTCGAGTGGCAACGATACGTACATCTCAAGGAGAGATGAAACGCCCTGTAGTCAAGCTAGCTCTTCTTCCACTCGACACACAAGAGGACCAGCAGCATGAAGCTAATGAATCCACATAAAATCAGAATCACATTTTATTTTGAGCTTTCGCTCAAACTAGGCGGCGGAATGTTCACGCTGCTTCAGGAGTACTTGTGTTTAAGCAAAATAATGTATTACTTATGAAAATGTACACGTTGTAACTCATATTCAGTTTTTTAGGAATTTTATGTTTTTTCATCCCAGCTTATGGTAATTTCTAGACACAACTTTAAACCGATATGGTATCGTAGAGATTTCTCATTACCAGCGTGTAGCCGGTAATGAGTAGATGCTGTTGGCATGTAAAAATGATGAATTTGCCCGAATAACTCAAAAGTTATGCTAATCCGAAGTTATGGAAGGAAGGTGAAATAGTCATTTTGTATCAATTGTTTATAACTTTTGAACCAATATAATATCGTTGAGATTTCTCATTACCAGCGTGTAGCCGGTAATGAGTAGATGCTGTTAGGATGTAAAATTGACTAATTCGCCTGAGTAACTTAAAAGTTATGCTAAGTTAAAGTTATGCCATTTGTGTATGTATCGAACCAACCACTTACTATGGTAACTCGTGGATGGCCCCAGCCAACTGCTACAGTACCTCACCTATGATTTTTACATTCACTACATCACCCTACTTGTACTATTGTTTAATATAATAGATTATTTTGTCTCTCGGTGCTTAGACCAAATTGGTGCATTCATGTAAACATGACCTGAGGTCATGACCGATAAGTGTATGTATATATCTATGTATGTATGTATATGTGTTTGGATGGAGTTATATGAATGTATGAGAAACCTTAAAAGAAGGACAGGTTTAATGGCCTCATGGAGGTACCTTTTTCCTGTCCCAATAATGCAAAGGAGCCTATATTTAGTTTGTAATTTATTCTAATTTTAGCAGGACGCTACAAAACTAATCCTATAAAAGGAAAATGATTACTATACTAGGAGAGCTTTTTCTCCTCCACTTTTCAGGCAGTTACTCTGCCCAACTCACCTCTTAAATAAAGTCTACGTCCTTGTTTTGTTTTAAAAGTAGAACCTAGTCAAGCACAGACATTTTTATTTCCTCCACATTTTTCATTTTATTCATTCAGACCAGGAGTCATTGATTTTGATACTAACTTTTCTTCATCTCACTCACGACACATCCTTCCACATTCAACAAGTACAACCCAAATACTGTAAATACCATCTCAACAACTTTAAAATCCAATATGCAATTTACGTTGTTTCATGATGGGAAGCCATCTAATGTATATAATTATTGTTTTCAGTGATTGCAACATGTTTCTGCCTTGATCACAATTTTTTCTTTAGTTTGATTTTAAATCCATCCTTAGGAGTTGCCAGTCTAGACCATTCATTTCAGTTGACCCGCAAGCTCACACGGGAGGTTTAAAAACGAGATGGTTCAGCTTTCAAACATGCCCCTCACTGTCAGTGCAGTGTCTCGGGATTTGTGGCACCCCCGTGTTGTGTTCGGACTAGTTCAATTTGGTTCGTAAAATTCAGTTTAGTTCGGTTCACAAAATGAACTGAATTGAAAATCAAAATTTCAGTTCAGTTAGCTGTTCTTCGGTTCAGTCCAGTTCCCTCTATGAACTGAAACTGAACTGAATATATATATATATATATATATATATATATATATATGTATATATATAGATTTTTTAAATAAGGGGTATAAAGTTCTTTGTATATGTACCACTTTAATCTGATTTTAAATATGTTCAATCTAGTACTGTTCTAGCACTGCAAATGCAATCGCATTTTACATAGATATTCCTTAAAAAGTAACCTTCAGAGATGAGAAATACGTCATGACAAACAGGTTTTATTGTGCATGCGTAACAATCAGTTCAAACGATTCAGTTCAGTTCAGTTTTACGCTTGAACCGAACCATTCAGTTTAGTTTGTGTATCGAACTGAACCAAAATTTGTATGAACCAAACTGAACTGAACTGAAATTTTCAGTTTTGAACTGAACTAGTCCGACCACTACCCCCGTGTAAGGGCAGGGCTAGTACTGTGGAACTTCAAATGAAATGGATGACGGACTGAGCTTTATTATATTATCATGTAGAATGCATTCTTGGAGACTGAGTGTAACAAGTTTGAATAAAATCAAGAAGCGGGTTACTGAGTTGTAAAAACATCGAAGCAGTTTGATCAATTAAGTTTATACTCAGATTTACGCCTGGAGAATATTTGTACCATGTTTCAACAAAACAAAATATATGACTTTTGAGTTATCATGTCCACTGTCCACACCAAAGGTGTCCAAATGACTCAGTCTATCCTATATCCTTCCTATTTATAAAATTTGAACCGAGCCTACATACAGTGAGCAACGTTATGCTTAAACTAACAAAGAGAATAGAACGACCTAGGTCACAGGTCATGTCGGCTGAGTCACATTTATCTATGTAAGTTTAATATAATTTATTTAACTAATAAATTGTAAAAGATGACCCATATAATATATATATTAACAAATTAACAAAATTATAATAAAAAACCCAGGGGAGGATAAACATACTGTGCTCACTGTATAAACCTATGTATATTTAACCGACGAATAGATCTACATACCTATCCCACATCCTACTTACATATACGGGGAGAATCAAGGTTACATATTAGCCTACAAATCAGTGACTAATTAGCTCAACGAACTCTACATCCTTCCTACATCGTAGTATATGATTTTCACTACTTACAAATTACTTAAGAGCAGTCTACTATCATAAATTAAAAATCCTGTCTCAAATCAATGGGATCGGAATAAAATACATTGTTTGAGTTTAGTTACCTTGCCCAAAGTCCTTAATTGCAAACCAGTGTCGATCTCGCCTTTTACGCCGGAAATAGTGTCTAAATTTTACAACGTTCGTCAAAAGCGAGGTCGCACGTAAGAATTCACGAACCAAATACGACAAGAAGCATTTTCCAAAGTCAGCTGAACAAGACAATTGCGGTTACGGAAATCGATTAGCTGACTGAAAACATATCTCATAGTAAATCCTGTTTGAAATTTAAATTGCGTTCAAACAGAAATTTTTAATTCAGTGGTCAAATTCATACAATGTTAACACTTTACCGAATATTTATGTTTTAATTTCGGTGAGGTTTCAGCGCATATCATTGTGAGAAAGCACGAAATTTTCACGCTTGAACCGCACCATAAAGTATACAGCCTGCAAGTAGGCCTGGAATATCATTTCATTTTTATTTTGCCTGTAAATGAGAATGATATGCTTCAATAGCCTACATATACATATGCCTATAATTCTATGGCGGCTGCGCCTACCTATTTTGTGGGCTGGGTTTTCCGTGTATAATCTTGCATCCTATTTTGCCTACAAGCCTCTTTAATAAAATCCTCGCACCCTATAATTAGCCTACAAGTAGGCCTGCATGTAGGATAGGTGGACACCTTTGGTCCACACAGATGTACAATCAGGACAAATCTCTAAGGGGCAGCAATCAGGCAGAGTTCTACCCTCTTTGGTTTGATCGGTCCGAGTCCTCCATGAGTCCCACGTCTCATTCTGCCAATCAGTCCCAGTCAGTTTTGTACCCCAGATCTATCAGTCCCTATCAGCCTCAGCCCTGCTAAAAGTCCTTGCCAAAAGTCTCAGTCAGTTTACAAATGTATATTAATGTATTTAAGACTGCCAGAGCTCCCATAACGTTGAAATCACATTGAAAACGTTCAATTTCGACAACTATGTTCTTATTTACCCCAAAAAGAAAATACCCACTAATTGAAATTATATTATTTTATAATTTTCCAACCCATCCATTGCAGTTAAACAGGTGGTGGTTCAGTAATTTGGAAAAATAACCACGGAATAACTATCGAATTCTCCAGATTTTTCAAATTTTGTTCGGTACAATAATTCAATCTAGAGGTCATGAAAGGGGCAAGTGATGGTGGTTATTTGGAAAAATGAAATGATAGAATTATTTATAACTAGCATGCAAGCCATCCACCAAGGTGGATGGGAAAACTGTGATAGCGTAGGTTTGTAAATCATAAAAAATATTAAACTTAATATATAATTAGACCATTTTTACATATAAGGCTGTTCTTCGTTTAAATAACGGATGCTTTAAACCTCTAATTTGCTTTGAGTGGGTAAAATCTGTAACAGAAACCCACTTCGTCGCTTATTAATGGGTTTGGGCATTTTTTCATTGCTTTCCCAGCAAAGGAAAGGTAAATTTAAAAATCTTAAAAACCTGTGAATTTAAGGGGGTCAACTCTGGTCCAGCCAGGGTACAAAAAAATAACAAAGGCCCTCAGATTCCATGCGGAAAGGCCTATTTATTTATTTCACTATTTATGTCATTCAAAGTCCCCCGTAACTGACCTACATAATCAATGGCTTAATATTCACTGTTTTACCTACATTTTGTATACCTACTTATAGGCTTTTGAAGTAACTTTACTGTTGTATTGACTTCATCACTTGTCACAATTAAACAGCGAATGGAACTGACATAGTAGGTAGATATAAAACCTACTCTTAGGAAAACTAAAAACTTCTATGTTAGCAAAATTGCCAAACTTGGTCAAAATAGGATTCGCTGATGTTTTAAAACTGAATCCTCTCCTTTTATTACGTGAAGTCCTCAACGAATAATTTTTAAAATTGTTCTAAAACTTTTTCGTCGCATAAATGTTTTTTACAAATATTTAAATGCTGTTTAGTAAATTGGTGTTGTACAGGGTACTTATAAAATGGTAATTAAATTATTTAAGCTGAGCAAATGTTTGCAATTTGATATTGTCTTTACTTATATTCATTTTGCTGGAACCCATTATTAAAATTATAATAATTGACCGCAAAGTATTAGCTATCAAAAATCCTAATTTTTGACCACGAAAGTGTAAATTTGTTTATTAACCCAGAACGCTGTCAATGCATGATGGCTACATCATTTTAATTAATTTTATGTCTGACATGTGTTGGTGGACCCCAAAGTTATTCTTATACTCTATACTTACTCTCATATCCAAAGTTAGAATTTAATCGCGGTAGTTAAAAGATGGTGACTTATCATATTATCCAACCTGTACTAAATATTCAAAGGTGTACACAATAAGCAAGTGGTAATTGATTCCAATTAACCATAAAAAATTTCAAGATGCAAGATAGTAACTTGTTGGTAACTTGTTTAGCATTGCGGAATTTCTTTTCTCTTTTTTGATTTTTTCTGGTTTGTAATCTAAAATTGAATTCTTTTTTGATGACTTGGACAGGATGTAGTGGAGCACTTGGTTACTATAACTTAATCCTGTCCAAGTAAACAAAAAAGAAATGTTTAAAAAGACAGCGGTTCATTTTTTCCTTTCATTCGTGAAAAAATTGTTTTGAAATAAAAATTAAAGCATTTTTTTCATGAATGAAAGAGAAAAATGAACCGCTATGCTTCAACATGTCATGTACATAAGTGACGACTGCCACCATCATGACAATCACTTTCAAATTAGTATAAAGGATATAATAAACTTTCAAAAGAATAATTTGGCTCTCTTTGTAGCAAATTCAAACAGATTTCCAGTAAACATTTACAATATACGACAACTAATTGTAAGTTCCTCAGGAGCAGAATGGTCTCTGAAGATTACATCAGAAGGATACAATTCAGCTTCACATATCGGAAAAAGTTTGAATTGCTATTTCATTTTTGAATATGTGCTCATCTTTTGGCCATATTAAAAGTCAGTCACATCAGCGCATTACATACCCTGATACACTGATACTCCTCTCATAGAGGTATAATTTCAACGTGGCCCAACTAATTGTAATTTATCATTATGCATTATGAATAATGCACCCGAACGTGGGAACTTAACTAATTTGTACAATGTGGTGCGGGCCAACTAACACAATATCTTTGTTAAACAATAACGACAGATGGAAGCCATAGTATAGCTGGAAGGAAGAAACCAATGATAAAAATTAATTTAATGAAACGTATCAGAAATACCCGGCCACATTGCTTTGTCCATGGGATTTTGAAAGATCAGTTCAGTACTTGCACATACTTGTGCTCATTAGCAGTGCTCATATCAGTCCCAGTCAGTTTTGGCTATGAAATTCCAAGACTGTAGAACCCTGCAATCGGGAAGGATCGATTTATTTCCCACCCTAGCTTACATGAGCCAGACAGGAAGAGACAAATTGTAAGCGTAACTCTTACGTTACATACAAAATGATAACCTCCAAGAAGGAGTGTCTGTTGTGAAACATCCGTCTCCCGTGCCTGCCTAAATCGGCATGCAATTAAAGACTTGAAGGAAAATAATGTAGGAAAAACGCATGTTTTTCTCTCAGATGTGAAAAATACATCAGACATACCCAAAAGTCTCAAAGAATATTAAAGAAGAGCACTACAGGATTAGTCGAGATTTAGGAGGCAAGTAGAGCTACCCTTCAGAAATTCTGCCAAAATGAGATTCTCCTCAGAATTACTAACGGAAATAAAAATATTTCTTTTCATACCATTAATATTAATCCCAGGAGCTATAGTTTTGTCACCCATACTGTTGCTGGCTTTTATAATTCGGGAAATTATAGCAATTCTAGCAAAGTGTTTTCGATCAGATTTAATTGGCTTATTAAAAAGAGAGCAAGCTTTACTTGCTTGCGAAAACTCCAACAAAGCTGTGATAAATACCATTGCGAAAACAATCTCCGAAGGGGATATTAACTTGGATCAATTCCGGGAAGATTTTCAAAACCGAGTTTTGACAGCTCAAGAGAACAATAAGTTCCTTTACGAGGGATTGCGTCACACTTGGACGAGTTTCCTAGGTTACGCATTTTGGAAAAAAGGTCCTACTTTTGATTTAAAAAACCACATCCGTGACTATGACTACACTGGAACGCTCCAGATTCCACCAAGGCCCGATGAGACAGATGTGAATACAATTCTCGTTGATTTGGTGGAGGCTCCTTGGAACCGGGACAGGAGTCCCTGGGAGATTTTGAAAGTATCCAATTATCAATTGAATGATGAATCCCATACGCTTATTCTCATTTGATTTGATCATATGCTTTGTGACGGATTCTCCATTCTAGAAATATTTCGAAGAGTTTATCAGAGTCCCATAAAAACTCCAAAAATAAGTTTAGGAAAAAAGCCGACATCTCCCTTTTCTCGCCTGTTCTTGTTACTGAAGCTGCCTTATGATTTGTCAAAGAATGTGCTGGTAACTTTCGGCGGATCAAAGTTTCCCCATTCGAAAATATCTACCAAAGAAACCATTTTGAGCTGTAGTCCAGTCATAGATGTTGAAATGATTAAAACAATCAAGAACCATTTCAATGTAAATTTTGCAGCTGTAATTTATTCCGCAATTTTCGGAGGAATTCAGAAGTGTCTTGAAGAGTCGGGGCAGGAGGTTCCCGAGAAACTCACATCGGGTTTTGTGATTCCTTTACCAAATCATCCCGGCGGTCTTTCCTTTAATGCGTAATATTAACATTTGTGTCAAAATTCTAACATGCTTTAATTCAATGAGATATTTTAAACACATTTGTTGAAAAGAACTCTTAAAGTTTTTGTAACCATCATCGACTTCTATTTCATAAATGCATAACTGTTATGTGACTCATTCTACAAGAGTTATCTAAATTTTAGGAATTATGGCATGCATTAGTTAATACGATTTGAAAGTTGGATTTGTAAATTCTGGTAATTTGTGATGCAGATCGCTTGCAGCATCGGAATGGCAATTGAAATCGACCTTGCCAGAAGAACATCTTTTAAAAATTCAAAATAATTTCGAATCCATCAGCCGATCGACATCTTTCTTGCTCTTGGGACGACTGCCAGCGTATTTTCCAATGGCAGTTAGGAAAATCTTGATTGAGCTTTTCTTCCGACAGGGAACATCTATTTTAGTAACAAGCTTCCCTGCAACAACTAGTCCTGATTACTACAGAGGGCATAAAATGGTTGAAATGACCGTATGCGTCCACACTCGGTCAAGTATTGGTAAGAAATTTTACAAAATATTTTTTAAAAAGAATTTATTTTGTATCATACTCGCTGAAACTAATTTAATAGTTTTGTAAATATTGTTTGGACCGCTTTAATCGTTACTTCTGTGGGATTGAATAATACATTGAAAATGAGCTGCTGCATTAATAAGAGTTTGTTTGCTTCGAAAGATGCTGCCCACAATTTTGGAAGTTATGTTCAAAAAGAATTTGACGCCCTCCTGAAATCTACCGTAGTCAACCTACCAAAGTACAAAATCTCAGTATGATTTACAATTAATTTATTGCCAATCCAGTCGCTTGTGAAGCAACTTGGTCAAAATTTTAATACTGATCTTTGTCCCGGCTCCTGTGCTCTTTAAGCAGGATGTTTCTGGAGTTCTAATTTGTAACGATTGATTTATCTGATAAATATGGCGGTTTGTCATGCTAATTGTCTGTGAAACTATCCCCGATGTCTACTGCTGCCCGAACATCCAAGACAGCCTTGAAAGCCAAACCTACCATATATGCAATTACTGTTTTGTTAGCAAAACTGCATACTAAACCCACAAAAGAGCTGCTCATTGAAGTTCGTTAGAAAGCATGTCGAAAAGCATTGAATATATTGCTCAAAGTTATAAAATGTAGTTTTATAGACAGCACGTGTAGCGGAGTATTCGTCGGACTCAAGATGGAAGTTATTGGAAATATGGCTGACTGGAATCATAACGAATCTGCCCATACTACTGACGTTAAAATTTTATTTTTTAATAATAAAAGGGTCTTTGCAAAAACAGCAATTGCTATGTTTGTCCGCTAACGGGAATCCAAAATAATATGACCGCGATCTGAAGGTCCCCCACCGGTAATCATTTGTTGGTATTTTTTATTACCTTCCCTTACCTTTCCTTCCTTCAAGATTTGTGTTTTTCGCACGAACACGCCGACCGATTTCAATCAATTACTAACTCACGAGTTTTCGACGAACAATTATAACAAAAATTTTGAACGAAATCGTTCAAGTAGTTTTTGTCCGTGTTTTTACTTTGATGACGTTTACAGGGGAGAGGGGTCACGGAAAAATGACTTTAGGGTGACTTCTGGGGGATAGAGTCTAAAAATCTTGAAAAAATGAAACGTAATGTGCGCACACTCCCTTAGTGTATGAACCTTACATAAATATCCCCAACACCAGTAAATTCTTGCTGCCCTCGCACCAACATTTTGTTGTTTCATTTCCTAATCGGCACATATATCATTTCTCAAATATTTGTTTTATCCAATGGATTATATTTATCGACGTCATGAATTTCAAATTAATACTGTTATTTAACAACTACATCACATTCATATATTCACTTTTTAATTCCCGAAGTGTCTTCCGTGCTCACCATGACTTACCAGAAACGTTCTTGTTATCAAATGTTATCCGTTCTCCTGTATTGTTCATCCATAATTATATGTGACAACTGTTGTAGGTGATCGGTGAGGACAGTGAGAGTTAGGGTAAGTCAGCTGGAAAGGAGTACCGTCACTGTGTGTCCCCGAAGGGGTCATCGCAGTGACATTGACAGACAAAGTTTGACTAAAGCACTTTGCGTTTGTTTTACGAATTTTTGTCTACATATGCTTCTAAAATCTGTGATGATCAAAATATCTTAGGAACGATACAACCGATTTCGGTTCTATTTCTTGATTCATGCATGGTGACATTCCTTCTTGGCACATTTGAGCAATTTTGAATTTTTTTGCGAGTTCATTCAAAATTTAAAACAAAATCATATCAATTATAATTCATGTGGATACAATATTGTTCAGTTTTTGCACGGACGTATGGAAGAATCCTAAGATTATAAAAAGGGTAGAACCACAATGGTTCGAGGTCATTATTATTTTGTTCTTGTCGAAACTCTTGAAATAAACATACTTTAACTCATTACTTTCACTATTTTTTACTCACGTTATAATTATTTCCATATTATAACTACAATATTGTAAAGATTTGGGGATTTTACCAAAATCCTTTACAGTATCAAGTGGTTCAAACCTTTGTTCAGGACCTAAACAGTGCTCTCATTATTGCGAGCTATCTGGAAAGGGGATGTCAAAATGTTTGGCAAAGGTAGCGGGAAACAATATTTCAAGTTTAACAATGTCAACAATAACAACTAGTAAAAGCCCTGTGCTTCGCACAGGGGCATTTACTTGAGTATTGTGAGAGTATTCACAAAACCTTAAATGGCTATAGATCCCGTATCAAGGCCTGTCGAGAAGGCTTAATATTAATGTCCCGCTTCGCCGGGTAAAGTAATCTTATATAAGACATGTGAACTATTAACTGTAAGACTAACAGTTCGTTTCATATACATGGATAGTTGGTATTTCATCAAAGAATTATGGGACAACAGCTTCCGGCCCACTAAAGATCACTATCAGACTTAATTTAATCAAAATTTGATGATTTATGTCTAATGTTTATAATAATTACGATTAGCGCTTTTAAGTGATAATCTAAAATTGTGTAATATTGCGAGCTTCCAGTAGGCTGCAAGGAGTTGGTATATAGCCGAGAAGCACAGCGGGCTGAAACTCTGTCGCAGCGGAGAGCTTTTTCAGCTCGCTGTGCTTCTAGGCTTGCTGTATACCACCGACTTGCTTGGCTACATAGTGAAATAATATAGTACATAGCTATATAGTGAAATGAGCACGCCAAGCTTTAAATTAACCCATAGCAGCAGAAAAGTGTAGAGGCTAAACGGCTTTCGAATCAAGCCCAGTCTTGGGCTTACTGTATGCCTAAATCTTGCGCGCTGATCTTAAGAGTAGAGCGCGAATTTTAATAGCCACAAACTCCATCCCTAGGCCATTAATTTATAAGGATATAGCAAAGACTGATGAATAGAAAAATATTCTCTAGAAATAGAGTGCTGGAAATGGCGGTGCGTTGAATTTCTAAAGTACTACTTAAATTATCATCCTATCACACAATTCAACCCTGAAAGTTTATTGGAATACCGACTGTTATAAAATCACTTGAATAAGTTCAAAATACATTATCAAGGGTGAAAGGGATTTTTTAAAATTGCAGTTCTGGCAGCAAAACGTCAGGGAAAAGCTAATGAAACTAACAAAATTGAATGAACTAATTTAATTAAAAGTGAAGGGAGCCGTTGTATAGCCAGGGTTGGCCAATTAAAAATGCCATGGCATTTTGAGGGACAACGTTCTCCCTTATTCTGGAGTTCCTGGTTACCACAGTGTTGGACATATTTTATCAACCCAGCTTAAAGCGATTGAGCTGGCCGGAAATATCCTAAACGCAGTTTTGAGATATTTATCGAAATGTGATCCGAATCAATAATGCAAACACCGAAAGGAAATGTTCGAAGGGATGAATGTTGAACGCGTTTTAAAAGGGACGATAAGGAATTCATGAGGTGAATTCACAAAGAGGTCAGGATATGCAAGTGATATCTGGAATACTTTGGCAAGTCCATTTCCATTTTCCATATAAATCATAACACCTGCGTCTGCTTCAGGAATGGAACAAAGGAAAATGAATGTGGCATGAATGTCACGAAGAAAAGCCCTTGAAGGAGCACGCTGGAAGATCCAAAACTGAGGGGGATTCAGCCGAAATGCCGAATGTAAGTAGAGAATCGGCAGGGAAAGAATGAAAATTTTGTGTATGCAGCAATGACACGGGTTATAGAAAAAAAGCCTTATGGGCACAAATAATGACTAAAAGAAAATAATAAAGGGGGAAAGCAAGAAACGTGCAACGCGCAACAACAATGACAAATTCCATAATGCTGATACGAAAAAGACGAAGGCGAAAATAAATAACGCATTATCAAGATATGAAATTACAGTATATGGAAAATAATAACCAATGTCAATGAAATTAAACTGAAGTGAAATTTAAAATATATGAACGGGAAAGCTGGGAATAGATAAGTAATGGATAATTCAAATGGAAAAATACACTTCTGGAGAGAAAACCACCAAACTTAAGTACAGATGGAGTAGTGTTTCTGAACGGTATTAAACCATGGACTCGACCCGACTCGTTTTCCGAACCAAAAAATCCAATTTCTGTTCCCGAAACCGAAACCGATACGTTCGAGCCCGGGACATTTTTGGCTTCCCGGAACCGATCCCGAAAATAAAACCGTTTCCCTGACTGGTTTCGACAATGGTACATGTTATAGGATCCATAAAATTGGACTCGTAATAGAGTACGATTTAAGCGGATGGTGGCAGAAAATATTTAGGATTCATTTCCATAAAAATTGAATTGCCTTTTCAAATGATGGTTGACAAATACTTGAAAAATGGATGTTTCGGGTTTTCATTCAACCCGACAGCTTTAACAAGCCATTCCAGAAAACTTTCGTTTCTAATGTTTGTACCCGAAACCGGACCGAAATTTAACGGTTCTTTAAATCGTTGATCGGAAATCGTACCGGAACCCAAACCGTACCGGAACCTCGGGAATTCCCGGTTCTGAACAGAAACACAAAAATAAAGTAATGGGATTTACAGCAAATTATTGCAAACGCTCAAAGTTTGGATGTCGAGCCTCCACGACTGGATGGGCAAGGGTTAGTGATTTTTTCAGACTTTTGCCAAAAAAAGAAGTTTTTTTTGGTTTAATCAAATTTTCAATACAAAACATTCATTAATATGCAAAACCATATCAATTTGCACAAACTTATTTATTTCACAAACTCAGTAAGTATTATGAAGGACTAAATATTTCACGTGCTATAATTCCGACGATAACTTTGCAGTATATATTAGGGCTTCTACTGGGGACAATATTTTTGTCCCGGTGGCAATTCTGTCCCGTCCCGAAATCCTCGGGACAACAAAAATCGTCCCGATTCAGTCCCGAAATTACATGGGGACAAACATTTTGTCCCGAATCCGTCCCGATCCCGGTCCCGTCCCGAAAACCTCGGGAAGGGACGTCCCGGTTATAATCCCAGTCTTATGAAATTCTCCAAATTCCTTTATTTCTACAAGAATACCTCAAATAATGGAGAAATTTTACTTTAAAAAATATTTATATATAGAATAACAAATTTTAAACGGTATGTTTTCCATACATATTCATTTTTACACCAATAGTATACTGTACAGGTATATTTTTCTGTCCCGACCTATTGTTCCGTCCCGTCCCGAAATCTTCGGGACAAACAAATCGTCCCGATTCAGTCCCGAAATAACATGGGGACAAAAAGTTTGTCCCGAAACTGTCCCGATCCCGGTCCCGTCCCGAAAACCTCGGGACGTCCCGTCCCGAATAGAAGCCCTAGTATATATAAACACAACACAAGTTTGGCTGCTTTTTCATTCCCCAATCGATTCCGAATTTCTAAATGCATAAGACCAAAAGCTACTGGTATTCACATCCCTAAAGATTAACTAAGTTTAAATAATTTGCTAAGTAAAAACGTTCAAGACAAAGATGAAACAAAAACAAAGTAATAAAGGAGATGAGTACAATTGGCCTGCGCGGAATACAAGTTTTGTGCACGACCAAATACAAACGCTTTGAATTGAAAATATTAACATTTCAGGGGATTTGTACGCTGCTCCAGACCTGCATTCGAACCAAATATTTTCAAATTTCGTATTTGGTTTGTACTTCAATTTGAATTTCAACTTCAATTGGCTTGTAAATTTGTATTCGGTTTATTTATTCGAATCAAATTCAAAGGACTATTCGATTTATTCAACCGAATAAGACAAGAAATTTGAATTTGAATTTTATTTGATTTTCGAATAGAATTCCAGATTCGGTTCGAATTCGGTTTGAATTGGATTCGAAGTTGGTTTTTCAATTATTCCAAATTATCAACCCCAATATCCCTTGGCTCATTGTGATTTAATTTTCTCCAGAAATTTCAATTATTTGGTAATAATAGGTTACATGTTTGTAACCGTAATACTACCAGAAAGTATTTAATGTACCCTTAAAAACTATTTTATTATTATTTAATATATTGGAATCAAAGTAAATTTTTACCTTATCAGTAAGCGAAGTAACTAACGTCCACTAGAAAATAACAATAGAACTAAACATTCAGATTGTCCTACTTAAACATTCAAATCATCTAATTCACCCAACATTTTACTAACAATAGCATTAAGTCGGCATTGCTGTAAATCTGACTTCTTAACCGCCATTTGATGAATCATGCTTTCGTCCTGATAGAGATTTCTTGTGCCACGACCAGTTATCACGTGTTGGTGTTGACCAATAGACATTTCGCAATGAATGAGCTCAATTCGAAAAACCAAATTCGAAACCAATTCGAATACGAATCGACTAAAAATTGCATTCGCATTTTATACTAATTAGGATTTCAAATACCTTTATGAATTCGAATTTGAATTGTATTCGGTTTGAAATTCAAGCAATGAACAGTTAGGTTATTCGCATTTGATTGGAAAATTCAATTTAATTAAACTTGGCGAGTGTATTCGGCTTGATTCGAATTCGATTAGAAAATTCGAATAATATTCGTATTCGAAAACAGGTCTGCGCTGCTCTAAACAATTGGTTTATTTTTAAAAAACCGTGTGATATAAACCATGGTTTAAATCATTTGGTTTAAACCAAACCAACCCTTGCATGGGGTACCGTGAGACACTTTGAAAAGTCACAGCGATTTATGCCAAAAGTGTAAGTTTATATAATTATACATTATTGTACTATTGAACGAGTTATAGGATTTTTTCTACAGTTTGTGTAGAACAGCCAAATATATATCGTATATAGGAATATTGGATTATATAATAATAATAATTATTATATTTCATTAACAGGCGTTTTGTAAAAATGTGGATCTGCTAATATATTAATTCGAATATTGAGTTTTTTCTGTAAACCTTGTGTATGAGCATTCTCAAAAACACAATAAATATACAATTATACATTATATAAGATAACGCACAGCACGTTCACTAGAGAGAAACCCGGATTCGAGTGTAATAGGAGCATCCTACAGTGGCGCGGTGATTAATGTCGTAGTCTGAGAGAACATACGAGTCGTATATATATACGTCCGGTTATTTTCAAATAAAAACTAAAACACAAAAAGTGATTGGAGTAAACACAAAAACTAAAACTATCGATTTAGCAAGTTAGAATTCGCCTTCAACAATTTGAAAGGGCAATGAATATGTGTGAAACGATTGCGTATAGCTCAGGTTTAAGATTTATGCTCGTTCGGTATTTACGCAGGCCGACTGTGTACTCCTCCTCTTCGCGGAAGCACTAAATTATCACGTAGTAATGATTTTTGTATTCGACATGACGACTTAAATAGATACTTCTTGTACATTCTATCGTTTCCAGCTCGGAAAATCGATAATTCCATTATTTGCTTGTGAGTACCTATCCATCTAACAATAATAATATAAGCTCTTTCTATGTAATTCCCAATTAATGCATTAAATATGAGACTGTAAGAAATTTTATATACAGTGGTTTTGAACGGATGGTAAATAGATGCCAATATGGTGATGTGATTATATATTCTTACTTTATAATGTAATTCGCAGAAAATTAACAATGCCAATAGAAATGCAATGAGGAAACAATTGTAAAGGAAATGCACCGTATAGCAAAGGTGTCCAAATGACGCCGCCTATCCTACATCCTTCCTATATTTCGAGCACTAAGCCTGCATATTAGCCTACATTTCGTTTACAAATTAGAACCACCAATTCTACACTATTTAAGGGCATTCTATTTCAATTAAAAACAATGTCTGAAGTCAACGAAATCGGAATAAAATAGGTTGAGTTTAGCCACCTTGGTCAAAGTCCCTAAGAGGAGAACATTGTCGATCTCTCCTTGGATTGCGCCCGAAATAGTGCCCAAGTGTTACAACGTTGGTCAAAAGAGATGTCATACTTCAGATTTCACCAATTTAAATAATCAATTAAGTCAGCTGAACAATAAGACAGTTATAACAACGAAAATCTGTTAGCTGGCTAACAACATAACTCAGTACATCCTGTTTGAAATTTGAATTGTGCTCAAACTCAATTTTTTATTTCAGTGGTCGAGTTCATACAGTTTCCACTTTACCGAGTATTTTGAAGTTCGTCTGTCGTTGAACGTCTGTTTTCTGCGTCGCTACCAGCGCACGTTTTGTAATTATTCAATTATCTCACCTACATTCAACTACCCTTTTATGCGTGGTAGACTTTGCTACCCAGTGTAAGGGAAAATAAGTGTTTTTGTAGGTAAAGTGTAGAGAAAATTGAAACTGATTCTTTATTACAATAACACGTCATTCTTCCCTCACACAAGATAATCTAATCCTCCTCATCTTTCTTAATCACTTTACATAGCATCACGCTTACATTACAATTCATACATCTACCAATCAATTCACAGTATCATCTTAAATAAGAATCAACCATATGTATAGGGTTTGTCGATTTTTAAATGCCTTAGGTATTTTGCCTGCCCGGTATTTTTTGCCAGCAGCAAGGCAAAAAAAACAATTTATGCCTCCGCATTGCCCTTAAAAATAAATGTCGGGCAAAAAGGCAATAAATGCATGGCAAAAATGGCAAAAATTGTGGCAACAAAAAAATTCTCGAGAAAAATCTTTTGCGGGACATGTTGAGGTGCAGTATTGTGCCATGAAGAAGTCAAATGACATGCTACTACGTACATGGAGAAACCGGTACTTTTAAAATTTAACCTATTTTAAAGTTAGCCACGGTCGGAGCAAGCACTAATGATGGCGGAAATAGAGCGTTCCATGTGTATCGGTAATTTATGCCAATTTTGCCAAGGCAAAAAATATTAAGTGCCAATTCTGCCAGAATGGCATAAAAATCATTTTTTGCCCATGTGAATAAATGCCCTAAATGCCTGCCAAATTTGCCTGCCAAATTTGCCATTTATGCCATGGCATTTAAAAATCGACAAACCCTACATATGTACACCGATGCAATTCAACAACGGGTGAGTGTGAGTAACGGAGGCGAGCCGCTCCGCATACAAGCAGAACACTCATCTGTGCCTCACCTCGTATATGCGCATAAAGTGTCTCGTTGCTTCTCGCGAAATCCTTGCTCGTGCACTGAATTTTCTCTCCGTTTCCTCTCTCGCTTGGCTTGTATCTCACCCTGTAATCATATGTCACCCTGCTCTTGATACGCCGTCGTCTCAACCTGCAGTCTCATCTCACCTCGTGGTCGCGCCGTTACAGTGAGCTTTTAGCGCATATCAAAGCGAGATAACACGAACTTTTCATGCTTGCACTGCAAAATGAAACACAATCTGTAAGTACCAGTCGCGGATTATTTTTTAATTTTTAATTTGCCCATTGCATATAACATTAAATGAGAATGACGTGCTTCAATAGCCTACATATTTGCCTATAATTCTACGACGGTTGATCCTACTTATTTTTTAGGCTAGGTTTTAAGTGTTTTTTGGCACCCTATTTTGCCTACTAGCCTCATTAATAAAATCCTCATACACTATAAATAGCCTACAAATGGGTCGATATGTAGGATAGGCGGACACCTTTGCCTTATAGAATATGTTTCAAGATTGCATAAAAGTTGGTGTTCCCACAACATCGTGTTTCCGGATGTGTAGTTTATCTACATTCTCATACCTGCAAAAACAGAATGAAATTAGATTAAAGCAATAATTCAAGGAAATTGGAGAACAAGAATATACATATGCAATGGTTTTAAATAAAGCATAAATTTCTCCATGAAAAGAAACTTAATCCATTATTGTTATAAATTTTCAGCATAATTTAGAAAGCAAGTAATATTTCACTTCTGTACCTGTCAAAATGAGCTTATCTTCGGAATTACTGACCGAAATACAAATATTCCTTTTTATGACAATAGTAATAGTCCCAGGAGCAATAGTTTTGTTGCCCGTATTGTTCGTAGCTGTTATAATTCGGGAAATTATAGCTGTTTTAGCAAAGTGTTTTCGATCAGATTTAAATGGGTTAGTGAAAAGAGAGCAAGCTTTGCTTGCATACGAAAACCCTAGCAAAGCTGCGATAACTACCCTTGTGAAAGCAATCTACGAAGGGGATGTTAATTTAGATCAATTTCGGGAAGATTTTCAAAACAGAGTTTTGACAGTTCAAAAGAACAATGAGTTAATTTACGAGAGGCTGCAAAACACGTGGACGAGTTTTTTAGGTTACGCCTTTTGGAAAAAAGACTCTAATTTTGATTTGAAAAATCACATCCGCGACTACGACTACACTGGAATGCTCCAGATTCCTCTTCGGTCCGAAGAATCAGATGTGAATAGAGTTCTCGGTGCCTTGGTGGAGGCCCCTTGGAACCGGGACAGAAGTCCTTGGGAGATTTTGAAAGTGTCTAATTATCATTTTAATGGTGATTCCCATACGCTAATTTTCATGCGAGTTGATCATATGCTATGCGACGGATTCTCCATTCTAGAAATATTTCGAAGAGTTCTGCAAAGTCCCGGGGAAACTCCAAGAATTTGTTTAGGAAAACAGCCCACCGGTCCCTTTTCCCGCCTGTTTTTGTTACTAAAGTTACCTTATGACATATCAAAGAATTTGCTGCTATTGTTGGGCAGATCGAAGATCATTCATTCGAAATTGTCTCCGAAGGAAACAATTATGAGCATGAGTCCAACCGTAAATGTTGAAATGATTAAACAAATCAAGAACCATTTCAGAGCAAATTTTGCAGCTGTAATTTATTCCGCAATTTTTGGAGGCATTCAAAAGTGTCTTGAAGAATCGGGACAAGAGGTTCCAGAGAAACTCACATCGGGTTTTGTGGTTCCATTACCAAATCATCCTGGCGGTCTTTGCATTAATGCGTAATATTAACAATTTTATCAAACCTCTCATATAAGCATAAATTTCATGTGGAATTTTGGAAACACTTGTTGAAGGAACCACCATTAAATTGTATTTCAGACATACGCAATATTTTTGTAAAAATCACTACCAGATATTTCTGTAGTAAATCTTTTCTATTTCTTTATATTTACAACAATTTTTATTTTGCAGTCGGTTTTATCCGTTTAACACTCCACGTATTTAATGCTTTGCATTAATTTACAATTGATTTAAAAGTTGTACTCATGAATTTCGCGATATAGATCGATTGTACCTTCGGAATGGCAATTAAAATCCTGCTTCCCAGAAGAACGACTTTTAAAAATACAGAAAAACTTCGAATCAACTAGCCGATCTAGAGCTTTCTTATACTTGGGACGACTACCAACGTATTTTCCAATTGCAGTAAGGAAAACCTTGATTGAGCTTTTCTTCAGATTCGGAATATCTATTTTAGCAACTAGCTTCCCTGCAACAACTGGTCCTGATTACTATAGAGGGCATAAAGTGGTTGAAATGACAGTCTGTGTCAAGTCTTTGTCTAGTATTGGTGAGATATTTTAAACATGTATGTATGTTTGTTAAAAAACTTAATGTTTATGCTTTTGGTAGTCTTTGCGATAAATTTTACAATTTAGTAAATATTTTTTGTCCAGGTGTAATTGTTACTTCCGCGGGATTGAATAATACGTTGAAGATGAGCTGCTGCATTAATAAGAGTTTATTTGCGTCCGAAGATGCTGCACAAAATTTGGGAATTTATGTTCAGCAAGAACTTGACGCCCTTCTGAAAGCTACTGTTTAACTTATTTGAAGAACTTGTTGGCAGCATTTTATTTCTCTTTTTATTGTTTCGATTGTGGTAATTTCAAATGAACGGATATTACGACCGGGCAAAAAACATGCAACACACATTCTTTCAAGTATTCTGGACATTGGATTATAGGAGCACGCCGCAACTTCCAGCACAAAACATTCAACAGAACTCCCTCTACCTTAAAAAAGCAGCAAGTAATTTGTGTACAGTATTGGTTCCCGTGTTGAAAAATTTTCATCGATACGTAAAATTCTGGTTCATTTTGAGCCCTTTTTGAATATAGTGTGTAATTATCAATAGATTCACCTGAAATGAGTTGTCAAAGGAAATCCAGTAATTCCATTAAAAGCTTATTTAATTAAGATTGGATATCTGTAGGTAAAGCAAACTTGAAAATATTACTGGTATCTATACGCTCATTGGTTAAAATAACCAACTTGTGGTAATGTAAATGCCTGCGGACACACGTTTATTCATGATTTGGATTAATGTCAGGGGAAAAAACAATGATACGCGATAAATCTTATCGCTGGCTAAAACAGTGCCACTTTTTCCCATGCAGATCTCCTTTGCACCGTGTCAAGTTCACTCCAGTGCATCGAATGGGAACAAAAATGCTGTATCTGGACCTGAACCTGGACCCAAATAGTGGGTACCGGCAAACATCGTACCCAAACTCGTACCTGAATAAAAGTACCCTTTAAATAAATGTTGATACCTGCACCTGATTATTTTTTTAAAGTAGTGCGTGTACCAGTACCTGAATTTTACACGTACCCAAAATATACACAATATATGGACCTGTACCTGAAAAATTTTCCTACGTACCTGTACCCAACCAGGAACTTTAAAAAACATTGCTGTAAACGATTCAACATGATGCCATTTGATGATTTACATCACAGCAATTACAAGCTAGACAAAATTCTGCCTCGTAATAATTTCGCAATACAAGACATCTTAATGGAACTATAACTTCTATACCATCTGAGGTATTGCCATCTCCAATTAAATCTTCCACTTCTAGGACATCCTCCATAACCACAGTGTTGTTTAACGCCATTTTTACTGAATCACAAGTGGAATTTGTAATTACACGTACCTATTGTTGGCACGTTGTGCTAAGCCAACCATCTCTATTGCATAACCGTACACTTTTTCAAAAATTACGATGCACTCCTGAAAACACGCTGAATATCAAAATAAACCTGTAGGTCGGCGAGATAGCCACATACTACACTAGATTCCGAGTAAGATGGATTTCTGCTTGTAAAAGTACCCACATTTTCGAGTATTAATTTGTCAGGTCCAGGTATATTGGAAGCTTGTACCTGTTCCTGTCAGGTACAGCCCAAAAAATTCAAAGTTTGTGCTTGCACCCATTACCTGGTTTTGTACCCAAAATTTGGGTACATATAGCTAATACCCATAAAGTACCCATTCAGTTTGGGTACTTAAACAGAGTACCCATTTCGGACCTGGGCCTGTACATGTACCCAAAACTCAGGTACTACCCGTACCCATGTGATGCACTGGTTCACTCAACTACAGTCAACTATCGCTATAAGTGACGGTCAAGAGTTTACAAAAAAATTAAATCCCTTATACACATTATCCCTTACGCTTAGTCTTACGCTTTTGTGTAATGAGAGCTGAGACTGCATGTTTCGATCCGTTGTAGCAGAATTCTGTAGAAGGGCAACCCTGCTAGATAACTTCTTATTAAATGAAATAATTATAATTTTGTAAATCCGCTGGAGTAATGAATCCCCATATATTAGCAGGTATTTTTTCATCCCTTGGCAACCAATAGTATAGATTATTTAGATATACATCGAAAAAATTGGAGCGAATGTGCCAAAATTTCCTGCCCTAGACTGAATATGACGACAATGCCAAAAGTACAATAGATAACCAAAATGCCATGAAATGAAAATGCCGAAAATAACATGGTTTTCTAATTGTACAGCCCTCATTATATGTAGATACTGTAACATATCTGTTACTTTCCCAGTCAGCCAACTCATGTTGGACCAACGTAGGCCAGTGTTGATGGCCCAATGTCAGAGTTGGCCGTTGGGTTTGCGTTGGCCCAAGATTCATTTTATTGCAACTAGCCACCATGAAACCAACTTTGACCCAATTAAAATTCTACGGAGCTAATGAAGCTTCACGGGACTCAAAATAATAAAATTAAGTTACAAAAATTTAAATTGTAGTATTTATACAAAATGCAAATTAACTATTTGTAAATATTTTATTCAAACCATTAATAATTACCGTGGATAACAAAATTCAAGGTTCATGCAACACTGGTATACAAAAAAGATACAAATTGTTGATGAAATTAAATTGTCAATGAAAATTTTAGCTTAATATCTTTTTTATGTATTGCAATTGTTTCATATGGATGACTTCTGATCAATTTTAAGAATCAATTTACGCATATTTAAAACCCTTGCTCTACCATTCCAAAAAAATAAATAATATTCCAAGTTTATTTCCGATCAATTAAAATAAAATCATCTTTTAATAACCCTTTGTTTAGACTTACATATGCACCCTCACAAAAACAATTTAAAGTATACGCTGAAAGCAATTCTAAGTGTCGAGTAAATCTGGAAAAGAAATTTACACTAACTTGGGTGAATCAACTATTACATACAAATTCCAATCAGCATTATTGACACACTTTGTTTTCCGATATATCATTGCTGGATGTTTCGTTTTGTATAATGTAACTTTCGAAGAGTAACTACAGTGCATCTCACCACGTATGTGCACTATAACTAATTTCCTTGACATAATTGTGACCCTAAATAACCCCACCCCGTGGAATCGACCAATTAAAGTTTCCAGAGAGGCATACCGTGGTGATGCATAGGTGAAAATATAGATGAGGTTGGTTTTTGAAACCGTGGTTTGTGGTGAATAAAGTCTACAAGCTCCTTCCCAGTCCGCCATTGGCTATTTGTTGAAAATTTCCGCTGGTGCAACATGTTCCAACGTTGCTTCAGCGGTTATTTCAACAAATCGTCATCTGGCAAAGATGCTGAACTGATTTTGCCTATCCTACATCCTACCTATACATTTAGGTTAGGAGGTACCTTCCTTCTCGCCTATTTGTGCAATTGCTAGGCCTACAGTGCCAACCAATTGAACCTGGATGCTTAATGTTATTTGGAACAACTACTAATAACTTTTTACGCAGTTAAGCGAATCTTAATGGAACTATAACTTCTATACCATCTGAGGTATTGCCATCTCCAATTAAATCTTCCACTTCTAGGACATCCTCCATAACCACAGTGTTGTTTAACGCCATTTTTACTGAATCACAAGTGGAATTTGTAATTACACGTACTTATTGTTGGCACTTTGTGCTAAGCCAACCATCTCTATTGCCATTTGCGGGTAGCCATTTTGTGTTTCAGGAGGATAATGATCCTAAACACACATCTAAGTCAACATCACCTTTCTCCCGGAAAAACAAATTTTTGGTGATGAAATGGCCAGCGCAAAGCCCAGACATGACCACAATTGAACAATTTTGAGATTTTGTTGCGACGGAGTTGAAAAATTTCAACATTTCTGGGAAACCCACGTTGAAAACTCTGGTCACCGAAATACGGGGAAAGATCCCCCCGAAGTTACCCGGAAGCTAGTGGAGAGGATGCCTCGGAGGATAGCAGCTGTCCTAGCAGTCAGAGGTGGGCTTACGCGGTACTAAAGTCCAGGAATTAAGTGGTAATTGAGGTAAAAAATTAGTTAAACGCAGCTGTCCAACTTCAAATGACACCAATTTTTTAACACGATTTTGTTTCAAATTTTATTTCAGCGTATGAGGTGTACTGTGTGCAATAATACGTACAAGTATCTAATCCCCATATGTTCGGCATTAAAACCTGAATTTTTGACAAGATTCGCTTAACTGCGTAAAAAGTTATTAGTAGTTGTTCCAAATAACATTAAGCGTCCAGGTTCAATTGACTGGCACTGTATATCCTTGCCTACAAGTAGACATTTGCCGCTGCCTACATTTCTGTCTACATAGGGTAACGGGAAGTGTTAGCTCCTTCCTACATGGGACCCTATACTATAGAATTAAATTTATATTTTAATATGAATTTTCATATTTTTATTAAAATTCATACTTACATTTCACTGTTTTTATTTTAGCTTATTTATTTTGGACATACAACATTAGTTAGAAAACATTTAGGCTATCCCTCATACACAACATTCATATTCCTCATACACATTCAGCAAACACTCGCAATTGTTTGTTACTATCATATGTATCACATTTTTAAACAAACTGATTGTGGATGCTTCTTCAAACCACGGATGGATAACGTTATTTATAACGTTAACGAACAACGTTATTATCGAAAAAAAGAAAACGGTTTACAGTAACGAAAACGAAACGGGAAATATGTAATAAAGTTAAACTAAGACCAACCCAAACGTTGGATATGCAAAACCAAAAACGTAAACCATAACCAAAGATATATAATTTATTTTCCTAATTGAAGATTTAAATGCATACACTACCTTCAAAAAAAGATTAATTCCAAACCGAAATCCATGGAAACAGTAACAATTAGAACTAAAATATTATTACAATACTGCAATGTACTTAAAATGTGCAAGCACCTACAGCCTGCGGCACCATAAATGCAAAATTAGTAAAAGTGGTAATATTATGATTTTAATGAAGTCGTTATACCAACTAAAGCTTTGGCGAGAAAACTAATTTTTCGTCATGCTTTCCGAACTATACAGCTACAGCATAGTCCCGTTTCAGACTTAGAACTTTAGAGCCGAACCAGATTATCGAAATAAAAATAATCTAGTCGGCGCCACGCTTAGTGGGATAATATTGTTCTCAACAGTCATGCATTACTTTGAGTGTCCTTTACTCTCTACCAGACATTCTGGGGCTCCAACACGAATCATTTGGGGGTATATCATTTGGAAGATATTATGAAAATAAGAGGATTACGATGCTTGTAATGACATGCTCATTAACTTGCGTTCCTGCAATGATATTATATTTCTATATAACTCATAGACTACTCAACATGTGGTTAAAACAAAATCTTATTCCTGTTTATTTTATCAAATGCAACAAACGTGTGTGAATAAAATTATATATTTTTTACGTTAACGTACAAGCAAGATCAGGCATTACAATACTTCCGCAAACCACCAGTCACACAATACAATGTGCTATAAATAGTAATCTCGGGCTTTTTGACTATGTATTTTCTAAGCTCCTCAATGTTTCACTTCCGAAATTAGTAGAAAATCGTCATAAGCTGAGCGCGCCCCTGAGACTAGGTCATTCAAATTTTCAGCTGTGTATCCCGAACGGAACAGCATCAGTTCCCGTTTTGGATACTGGAATCGGTCACGGAAATTGACAGTAATGGGTTTGCGCGGTTGAAATAAAAATTCCCGAGACTGCTGCAAATTCAAATTTGCCCTCTGTGGGGACAGTAGAGCTTTTTCTAGTGCATCCTTATAATCTTTCACATCCAATACAGGTCGACCATCGTCACACAAGTTGTCGGTCAAATTATTATTAGCGTAGACAATATTAAACGGTTTATGCTTTTGAGCACTCTGAATTATACGAACGACATCACTTGGGAATGACAAGGTTTCGAAATAATTCCTTTTACAAGTAATCCGGCCGAAATCTCCATCAATGGGCATTCGAGAATGTCCAGGAACCGGAAAACGGAGAAATATGTTTTCTAACCGCGTGTCCGCTAAATCTGCAAAACCGCCAGCAGATACCTGTTTTTATTCTGGCCGTAAGTATTATCGCAGTAGATGTGTAAGTTTGTAGCGGTAGACGGGATGACTTTACGCATATACCAACGAAGGCACGTAGGAACCTCATTTGCACCTATGAGCGGAGTAAATCTTTACTACATAAACGGGGAACTTATTCTAAGTTTGTGTCCGCAACAAAAAATTTAAAAACCTTTTTTTCCAAAATGTTTGCTATAAACAAACATTGTACTTTCACCCGTTCTCAAATTCTTAATGCCAAAGTTGCAAATCCATAATTGGCTAAGAAAGTACTCTTTGTTTACTTGTGTTGTAGGAAGAGGAAAGTTTTTTTGGTAATCAAAACAAACTACGAAACGATCATCCATTGAACTCCGTGTTGAATATATTTCGAAACACGGGAAGCTTTGCATTAGCAGGAGAAACTTCCGGAAATGCGGCAAAAAAATCGTGAAAAGTGTGGCAACAGTCACGTCTGAATCCATGCATCTACAGTTAGGATTATCATGAAGCGAGTAGTGAGATTGACGGGCTGGAAGTGAGGACAAATAAACCCGCATTTGATTTCGGACGACTTCATTTGTAACTACCCGGTGATTCGAGTATTTAACCCTTTTATCATCGATATCCACTTCTTGACGTAGAACCTAGTGTCATAAATACTCAATGTAGTAGTTACCCATAGGTTCTAAAATCGAAAAACAACATCCACTAAAAATAAATTGCCTGGGTTCTAAGTCTGCTTCTTTTGATACCGTGTATCCCCCAAATAAATTCCTGGCAAACTACCACCGACTTCAAATCAAAGCGAAGATTGTGTTAGAAAATACGCTGAAATTTTGCATTTGTGAGCATTTTCACACCCGAAACTGTGGTACATCCGCATAAGTATTCATTTTGCTGTGAATGACTAGATTTAGCCCTAAATTTTTCATACACAAACTCCTTTTCATCCTCAGTCAGTTCTTGTGAGCACCCGCATAAGCAAACCAAATCCCGCATTGGATGGCTGCGCACGATGACAGCACCTCGAGCGTCTACGATCTCACGACCTTCGAAAAATTAATTTAAGTCTCAGGATCGTTATATATATATACATATGATTTCAAAAGAGTACCTAATTATCATATGACTCGCACAACGCTAGAGCTCGTGAAATGAGCAGAGGGATCCCTCTTTCACTTGTGACGCTGAGAGTAAAACTTGGTGAGATAATAATTTCGCGGCATTCTCGCCAAGACTTGAATAATTTATTATTCTTGGTGGGTAAAAATACCCAAAAATATCAAACCATGGTTTCGTTTTGGCAGTGCAGAGGCATGTCTTGGTTACATTCATAAGCTTGCACTGCAGTCACTGAGTTATACAAACAAGCAAGAGTGCGAGCCCGCAATTAATTTTCATATGACTCGCACAACGCTAGAGCTCGAGATTTAAGCAGGACGGCTTCACTCTTTCACTTGAGACGCCGAGAGTGAAGCTTGGTGAGATAATACTTTCTCAGCTTACTCGCCGAGAATTGAATTCTTTTTGTGGGTAGAAATACCCCCGTATGTCAATTCGTAGTTCCGTTAGGTCAGTGCAGAGGCTTGTCTTTGTCAGATTCATAATCTTAACATACGTAACCGAGTTGCCCAGAAAAGGAAAAGTGCGAGTCCATTACTATAAATGAGCGGTGGCCTTCACTCTTTCGCTAATGATTCTGAGAGTTACGTTCGTTTACGATATTGTTTTAAATTTTGTGTTTTTTACCTTGAAGTCTGGCATGCTTTTTTATATTACGTGTCCATTCCTCCGGTTTACTTTTCGTTTTAACACTTCGTTTTTTCGGTTTTTTCGGGAAATCGGGATCTGTCGAAAACGAGTTGCTTCGGCCATCACAATATGGTTATGAGTGGAGAGTGTACGCGTTGTTTCATTTTTATAAATTTATTAGTTTTTACAAAACTGTTTGTTTCTTAAAGTTGGAGCATGTGTAACGTTGCTAATGTTATTCGGAGGCAGTTATTGAATGAAACGCTTCAATTACAACTAATGATTACTTCAAAACCAAAATCAATTTATAATTACAACTAAAGATTACTTCAAAAACAAAATCAATTTATAGTTACAACTAACGATTACTTCAACACCAAAATCAATTTATAATTACAACTAATGATTACTTCAAAACCAAAATCAATTTATAATTACAACTAAAGATTACTTCAAAAACAAAATCAATTTATAATAACAAATAATGATTGCTTCAAAAACAAAATCAATTTATAATTACAATTGATGATTAATTGAATTGTAACTGCTAATTAATTATTACGATTAACGATTGCTTTAAAAATAATTTTCATTGGTGATTACAATTAACGATTACTTTAAAAATAATTTTCATTGATGATTACAATTGATGATTACTTTAAAAATAATTTTCATTAATGTTTACAATTGATGATTACTTTAAAAATAATTTGCATGAATGAATACGATTAACAACTATTTTAAAAATAATTGCCATTGATAATTACAATTAACTATTACTTTAAAAATAATAGTCATCGATGAGTACAATTAATGATTATTTCAAAACATCCAAGCTTAGTAAATTAACAATTGATGATTAAGAGTTTGTAATCGTTAATCATTATTATAATCGTTGACATCCCTGGTTACACATAAGTACGTAACGGCTATCATTGTTAGTGTTCATTTGGTGAAACAAAACCAAATTCCGAAAGCAATGGGACGAAAAAAGACGAGCGCAGTGACCGACTATTTATAATACAATCTTGGAGGGGACAAATAATACAAACCCCTTGTTTAGTGGAAGGCTGCGATTCAATAACACGGGTAACTTTTACACCCCACGTTTACTGCAATTTTAATTGTTACAAGTGTCGAGCTTACATTTTGTCCGACAGAGGAATGAGATCGACAGATGAACTTCTGGACGCCATTCCATTTCTTCGAGTAAATGGATTCTGAGAGCATTTTTATGATGCATTTGTATCCAGTTCTTTGTATTGCTTTTCATTAAAAGGCAATAAAATGTTTCATTGATTAAAGTTAGAAATTATTATTCTTAAAACCGTTTTTAAGCGTTTAACTGTATGTCATGGAAGCTGTAACCGTAATTTTGGAACACTAATTTTAACCGTTTACCAGAATAGCAAGGAAGCGGTACCAGTTTTTATCACTAACCTTTTCTTCAGATAACGTAAACCATAACGTTAACACAAATAATTCTGACAGAAACATTAACGTATTAACCAAAACAATATTTTTCGGTTTTCCATCCCTGCTTCAAATATAGAGGTGTGTTCCGGTAGCCAGCTATTTGATTTGGGCCATTTTAAAGACATTCAAATATCGGGTTTATAGTGGGTTCGGGTCGGAAAAACGTTTGGAGACCGGGTTTGTAAGGGGTTTGGGCTTCACAAAACTAAAGTTGTATAAAACGGGGTGGGTCGAATATCAAACATTTAGCCCGTTGGCGGGTCGGGTCGGGCTATTAGAGTATTCTTTCGGGTTTCTGCCGGGTTCGGGCTAGAGGTCTAGCCCGAATCTTACCTCTGCGTTCAAAATTAATGTTAGTCAGGCATTAAGTGAAAACTCGTATTGATAGGTCGTACTGCACGTTACAGTAAGTAAAAGCCATCGAGCAATCACATACAATATATGTACAGTGAGCACAAAATATTTATCCTCCCCTGGGCGGCTCTACCTTCGACAATGAATAAGTTTTTACCTATTCACCTTAGGACATCGGCAATTATCTTAAAATGTAGGTAATAATATTACCTATTTAATTCTGTATTATAATTTATTATAATATTATGCCCGCCAAATTTAAATCCACCAAAGCGTCGCACCATATAAAAATGACGCCAAAACAGGTCGTGTCTGCTGAGTCATAGGTTAGTATATATATTATATTGGTCATTATTTACCATTTATTAGTCAAATAAATAATATTTAACTTACCTGGGTTCCAGTACATATGACCTGTGACAAAGGCAGGGATGTCAATTTCCAATTTTGTGATTACAATTAACGATTAACGATTACTTCGAAAACAAAATGAATTTATAATTACAATTAATGATTAATGGGCTTATAACTAATAATTAATAATTACGATTAACGATTACTTTAAAAATATTATTCACTGATGATTACAATTAACGATTACTTTAGAAATAATTTTCACTGATGATTACAATTAACGATTACTTTAGAAATAATTTTCACTGATGATTACAATTAACGATTACTTTGAAAATATTATTCACTGATGATTACAATTAACGATTACTTTAAAAATAATTTTCCGTGTTGATTACAATTAACGATTACTTTAGAAATAATTTTCACTGATGATTACAATTAACGATTACTTCGAAAATAATTTTCATTGATGATTACAATTAACGATTACTTTAAAAATAATTTTCATTGATGATTGCAATTAACGATTATTTTGAAAATTAATTAATTGAGGATTGCAATTAACAATGTAATGTGGGTATTTAGATACTGCTTGCATTTATCATTTTAATAAGCTAACTTGTACAAAGGGTGAGACGAGGAGTTCAGGATTCTGTTCATGTCGTGTAAACTGCTCTGATCGTAAACAGAGTGTATTATATCCTTTATATTATCAGCCAGATACACCGGACACTGCTTAGTAAAAACTTCTTCGAACCCTAGACTGCTTAGAATTTTGGAGACGTCGCCAGCCCGATAATTGATGGTTACAATTCATAATTGATTTTTGAAAACGGCTAATTGATGATTACAATTGATAATTGATTTTTGAAAACGGCTAATTGATGATTACAATTGATAATTGATTTTTGAAAACGGCTAATTGATGATTACAATTGATAATTGATTTTTGAAAACGGTAAATTGATGATTACAATTGACGATTGATTTTTGAAAAAGGTTAATTGATGATTACATTTGATGATTGATTTTTGAAAAAGGTTAATTGATGATTACAATTGATGATTGATTTTTGCAAAAAGGTTAATTGATGATTACAATTGATGATTATTTCAAACAATCCAAGCTTACTAAATTAACGATTGATGATTAATAATTAGTAATCATTAATCGTTAATCATTAATCGTGATTATTAATCGTTGACATCCCTGGACAAAGGTCATTCTATTCTCTTTGTTAGTTTAAGCAAAACGTTGATCCACTTTGGAGCAGCAGTGTTATGTGCCTGAACATGAATATATTGTGCTCACTGTATATGCACTTGGTTATGTACGAATATTATTTTGAACCCACACCATGGAGTTAGTATCTTGTAGTACGTAGTAGCATGCGTAATTTTGAATTCGCGGGTAAACACACGGGTACTACTGCGTCATACACCATGCAATTCGGAAATGTATGTAAATGTGAATTATACGGCAGTGTACTAAAACGTTGAGTATGAAGACAATCCACTACCCTATAGCAAGTGCGTGTATACTTCATACCACAAACGTATGCTTTAAACGGTCATGCTAATTAGGATACTACATTGCATAACGACGCATTCCAGCATTCTTTCATACGCAAGAGTACAAATAAATACTCCCTGGTATAGTTAAATTTTCACGAAAAAACGCAGAGTGTGCTATAATTTACGAAAATAGATCGCGAGCATTGGTCTGACGGGCCAAAAATTTCTAAATTTTGCTCTCAGTTGTTGATGGCTGGAAGTTGGGCTTGCTGGTTGCCATAGCTAGCTTGCAAAGCACTAGCGAAGGACTCGGCCAAATGATTAACTGGCGGCACTTGCATAGTAGACTCAACCCATTCATTTAGATATTCTTTCGTATCCTCATAATCTGTTTCATAAATTGATACCTTTTGATCGTTGAACAGAAACAATACTGTTGTGATCATCGTCATTACTACCAGCTTCAAATTGCTCATCAATTTCTGCTTTCTCTACTTGTAGCCTCTTCTCTATGACGCTTTCTTTCAGTGCAGCTATCTCTTCAGCAGCTTTCAACTCCGCTTCGAGTCTTGCATACGACCTAACAGATGAACCGCTTTGAGTTGATGAAGCCATCTCCTCCACCAGTATGGATCCCTGTCTTGCTCTGTCGCAGCACACTAACTGATTCTCCGTATTGAGGAGAAGGCCAGCCTTTATTCACTCTGTGACTTCGTCTGGGTTCACCATTAGTCATTGGTGTCGTAGAGGTCATTGGGGCCATCAGAAGTTATATCCATTTTGTAGAATTTATTTCCGTAGAACTGTTCAATTGGGTTTACGAAGGACCATTAATGTTACTGAGACTTCAAGGAGTAACATCCTTTTACACATACGATAGCTAGTATTAATTGCGTGAAATTATGGATGCTTATATATGCAAGTAGTTTTCAGTAATTTTATTAAAGAAGGCAAATAGAAATCACTGAGAACAAAATCTTTTGTCTTTTTCACTCCGTGTCAGTAAGTGTTCTCCCGTTTTACGTCATTTATGTCGCTCTCGGAGCTATTATCTAGCCAATGAATTAATCTTAAAATTATAACATAAATTATTCCGAACTTTTAATGCAAACAACAAATGTGATACAGTTTACTCGGCAACATGTCAGTTAGCAGACTGGTTCCTCCGGCCGTTGTCCAAGGATCTTCAAATTTATGCCCAAGAGGATAGCCACTATGTGCTCAAACTTTGGAATGAAATCCTGAAGCAGGTATAATAAATATTCTTTTATAAGCTTGCCATGGTTTGATGAAATTTTTCATGAATAGCTCATGCTGACCTACAACACACATGTGTGTTATAGTTCAAAATTTAAAATCTTTAAATATCACTTTCAGGGAAAGACGGATCTTATCACCGCTGCTGTACATCAAACTAAACACGTGCTCCTCAAAGAGTACGGTCCTCCAAAATTGGACTATACAGACCAACTGAAGAGGCAAAAATTGAAGAATCTAATAATTCCAAATAATTTCAAATTATTCCAACTGCTTTGGAAATTTTAAACTTACCTGGGCAGACTTTAAGATCAGAATCCACTGATGTATTTTACCATTCGACAGCTTCTGGACATTTCAAGACAGCGTCCCACCGATCGTTTAAGCCTGCACTGGTCAGTTTTCCATCGAATTCCGCCTTCGTTGCCAGTTCAAGCGGAAATGACGATTATTAAATTGATTAAGCTGGGTGAAAAGGAATATGAAAACTTCATAAAATTAATCTGTCACATATGTACAAACCAAGGTCACCCCTCCTGGGCATGCTGGAAAAAAGCAACGTGAAAAGACAGAAAGAAATGTGACCACGAATATGCTACAAAGGAGCAAAAGAACCCACAAAATCACAGGCGAAATGTGAACAAACGTGCAAACAAAATGAAGCGGAACCAATTGCTTCCTAAGCAACAGGAACAACACACATCTGTGTTGTTTATATTGTTGGTCTTAAAACCAATATTGTTAATAATATGTACAGTCGGTTGCCACAATTTTGCATTATAACTGCGTACAAATGGTCTCCGGAGGATAACTGCAAAAATACTTGTACTAAAGTGTTGCAATTTTTAGAACTTACAAATGTAGATGTTAGGAAGAGATAGGTAGGAAAAAGTAAAGATTTTGGTGGTCAAACCAGTATAAAAATTTTTTTTTTAAAGTGAGAATTTGGTGTGACAAAAATCGCATTATTGCCACCACCCTTTAGTTTTAATAGCGCGGGAACCCAACACGGGCCGTATTAAGTTCCTGAATTTTTTGGGGGACCGACTACAATTCTTTTCGCATTCTTTGGGTGGAATACTGTGCCAATCTTGTGTAAGAACCTGAAGCAGCTCACGATTATTCTTTGCCGGATGGGGGCCACAACGGAGCTTACGATCAAGTTTGTCCCAAGTTTTTTGAACGGGATTCATGGCCAGATATTCAGTAATTCACAAGAGGACATTTATGTAGATCGACTGAAACTATGCTTTAACAGGTTTGGAAGAACGCTTCGGGACGGTGTCCTGCTGAAAAATTATTTCCCTGAAATTTTTAAATTTATTTCAAGATTCCTTAAAATGTTTATCAATGATGGAATGATGGATCTGCTTATTTATGGTGGTTTGATTGCTAAAACGATTCTCTACGAAATTGGCAAAAAAACAGCCACATACTATCAACATACCTGCAAATGAACATGGTGTAAGTAATGCTGCTTACAGGAGGGTTTATTTAAGCTTGTAATAAGCAAGTTTATCTTCTCCGTGTTTCACGGTAAACTTGTTGTGTGTAAACTAAAATGCAGATTTTGGAATCCGGAGACCATAAAAAATTAGTCCGGTGGTTATCTCCACATTTGGATTTTTCTGTTGCCCTACTGGCTTCTTTTGTCAACATATTTTTTGTTGAGTAAAGATTTTTTCCAGGCAACATTTCCGTTATATTTGACTCCCTAGAGTATTTGCCTTACAGTACGGTCAATAATACTGAGACTGGCATTGCTACTTACGCTGCTAGCGTTCAGCTTCATTGGTAACTCCCTATGTTTTATGGCTGCCTTGACTATTTGGCGGTCCAATCTCTTGCTGGTAACCACTGGTCGGCCAGTGTGAGATATATTTTAATTGTTTCGATCCTCCACCACCTGAAAACGACTATTTAAGCAGCTGGATACGAAACGTGTATAAATTCGGAGGGTGTTTTAATATTAGCACCGTCAGGGTACCACCGGTCATTTAAAACCGTACAACCCTGGCTTCAATCTTTTTCGTCGATCAAAATTACTTAAGTAATTTGGTTACGATACTCTATAATGTAATTAAAAATAATGAGATCCACTACACACCTCTTTTTTCGTGAATAGTGTGGAAAAAGCTGGAATGCAGTACGTATAATGCAAAATTTGGTCACACCGAATTCTCATTTTTTTGTTTTTAAATTTTTTTATACCGGTTTGACCACCAATATCATTACTTTTTCCGTACCAATCTCTTCCTAACATCTATATTTGTAAGTTCTAAAAATTGCAACACTTTAGTACAAGTTTATTTGGAGTAATCCACCGGAGACCATTTGTACACAGTTATAATGCAAAATTGTGGCAACCGACTGTACTTGTGGTTTTGAACATTATTTAATTTTCTATTAAGTGAATGAACAACACTACAGGTATTATATTTTGAATTAATTCCCCCAGGAAAAAATAAATTATATTTAAGTAATTGATATGTAAGTAGATATCTGCAAGCAAATACAAAAGAGTGAGAACATGATTTTGAAGACGATTTTGACCGTCTGGGATTGTAATCTCGGATGTCTCGAAGTAATTATTAAGATATTTCGTAAGGTGAAAACCTGTACATGTTCACACTTCCATTAAGTTGGGTGTACATTCCGCTGATTTGAATGAATTTTTGATATTTTATATATAATTTGCTGTCTCATATTCAACAGTAATTACAGCCATGTAATGATTTCTATTGTCATATTTGATATACAATACGCAGTGGTGATAGTCAGCGTGAAGATATGTTTCTGCTGTCTCAGTAATTTCCTTTGGAACATTTTTGTATACTATTAAGTTTAACCTCGTAGCCAGTAACACACAGTGCGTTGAATGTTCGAATTCTGATTTTTCTTTTCCCAATATCATTATATATAGGTACTAATGATTCCAGCTAACTTACGCCTTAGTTAATAGTCTATTAAAATCTAAGGAAAACGTTTTTGCATGTCGTTTAAAAAGACGCCTCATATGTATGTATATAATAATTCAATGAAGAAACAACTTCCAATATCTTATTATTACTAACTTACTTTAGTTTATATATAAACGGTAAGCTTTAATATGAATTATATATTCCTTCTTAAATTTGAATCAACGTAATTATTTAATATTTTGCTAGTGTGTTTCAGGCTTAAAGGAAACTGTTCAGGCTTCAAACGTGGTGTATAGTGCTCAGGTAAAAATGTTACAAAGTATTGTAAATGTATAACTAATAACACACATGTGTGTTATTAGGTTGGTACAAAATTACTTATACTATTTGGTTTCAGGGCGTACCGATGGAGACATTTATGTCGGAAATATAACGTTTGGACCATAAATTGGAATCCGTAGAATGCAGTAACCAAAATCAGGATCACATCTTTTAGCTAAATTTCTTTTATGTACATGATTATATATAAATATTCGTTTTTGTAAAAAAATTCGTTCTGAAATCACTTCAATGCGGTCATTGTCATGCAATGTTCA
This sequence comes from Allacma fusca, assembly GCA_947179485.1. Classification (NCBI taxonomy): domain Eukaryota; kingdom Metazoa; phylum Arthropoda; class Collembola; order Symphypleona; family Sminthuridae; genus Allacma; species Allacma fusca. The sequence goes on from OX359246.1 coordinate 63,438,371, forward strand.
TGAAGACGTACGTCGATACATTACTCCTATGAACGAGTGATCCACACCTGGAGAATGGCGCAACAATGACTCAGGTTTTGCCAACCAGCACAGCCCGATTTTAACCGAGGTAATGATTCGTTGTACTGTTAAGCGATCGCAGGTATACATTTTTAGACATTTTACTTTTATTGCTTTCACAGCCATTTTTTAGTGTTCAACATGAAGAAGAGGAGCATCAACTGCGTCTGAGCAAAGTAACTCGGGATGCTTTACTAGGTTGTTGGGTTTTACGAAAAGTCGTCCGAAGAATTCTGCTTCATTTTCAATCTATTTCTGATCTTCAAAGGTTTACTCTTAGTATTGACAAATAATTTAACAATTGTTTGACTAAAGAATTGTTGAAATTTCAAGTTTTATAGAGAGCAGAATAAAAACTATACAATAAAGCATTTTAAAATATAATATTCTCTACAAAAATCTAGTTTGATTACAACTATTCCTGTGTACAGTAAAAGCAATATACTCCGTAGCCCTAAAATGATCCAATTCCCTTAAGGGTCTAGTTTATCTTGCAAATTCCGACAGTATATACATTGTTTGAAATTTTACATGCTGGAACGATTTATCAATTTAAACCCTTGATAGGTTACTTTCCTTATATGTTTTTTAAAAACCGTCCAAGTTTTTTTTACAACTCCTAATAATATTAGGCGTAGATAATCTAAGGGAACATGTGAAACAATTTCAAAATTCGAATTAGAGAGAAATGTGTAACCCATATGGTAATTGCAATCAATACATTCTCTAAAACATTAATTTTTCTGAGCTCGCAGTTCTGCTCTAAAAATACAAGTTGTCCCTTTCAATTCTCCAACAAATGTGAGCCTATCGCAGGTGCTATATCCGGAATGGGTTTTTTGCATTCTGGATAAACGCCCGACTGTCTCCTCTACAATGGAATACAACTTAAAATTATATATTTTAACATTATATTCTATACCTTCAGCTTCAAGAAAATTACACTGTTAAAAATTCAGCTAAACGGCCATTAGAATCATTAGGTTTAGAATACCCCAAGCAAATAGCCACAATAAATGGGAATCAGAAATACCTTTTACAACACAAAGTATTAGCCAAAATTGGAGGTTACTACTTTTGCTTAAAGGAATACCGTCGATACAAACTACAGCATTCAAAAATTGATCGGTTGGTTTCTCGTTTACACACTTTTCTAAATGTTGATTACACCTGGTTTAGTACCAAAACAAGAAAATTGTTCACCAAGTTTTTAACGCATGTTTCGCGAGTTATTTTCAGAATTGTTCTGGCAACAACATGTAATGTCATTTACGAAAATTTTTGATTAAAATTTGAAGAGGGCTGTTAAGTGCTAAATGCGATACGTTAAATTTATTGTCCTCTGTGTAATTTCACTTTATAATCTGGTTGTGGCATCTGGTGATTCCACATTAAAACTTACACTTTTACTTGCTTGACTGCCATTTGAAAAATTGAACGTTCACTAGAAGAATTACTAACTACCCGATGCGTACTTCAATTAACAATTCCTGCGTATAATATTTCATCTGGTAAGCTATTGTATACCAGTTCTTACTGAATTGATGTAAGCAGCTGTCTAACTTCATGCGAGATTTGTCTATTCCTTTTTCGGGTGCTTTTCTCCAATTTTACCCAGAAGATCTTCTCTACCACCATCCAAATCTTTGGAGCTCCGGAACCAATTTCGCATTTCTGTCAATTCAGTGAATTGTTTCCTAGCAGGCTCTGAAAATTGCGTTTCGAAAGAAAGGATACTTTAGTCATATTAAAAATAATATTATTTAATTATACACTAACTGGTGTAAGCATACTGGAGAAACACATTCAATGAGTCACTTTCTAATAGTGGCTGGTTATTACGGTCAATTTTAATTTCTCTCAGTAAATAACATTATTTTAATATAATATCAACCATGTTGAAATAATAGGAATACGTGGATATTGCTTAGAAACAATTTATTTTCCAAGCTTTCGAACTCAACAGTGTTCATCTTCAGGGCTTAATTATGACTAACTATGTTATCCTTGTTTGATGTAGTATTTATAGAATTTGTTTACATTATTCTAATTTTAAAAAAATATTGAGTTGTGAATATTTTGCAAAAAACAATTATTTTGTTTCAACAATTTAAATTAAAAGCAAGATCAATCTATTAAATTCGGGATTATTGGCTTCCATGCGTTGCTTAAAATAAAACCTTGATTGATGTTCATCAATGACTGTTTTGATTGTTGGATAACTAAACCTTCCTTTGTTTGTCTTAGGAAATGATGATGTTCGGGAACAACAATCTTAGCATTTAATTATTTAATTATTTAATTTGATTTAATTATTTTAATAATTCCTGTGATAGCTTCGCGTAGTTTTAGTTTCTGGAACTCAGCCTTCCTTTTCTGTGCAGCGAAGTTAATCTTCCTAGCAAGTTCTGGAGCTATAATCTTTTCGAGATTTTAGCCATTTGGGAAAAATCGATGGAAGTTCTGGTGAGCAACAGTGAGGGAAATTCTTTCTTCAGTAATTAATTTGCCTATACCACGTATTGACAGGTAAATGTTACAACTGTAATGGATTACAGCATCAATAACGGGTCATACCAGTCTGAACTGATTCTCTTTGGTAACGAGCCAATCTTCTAAAGCATCCAAATGATCCATTGACTGTTGTGGAAAACTTGGAAGATCACTGTGTTCATCAATTGTATCTGGCGAACATAATTGCAATTTCTTAATATCTGCAATAACCCTCTCAATATTTGCCAGCAATAATAGTAGTTCTAGTTAGTTTCAAATGAGAAGTAATAAACATGAAAAACACTTGTTCATAAACCCACTTCGATTCTCAGCCGATAGTTTCTCGAATTTATTACTGATGGTTTTACGCGGGATCTCAGGTTCTAAAAATTTTCAAAAACTTATTAGTTTTGCCCTGAAATATTGTCAAATGTTATTTCTACATTTATCTCTTAGGCCTTATAACGTCAACATTCGAACTGCTTTTTAACTTAACTTCGAAGGAACGAATTTTTCAAACAAAATGCACGTCTATTTGTGAGATTTGATTGATATGCACATGCAGTTACGCAGTATTAATTGATTCGGCTAATTTCATTTTTCAACTAAATATTCCAAAATACCATCTTGGAAGAGCTGGAAATTTGCTGGTATTGATGTTCCTGGTGTTTCTACCAGATCGTTATACTGAATTCGGATCCTGTAGTTGTCCTTCCTGTACTCATTCAGTGATCTGGATATGCAGATGAACCTGCTGCTGTACTTAACAATGTAGTAGCAGGCTCGATCGTATGGTCATTTACGGAAGTAGGCCTGTTGTCGACGCTTTGATCTGATTGACTCAAATAGCCAAATTAGAATCCAGGGAAATATTTTGGTGTCCGTTTACGATGCAAGGGTTCAAGTTCAATTTCATTCTGGGTCCAGTCAAGTTCAAGGCATTCCTTATCCATTAAGATATTCGCACACTTGTTTGCTCCAGCATAAGTTACTTCAATTCGGAAAAAACAAATAGTAGGTTAACGTATTTATAAACAAATAACATTACCGCAGTATATTTTCATTAAATTCGAATCATGAATTATCAAATTATACTCTGAATTTTAGAATGAACATAGTAAAGAAAGTGCCACACTTACAACATTTTTGAATCACTCAAGCTGTAAGTACCTTCCATGCCTTGTTGCGAGAATTTAAAGATACAATCTGTTTCCGTATTGCAGCTGTACGTTTTAACGGAAAATGACATTCTAACTCATCAGAGATCACCTAACTGGATGAGACAACTTCAACTGTCCGTTCCTTCGGAACTTGTACATAAGGACCTTCTTGTTTTACTTTACGCATTAGTATCCCTATTGACTAGTTATTTTTGAAACGATAAAACTTTGTAATATTTACATTTGAACTAATAACTAAATTTTGCATACAACGTTCAATCACTTTCTTCGTGAACTCAAATGAGGAAAAATGACTTGCACGATCACACCTGACATAAATTGCTATCACAACGTTATTTGGTTCGTGCGAGCGCGCTGTTCAAATATTCAAATACGCATGCTCAGAAACACGTATGTATTTGACAGGTTGAGCTTAGTTTATCATTCTGATGTCGATACGATGCATTTTCAACGCGATATCAACTAGAGCAATCATCATGGCAATATTGTGGCGCAAATACAGCGCCTTGACGGATACATGTTTTAAGCGCATATTAATAATTGCGAAATTCAAGCGCCCGACTGTATGGAACTGCACGATCCTTCTATAAATTCGCGCATGACCGACAGGCCAGTGCTAGTAGGGCGGTGCTTCGTTTTAAGGAAACTATTTCAATGGAATACGCAATGGTAAATTGTAATGCATTATGGTGTTACTCTTTAAAATTATAATTCATATGACGATCCAATTATATTTTCAGCAGTAGTTTTCGTCAAATTATATTATATAGTGATATTTTATAAGACCAAGAAGATGACATTACATTGACTTTTATTTTTGGAAATAATTTCAACCAATGTCATCATAATGTGTGCTTGCATTTATGTTCTAAAGTATCAATAAGTACTTGAACTTGACTTAATTTTGATATTAAGTAATAAATTATCAACTTGAACTTGATCGAACTTGAACTCGAAAATTCAAGTTAAAATTACAATTTCATTTGAACTTGATATTCAAGTTACAAAATTTTATGCACTTTACTTGACTTGATACGCATTTGAATTTTTCAAGTTATACTTGAACTTGAACGCAGCTGTGACTGTGATATTATGTAGTTAAACTTTAGTGAAGTAAATAATACTATTAGCTTTTAGTCTTGCACATTTAGAAATTCGGAATCGTCTGTAAAATGAAAAATGCCAAACTTGTGTTTATGCTGCAACTTTATCGTTAAAATTATATCTGAATTATTAAATATTTAATAGAGTTCGGGAAATAAGTAAATTTGTTCAAATTCACATGTTTTTGCATATTAATGAATGTTTTGGATTGAAAATTTGTTTAAACCAAAAAAAACCTGGTTCAAACAAAAAACACCGGTTTAAACCAAAAAAACCTGGTTGTTTGGTTTTTTTGAAAAATAACCAAAAAACCCCAACCCTGATACATGTTATATTTGTATTATATGTGAAACATGTTATATACCACGTGTTGTAAATATTATTTAGGCTACCATTATCTGTAATAAATTATAAAATATACTTCAGTACTTTACATCTAATAATATACACGCTAAGATTGGGACGCCTTGAAACATGGGGAGAATTTCGGTATGCATTTAGTAAAGTCATTCTAGAGGCCCGGGAGGGATGCTGAGTTTTACTTTCCCGGCCACAAAACTACCCCCAACCGAGTTACCACCAGTAGTGGTAGGTTGGTGAGTTACCCACAACTTCCACCCTAACCATTGCATTGGTGAAAATGCACACTATTCTGAAATGAAGAACGCAATAAAATTCGATAAATGTGCTTTATTGTATTCTGTAATACAATGCGTTCACTCTTTTGCGCTTCACGGAGCAGATCCAACAACACCCTTAACTAACCAAGAAAAGACATACCGAACAAGCGTTAAGTACATTAAAAGGTTATACAATAATTGTTATAGATTAGCTATTTCTTTTCCATTTCGCTTTATTTGTGCAGAAATATCTATTAACGATAGATTTATTTAACGTGAATTAAAAACGAAAGAATTATCGAGTAAAGTAAAAAAATTTGTAAATGAGGTATCACCTAAAAACGTCCGTCCGTAATAATTGTGAGATTTATTTGCAGTTATTTACCTTGATGAACTTGAAGTTCTTCGCATCTCGAAATTTCGACCCCGAAAATAATCCAAGTCAACTTTCATCACATGTAGTGTTGCAGGAACGGTCTGCTCTATGATTTCATAAATTTATGGAGTTACTGCAAATAGCGCAGCGCCTGCGGAGGCTTTTTAATGCGCACATTGTCTAACCAAGTTTGCCATAGAGGACGATATAATAATAATATTCGCCCAAACAGGGGCACATTTTGTTCTTGCATTTAACCATAAGTCATCATGCCATACACAATTTTGAGAACTTCTGAAGTTACAAGTGAGAAGCTTATACCGGCTCTCTTCGGTTGAAAGTTGGGTGGAAACCTTGCGCACTGGGTATCGTACGCAAGGTACCGGCACTAAGAATAAGCATAGAGCTCGACGAGTGGGACAAATACCCATAGTACATTCCTCTCACAGAGAGTATATCACAAGTCTTTTTGTTCTAGCTTAGAAAATGCAGAGTAGAATAAAATTGGGAGGGAGAGGATATTTGGGTTAGGAAAAGGTTAATCGGATGCTCATTAGACTGGAATGTCTAGCGAACCATACAGATTGGCAGCTTCTCCTAGTTTCCCTCCATCTAAGGAATGTCCACTGATAGTCATAGGTTGGTGGTAGGTAGGTGGTTTGTTGGGAATGGTTATAGGTTGGTGGTAGGTAGGTGGTTTGTTGGGAATGGTTATAGGTTGGTGGTAGGTAGGTGGTTTGTTGGGAATGGTTATAGGTTGGTGGTAGGTAGGTGGTTTGTTGGGAATGGTTATAGGTTGGTGGTAGGTAGGTGGTTTGTTGGGAATGGTTATAGGTTGGTGGTAGGTAGGTGGTTTGTTGGGAATGGTTATAGGTTGGTGGTAGGTAGGTGGTTTGTTGGGAATGGTTATAGGTTGGTGGTAGGTAGGTGGTTTGTTGGGAATGGTTATAGGTTGGTGGTAGGTAGGTGGTTTGTTGGGAATGGTTATAGGTTGGTGGTAGGTAGGTGGTTTGTTGGGAATGGTTATAGGTTGGTGGTAGTTATGGAATGGTTATAGGTTGGCTGTAGGAAATGGTTATAGGTTGGTTGTAGGGAATGGCTCTAGGTTGCTGGTAGGGAATGGCTCTAGGTTGTTGGTAGGGAAATGTTGTAGGTTGTTGGTAGGGAATGGCTCTAGGTTGTTGGTAGGGAAATGTTGTAGGTTGTTGGTAGGGAATGGCTCTAGGTTGTTGGTAGGGAATGGCTCTAGGTTGTTGGTAGGGAATGGCTCTAGGTTGTTGGTAGGGAATGGTTAAAGGTTGGTGGCAGGGGTCGGATTTTTGTGGGATTTTTCGAAGATTCTACCAGGGAAAAATACTTATAACAGGGGAAATTTCAAGGAGAAGGAATTTTTTAAATTTATTTATCTTTTTTTGACAGGGATATTAAAATTTGTTGATGTATTTCAGGAAAATTCGTTATGCAAGCATAGAATTTTAGATTGGCTGTTGTCAGCAGGGATTTTTGAATTTGTACAGGATCTCGCTGCAGGGACATTTGATTCAGAAGGGAAATTCCAAAATGATCTTCCAGGGAGATTTACCCCCCTGGTTGGTGATAGGTTGGTGCAATCATAGATGCACATCCTCATGAGGACAGAGTGCAGCACTCGCACTCACCTCGCACTCAGTGTACTCATGAGTTTACTTTGAGTACGAGTGCATGTTATTACAACCGTGCACTCATAATCATGAGTGCGAGTACATACCACAGATTTGTTTATTAATGAGTGCGAGGACGTGAACACAAAAATGTACACTCATTTTTTTAAAAGATGCAATACCCTGCACTCCAGTGTAAAAAAATGCAATACCCTGCACTCCAGTGTAAAAAAATGCAATACCCTGCACTCCAGTGTAAAAAAATGCAATACCCTGCACTCCAGTGTAAAAAAATGCAATACCCTGCACTCCAGTGTAAAAAAATGCAATACCCTGCACTCCAGTGTAAAAAAATGCAATACCCTGCACTCCAGTGTAAAAAAATGCAATACCCTGCACTCCAGTGTAAAAAAATGCAATACCCTGCACTCCAGTGTAAAAAAATGCAATACCCTGCACTCCAGTGTAAAAAAATGCAATACCCTGCACTCCAGTGTAAACAAATGCAATTTAATGCTAGGTTTGTATTTGTCGTATATACAATTTTGTACAATAAATTACGCAAAATAGAAACGACACAAAATCGTCCAGTGAGTATGATTGTGAATTGCATCCGTTAATATTTCAGTCATAATAATCTTGTGTCAATCTTGTGATTTAAAAATGAATGAGAACAATAGTAAAAAACGAAAAACTGTTTTTGAAACCATGCGGAGACTTGTTCAAATAAAAACAATCTAGGTTTAAAAGATCTGCAATTGAAAATATTTTGTGTTACCGTGATTTTCGCATCGTTAAACTAAACCTTTACAAATAACAATTTGCAATAGAGGTTGTGGGCTACTGAAACTAGGTTTCGGTAAAGGTAAAAGGATTGTTGTACCGTAACTGGTTTCGGTACAGCAAATGTCGTTGTGTTAAGCCGGGATACAGAACAGGTTTAGGACAAGGCGCGAGTTTAAACCATCATTTCACAAGGAAATCTGGAACGTGCTGTCCACCGAAGAAATACACGTGATTTCGCTTATGAAATTTAGCGCTAACAAAATTCATCCAATTAGAGGCATTCTTGTTTCCCTAAACTAAACCGGTGTACATGAGAGTGTAGCCCGATTCTGTCAGGCAAGTTTCGGTACACATCAAAGTGAAAGTACTTTCACTGCCGGAACCTCCACCGAAACCTCAAAAAACGGTAGTCCACAACCTCTCTAATGTTTAACATATCAGTGTGAGGATGAGGGCAGTTCATTCAATTTGTACTGAGTGCGAGTGGAGTGCGAGTGCGAAAGAAAATGGGTGGAATAGAATGGTTCTAGGCTGGTGGTAGGCGGTAGTTTCGTGTCAATGTCATATGTATTCAATTGTTTCCTTACGGGTGGCAGGTTGGTGGTATGTAATTTTGTGATCGGGAAAGGAAAACTCAACCGGCTGGGAAGCGGATACACCATAATTTTTGCAGTCGTATTTGTTTGGGAAGCTGAATGCTTGCTTTTTGCTGGAATCATTATATTTTAATAATTAATAATAATTGATAAAGCGCATAGCTGCGGACACAATTTTCCCATGCCACTTTACTCAATCCTTGATATTTTGAACTAACCTTCGAAATCATTGAGTCTTGTCATGTCTACTACTCACGTACAGGGTGTCACAAGACGAAAGCCACGATAGAATAATTAGGAATTGACTGTTTGAACTCACACAACGATACACAGTGAATATGAAATTCGAAATCGCCCAACATATCTTTATTTTAACATGCCAGATTGATGAAACCATCGCTATTAAACATAAGAACAGCGTTCAGCTTACGACTATTTGTATTTACTGCCGCAACATGTTCGAAATTGTACGTTAACTACACGTCATGACAGTTCTATTAAGGAACTTTAGATCTTTAATTTTAAAATAACTTTGTGTTTTTGTTGATAGCGCAACGATTATTTTGGGTAGTCACATTGACGTTTATACAACATTTAACCTATGACCAAAATTTTAGCAAATATCAGCTTACGTCAGTTACCATATCCATACGTTAATCCGACCAGCCATTTCTACTGAATTAATTTTAGGTAATTTATGTTATCAGATGTAAATTAATTCAACTTATTAGAAAAATGCGCTTGTATGTGAAATGCATTGTACATTCGAATTTGTGAAACACCTGAGAAATGACAATGCTTATATACTGTAATTCAATTTCAGAAACCATTTTTCCAAAATGTTGATGACATAAAATGAACTTCTTGCAAACCTGGAAATATGCAAATACGCCTATAAGTGTGTGCATCAGAGCTGCTTGCAGGTATCAGGTATTACCTGAAAAATACCCGTCGGGTCGGGTTCGGGTCGGGTTCGGGTCAGCTACAAAAAAAGTACCTGAGATTCGAGTCAAGTGTGGGTACATCCAGGATCCGTACCTGATTTTACAGGTCGGGTTACTATCAAGTTCGGGTTTAAAAATTATACCTGAGCTCAATGTCAGGTACAGGTTCGGTACAACGAATTCAAAATACCTGAACCCGAACTTGCAATTTCAGGTATTTTGCAGGTATTTTTTTACCTTAATAATTTAACTTTAAGTTCACGTGAATGAAACTTTCAGGCTGATCTGACGTTAATGTCACATGGCTGAAGGACACGATGTGTTTAGTGTTGAGTGAGAGCCGCCATATCAATTAAATTAACAAACAACATAACTTTGCTAATTAATTTCATGATATAGCCTTAGCGTTGTAGCAAACGTAGACATCATCGATTTGGAATCTATTTCGTGTATACTTGTGCCTTAACTTCGTTAAAATTTGAAAAGCATGATGATTATCTGCGGTCTGTTTCTAAAGCTATCACTCAGAGAATACTTGGGGAAGCTTCAATAGCTGTTCCCATTCTTTTTGTGCTGCTTGTCACTTAAAATTGTTAAAATGTCATTTGTAAATAATATTTACTTTGATAAAGTCTTAGGATAGAACTTATGTTTATAAGTTTCCTCTGACAAAATAATTGAAAGTCGGGTTCGGGTTCAGGTTCGGGTTCAAGTTCGGGTCGGGTTTGTTTTGAGATCCGCACCTCAGGTATTTTTTCAGGTGCGGGTAGCCAAGCAATACCTGATCCAAAAATACCTGACAGGTGCGGATATTAACTCGGATCCAGAGGGCCAAGTTCGGGTCAACGAAAAAAATTAACCTGATATTTCAGGTGCGGGTCGGGTTCAGGTGCGGATCTTGATTTTTTGCTACCTGAAAGCAGCTCTGGTGTGCATATTACTGATAGCGATCAGAGATTTGTTTCCGTTGTACTTAGGACCCATACTAATTTTTAACACATGAAATCTACAAAAAAATCCTTGGGGAACCTGTTAGGATCCTTACAAGGAAAAACTTCCTGTTCGATCCCGATAAAATCATTCCTGGGAATGCGCCTGAGAAAACCCGGACTAAAGTTACTGAAAAATGATGAGGGGCTCATGTAACAACAAAATATAAAAACGATGAAAATTAACATTTAAAAATCAATAATGACCAGTGTATAAATCAAGTAACAGGTAAAAAGCTTTTTGACGAGAAATAGGTTCCTAAGCCCAAGTTATTGGCCTCATGAAGTCACGGATACAAGTTTACAACCCAAACGATGATAAAATCTGCCCAAGATAGTCTTCGGCTAGACATAAGAAACGTTTGCCGAGTTTGGATCTACTCAGTGTCCTCATCAATGACCTCGTTTGTTAATATCGAACTCATACCGGATTTCCCACCCAAAACATACTGGTCCGAAATACACTAGATCTTTCCCAAAGTGTACCACGTAGTCGCCTGCCAAGTTTGGTTCCACTTTATGACCTCGTGACTTCTTGAGGTCAATAACTCTAGGAACCTATTTCTCGTCAAAAAGCTTTTTGCCTGTTACTTGATTTATACAGTGACCATTTTTGAATTTTAATTGTTAGTTTTCATCGTTTTTATATTTTGACACCCCATGAGCCCTGCCTAATTTTTCAGTAATTTTAACCCGGAATATCCGAAAACCTGCTTTCAGATAGGTCTTTGGGCCAATTACCAACAATGATCTAGTCTTCAAGGCTCCCTGGAATTTTTACAGTTAACGAACAGGGAGTATACCTTAGTAAGATTGTGAATTGTCCTTCGGATCGATTTTATTTGTATTCTGCATATCAAGATGCTATTTTGAAGTTGCAAACTGCAAACAATTTCTATGTACAATAAACTGCGCATGGAGTTCAGCTTCACTACCCATTGAAAATTTGACTGGTCGCTTAGCCACAAAGATTTTCACGGTGATGGTATAAATTTTAAAAGAAAATAGTATTTCTGACCACTGTAATTTATTTTCTTAAGAGGGATAAATTACATCACCTCCTGTCATTGAATTAAATTGACTTGGCTTTCATTGTTTCCGTAATTAATATTAATGAACAAACAAATAAGCAGGCATTCATATCTGTGACTTTTCTCTCATTGGGCTCTTATACATTTGGATGAATGAATATTCTTAAACTAAAAATATTTTTCATTATCACCAGGAATTCGAACCATGAAAATGTCCAAAATGTTCAACAATTGGGAATGTGGGCAGGCATTTTAGGTTGGGAGGGCAAAATCTGCAGGTTATTTTCATTCGACATGGTGTAGGCATAAGGCTTAAGCATACGGAGCAAGGTTAGGTCTTCGGAGCGAAACTGGGAAGACCGGAAGAAGTGATAATGTGCATCAAGCCATATTTTCATGGGAAATCTGTTCAATGTAGAAATTTTAATAGAGTAAAAGTTCGGTATCAGTGATATATTGCTATAAGGAATTCTTTTCCTCAGTCTAGTGCTGTCCATGGGAACGGAAATTTGGTACCCATACCTGTTCCTGTACCTGTACCCATTTTTCAGGAACTAAAGCAATGGTCCTGTTCCTGTTCCCATAAAAATGGGTACCAATTCAAAGTTCCTGGACCTGTTCCTGCAGGAACAGGAATGTTCCTGTTCCCAAAAGTACTTAAAGACTAGCAGAAAAGTACAACCTACACATTTATGCCATAGGTAACTATTTATGCATCGATTTAAAAAACCAAATATCAACTCCACTTTATTAAAAATAAATAACAGCCCACCATCTCCAATACCTTTAGCTACTCGAATTTAAATGAGAATTTAGTAACAGTCATTAAATTAATCATCGCAGCGCAAAGTACAGTAGTAACTGAAATTAGCTAACAAGCAAAGTCTTCCGATGTGACTTTCAGAATTAAATGAAAATTGGTGGAATTGTAGGCACTACTAATAGTGTTCACACAAACCACAAACTTGATGCCATCTCCTCTGGGTTCGGGCAGTAGGACATTTGAAAGTTCGATTTTTTTTGAAAGTTTGACAGGGGGGACCCTACCTCACATGAATTTTTTCATGTTAAATCCCATAAGAAAAATCCATTTTCGTAACTCGAACAAAATCCAAACCAATATTCACACATGCTTGTTTTCACTTTCACAACAAATAATCTATAATCAAATAATGTAAATGTATCAACATGATTAATAATATTAATAATTAATAATTAATGAAATACAAATGCAATTTTACATTGAAAAGGCTTACGCATGTACGTGTTGATAAAACATTATTTTTCGGTTGTGAAATTGAAAACAATAATATTTATGTGAAACTAATTATAGACAAATTGAATAAAATAATTCCTACAATGTCGAGAATTGGCTTATTTCTGCTCAAATTGTGTACCCTTGAAGACCGGACTAGAGCATTTTTATGTATGAACATATTTCGAGCATGTGTGAATATTGGTTTGGATTTTGTTCGAGTTACGAAAATGGATTTTTCTTATGGGATTTAACATGAAAAAATTCATGTGAGGTAGGGTCCCCCGTCAAACTTTCAAAAAAAATCGAACTTTCAAATGTCCTACTGCCCGAACCCAGAGGAGATGGCATCAAGTTTGTGATTTGTGTGAACACTATTAGTAGTGCCTACAATTCCACCAATTTTCATTTAATTCTGAAAGTCACATCGGAAGACTTTGCTTGTAAGACAAGTAGCACTTTCAATATACTTTTGCTGAACTAACAAGGATAAGAGCACGCTGGAGTTTTCTGAGCTACAATTTTGGGTTTAAGTTCCAGAGAGTTCCATTTTTGCCACGTGTTAAATAATTATCATTTATTATTTTGTTAAATAATAACGTGCGAAAGAGTGACTTATTTGACATGTTGCGACGTACTTTTAAAATAATATTTTATTTGTGAGGTATTTTTATATTATAAACATCATGTGAATACCAGGTAGGTACACGTTTTGTTCCTGTTCCCAAACCCGCTTTTGTTCCCATATTTTGGGAACAATTTCTATGTTCCCAAACGTTCCCAAAGTGTTTTGGGAACAAAATTTGTGTTCCCGTACGCACCCATTCCTGTTCCCGTTCCCGAAAACCTGGGTGTCTCCTGTTCCCATGGACAGCACTACCTCAGTCCCACCGGAAGCACTATTCATGTGGTGAACCGGTTCATTTGTCATTGGGATTCATAAAATATATAAATAAATCCTACGTCAAAGTCCAGGCGTAATTTGCCTCAAATATTTACTTGTCTGTCATCAAATATGAAAAAACATAATCCGATTATTTCTTCTGGCATTCCTAAGTTTCACTCCCGAGGCTGAATTTGTATCGTATGCTCATTGCTCAAATTCTCAATAATAAAAAATTAAATCATAAAATTCAAAATACAAATAAATATTCAAACAATCAGCCCCGGAAAGCTACCCGATGGGAAATGTTATGCATAATTATGTACATGTTTTCGCCTGGCGGATTGCTACGTGCATAATTATTATCGGACTTGACATAAAAGAGTATGCACATGCGGTTATGCAGAAATTAATATGCAGAAATATTAATCATTACTCTAATAATTTTAAAAGCAAAATGTTTAATTTATTCTTGCTCAATACTATTCGGTATGTACACAATTTGTTCGATTGTTCTCCCCTCTTTAACTCCACAATAAAAGGAACAATCTTGAATGTTACTGGCGGCAATTATTTTCACTGTATTTTCTAATCGGACATTAAAAGCAGAATACGCTTTAACTATTGGGATAGATTTTAATTTACTACAAACCAAATAGCAACCGTTGGAGGAGTCGCTATTCACAAGTAAGATAGACCTAATGAGGTACAATTTTGATCTACTCCTAACAATACACGCACATTTCTTTGATGTAATACCTGATTGCGTATTGATATGTAGCCCGTTCACGAAACCTCTTTTGTAACTTTTGCATGATATGATTTGACGCGAATTGTCTAGTTGTTTTATTAGTTTGATTTCGTCATCATTTAAAGCGTACAGTTTTGACGCACCAAGGAGAAGGCAGTTGTCAGAAACTGTATGAAATTTCACCAAACCTCGATGCTTATGAATAAGTTCTTCGTAAAATTGTAGCGCATGCATATTTTTAAAAACACGTGTCCCTAATGTCAATGCATGGGAGTTTTCGACAATTTTCTTACTGATCTGAATTTCGATTTTGGAAGCCGCTTTAAAGTATTTCAGCAAAATCCCATTAAAATTTTCGAAGTGAAAAAGGGAGTAGTTCCACAGCGGCCCCCAATTCTTAACACATTGCGTAGCATGCGTTAAAATATGAAGATTGAATGTACAAAAAGATGTACCGTATAAGTTTTCAACTGCCAACACAAAATCACCTAACAACTTTTCTGCTAATGGCAAATCCACAACAAAAACACGTTTGCTACATAATATGTGGACCGCCTGAACAAATCTAACAAAATGGAGGTAATACTGGGAAGGTAGAATATCTTTGAGTATAATCGGAGAAATAAATACCCAGCATCTCCATTCACTTGACTTCCAGTGCTTGCGCTCATCCAAACCTCGAATTGTTCTTTCTGAACTTCGTGGTGTACGCCATTATTTCAACCGGGTGTTCAAAATCTGAATTTTATTTCCAATATAAAATGGTTTTTCATGATATTTTGAATCCAGCCATGAATTAGTTAAAGTCCTAGCGACTCCCAGATTGACAGTATGCATGTAATCAAACACGAATCCCCAAACAATATCGAAATGTTCCAAAAGAAGCAACGGGCTGGCAAGTTTAATTCCGTGGTAACTTTTCAAAGTATCATTTTGCTTCAGCCGTTTCCCTAGAATTTTTAAATCCTTTAAAAACTCATCCTTATTCCGTTGTGTTGCATCGTGGTTTCGATAAATCCACTTGTGAGACGTTTCGGTCAGCCAAATAGTATCACCCTTTGCTAAACACCAAGGACAACCATACATACCATTAAATTGGTTTAGCCCTTGCAGCGCACACCTCGCCACAGAATCAGCTGCCAAAATAGGAAAAGCAACATGAGTTTTGATGGGGTTCCTCTGGAATGTCCAGGTAATACCTTTTTGCGAAATCGCGTTAAATTGGTCAACTATTGGTGTCAAAAAGGTTTTGAATATTGGTTTGGATTTTCCAAACCATAAGGCTGCTACAAATGTGTTCTTTCTTCGCAATGGGTAACTCAATTCATTCAAAGACACCAGAAATGGCCAAATTGAAAATGTTGACCATTTATAGCAAGGAACACCGTCAGTATTTGTCGTTGCAGTTAAATCGTGGTTTTCTAAGCCTAAGCTCTTGTACATGTCTCCATCATAAATATCTTCATAGTATGCTAGTTCTTCTTGACGTCTCTGGTTTCTTTTAGTAATATTTTTGTCATTTTGAAGTCATTTTGAACTTCCTCGAGTTTAAAAATATCTTGAAGAGATTTTTCGACATCAAAGGTGAAGAAGAAGTTAGTTGATACAGTAGAATCACAACTCATGCACACGTTGGCGTTTTGGGGAATGAGACATTCACATATTTTACAATAATAATGATGTTTTACAGAACCGTACCGTACTTGTAACTTTTTCTTAAGCAAATAATGTGACCCAGGGAATTCTGCAGAATTTGGAATAAAAAATTTGATCAAATCCAGAAGGTCTTGTATCCCATCTCTTGAAAGTTTATGTTTGAGTATGTATGCAAACACTAGCAGGCACCCTTCTGTGCATGAAATATTGGGGTTGATCAAATCATCGCCCTACGTAAAAGATTTGTTACACAGCTGTAAAATAATTCCAGCACTTTACCACAAGTTTACTGCATACTAGATATGGGACAACATTTTTGAAAACACTTTGATCCGATTAAAGTTTTACCTCACAGTTGTATTCGCTACCACTTTGACTCGTGTCAGATTGTGAAACGTCGTCGTCGGAGTACTCACTGCAAGAATTTGAAAAATGCTGAGAATCTTCATCATCGGAAGATTCGTTTATTACATTATGAGTAGATAGTTCAGATCCAACCTAGAAACGTTCACAGAAATAACTGGACTTTGACTTCAGAAATTGCATTATTAATTGATATAATGAAGCCAATATAGTTCAATAATATTTTTATATTATATAGATATTATATATGTGTAATGGAATTTATATTTACTTTTATTATATACCCATATATTACATACAGCTGTACTTACATCAAAACCAATGATGTCATTTGTAACATCACAATGAGAAACTGTAGTCGGAATTAAATCAGAAGCTAGCCTTGTCACCTCACTTGGCTCAAGATCATTCACATTTTGTTCTCTTCGCTTCTACAAAATTAGACTCGTTTAAAAGCAACAAACATCAATTCATACAATAACATATAGAAGTAGTAATATAGTTATTGCATTTATGATTCTGTACCTTTATGCTAAATCGCGTTTGCCTGGGGATTTCACTTCCTCTTGTACCTATAAACGGGTCATTTAAATATGACTTGTATTTACGTCTACTCATTTTGTATGCTAAAATGACTTCAAGTTGGCATCCGTTTTGTTACACAGTTTCAGATTAATCTTAGAATTCCCTGTGAGAAGAATTGGATGCTGCTTCAAATACAAAGGTGGGCATATATATTTAGTTCGAGCCCTTTTACCCGTCGCGTGTTTACAATGACCGATATTTCAAAATTTGAGTAATATTGCACTCAAATAGTTATTCATATTGCACTGGAAAATGTATCTAGATTATTTGAACTCTGAATGACTGTGTGTGTCAATTATTTTACTGTCTTTTCATAAGTCGGACTTCTTGACTACTTGAAAAAGAAATTAAAACAATGCTTTCAACCCATCTTTTAAAGTAATCATGAGTAAAACTCATGATTACAAATCGTATCTTCAAATTTATTACAATTTCTACAGTTTGGACTATACTTAGAAGATATTGCTGGAGATTAAGAATTTTAATTTCTACGTCTTATTTATTATTTTATTATTTTCATTAAACATATGTCGGGCATCCATACATTCTAAGCACATTTTGAAATCCTGATTGTCTTTTAAACTCACCAATGCGTATGATACAGTTATTACTAAAACTTTTGTATGAATTTCTGAGCGCGAGTGCACTTGTTACTCATCCCTCTGTAGTCTGCCCAGCAGTGTTGAATGGCATGCAAACTGTCGTTAGGATTCAAATATTCCTCCCAGTCGCCATGATTTTAACTTCCACAGCAATGCGTGAAGTTATGTATCAAGTGTCGACTGAGTAGGCCATACATTTCTACATTTGGTAATTAATTTTTAGTTGTTAGTTTTAGTTTGGTTTAGTTTTACAGTTGGCTAATTATGAGTTTTTCGCCGTATTTTCTGGTGTCGTGGAATGGAGAAAATAAACATTCTTGCATTTCAAGACAAAAGATTGTGGATGGTGTGCTAAGGAAAGAGTCCGATGCGAAGTTACTAACTTTGGAAAATCTTGAGATTATCTTCAACCGAAAAGTATATAAAGGAAAGCTTCTGTATGCAGGTAATATTTTATTTAATTATAGCTTTAAAGAGTATATCATTTTAAATGGATTCTGATACAAGTATAAATTTTTGGACCGGATAGATTTTATGAAAATTGTTATATTACAGGTGCCACCCAAAATGAAATCACTTTGCGAATGAAATCATATGAGCATGAATTCGATGCTGTTAATTCAGAGCCAGCATCAGGCTCCGAAAAATTACCTGCTCAGGTTATTTCAGTCCTTAGTAGTTGATTTACCTTAGTAGTTATGTAATTTTACATAATGAATTTCTATATACGTGTTTCATAATATTTTCCAGAAAACAGCAAGACAGAAAAAGCGATCTGTTGCATCTGGAATTGAAAAGGTCATTAAAGAGAAAGAATTGCGGAGCTTGGCGTCGGTGGACTTGGAACATGCAAACGGCACGTTGCAATGCGATCCATCTTCAAGTATGGTGACTGAGAGGGAGCCGAGACGGATTCGAAAGCTAGAGAAGAAGCTTAGAAAAGCTAATCAAAAAATTGACACCCTAGAATCACAGCTTACAGCGGAACGTGAATTACACGCGAAGTACAAATGTATGTGCATGAACTTTTAATCAAATGAAATAATATTTAAGTAATATAAGTGCTCTACAACATTGATTCCTTTTTTAGCAAAATGCAAATCTCTTCGCCACAAAATTAGCAAATTCGAGGCAGATAAGACGGTAATGACAATATCAAGTGCAATATACGTGAAAGATTTTTAGCTTATTATTTGTTCGTATTTACACGTGTATATATTGAGCATATTTGCTTTAATACAGACAACGATTGAAATTGGAGTTGGTGTACCGGTTAGCGCAGTGTTGTTGGAGAGGGCGAGATTGTTGTCATCGTCTCCAGCCGTTCTAGGGCGCAATATCTTTCGTTTAGTCTTCCAGGATGCAGAATTGACAGGGAAATCATTATTTGGTCGGCAATGCAATGCAAACAAACTGCTAGCAGCAAAGCCATCCGTGGATCCTTCCAAGCGAGACGCCGTTATTAGTAAGTAATTTGGTGTTATTTCCTGGAGTTTGAATAGCATAAAGCCTGGCCAGTTGATCTTATTGTATTTGATATTATTTAACTTATTCAGGTTACTGCATGTCAGTTCTAGAGGAAGATTGCAAAAAGTCTGGTCTTAAGTTTGAAAGGATAATGACTCGTGGAAAGATCTCTAAATCCTTGGGTGAATACATCCGGGAAGTGAATTACAAAGATTCAATTGGAGTTGCGGCTCAAGATATGGAAGCGGACGTGAATTGACCTTGATTATCATTTTTGTATGAATATTTGTATTTTAACTACATGTTGCGGTATTATTTTACTCAATAAATATGGTTTTCAGTAGACAAATAAAATTTGATTTGGTGAATTATGCAATTAATTAATTGTTTCACTAAATAATTTACTCGCTAGATTATTATAATTAGACAATAGTTTCAGCATATCAGTAATATAGTTCGGCATGCATAAACGTAACAGAAGTTTCTACGCATAAATATAACATAAATTATTATGCATAAATATAACAGAAACTATTATGTATAAAAAAGCGTCCGAAAAATATGTAGAAAAAAGTTTGCTTTTTATGCACGATGTTTCATGCATAACTATGTAGCAAGATTTCCCATCGGGCTCATACAAGATCCAACAAATAAAAGCCAGCATGCATATGCTCTTGAAAACGCTTGCAGGGAAATGTACAACAGTTGGATTCAAAATCCGTAACAATTCCGACAATGATTCACATACGTGACCCCTGCATCAACCGGAAAAGAGTTTCATCAATTAATTCATGAGTTACACCGTTGTCTGGGCAAGAGTTTTGTTCCACACTATATGCGATGTATTACTGCTCCTTAAAGTCACACAAGACAATGTACACCTGCAAACGTAAAAGAACTGGATATGAACAAAGTTTCAATACCTCTTTTCTCACAGTCAATTGAATCCAGTGGAAATACTACGTTTCTAATATTCATTTTGCTACAAAACCTGAGTACAAGTACGAAGTCTGCAAACCCCCAACAGCTCTATTTCTTTGCAAGTGTTCCTACCGTGTCCACTTTAGAAATAAAAAGAAAATAATATCATCACTTTCTATTTCATTTATAATCACGAAGCAACATGCTAAATGAAGACCAAGATTGGGTTATTTCTGGAATGTCAGGAAGGTTTCCGGAGTCTGAAAATCTGGATATTTTCTGGGAGAATCTCATTCAAGGAAAGGATATGATATCGGGTATGTACTTTTAGAACCAGTCTGTATGATTGAGAAAGATGAAGTTCATATTTTAACAGATTTAATATGTAGAGAACAATCGAATGCGGAACTTTAAGCACTTCGAAATTCCCGGTCGAATGGGAAATATCCCATTCATCGAAAAGTTTGACGCAAGTTTCTTTGGTGTGCCGGGGAGAAGGGCAAATACAATGGACCCTAAGATAAGTTCGGAAAATATTAATATTAATACTATCAATTAAATACTAAATCTGCATATCAAATACTATATTTGTAAACATTCCAAACAATACACTATATCATCATACTGTGTATACAATTATCATATTGCAGGAATATCCCTTGAAGTGGCGTTTGAGGCTATAGTGGATGCAGGTCTCAATCCCACATCACTTGATGGGGCCCGTGTAGGGGTTTTTATGACAACTACAGGCAATGAAGCCATGGATACTTGGCTCAGGTCAAAAGAAAACGCTTCCGGGAATTACGTCACTGGATGTTATCAAAGCATGCTCGCTGACCGGATTTCGTACGCATTTAATTTCAAGGGCCCTAGTTGTGTATTTGATAGCGCTTGTTCAGCGAGTTTCTCGACGCTGCAGTACGCAATGTTAGCCCTGAAAAGTGGATTATGCGACTCTGCTATTGTTGGTGGTGCTAACATAAGCATTTCACCATTGGTTTCACAGTCGTTGCTTAACATTAACGTGATTTCAGCAGACGGGAAATGTAAAACATTTGATGACTCTTGCGATGGATACGTTAGATCAGAAGCTGTTGTGGCTTTGTACATTTGTCGCAAATCCCATTCTAAAAGATCGTATGCGGTGGTTGCTGGCATTAAATGTGTCAATAACGGGTACAACCCAGAAGGGATAAGTGTCCCGTCTGTAGAAATGCAAACGCGGACAATTCAGGAGGTATATTCAGAAGCAGGAGTAAGTCCATTGGAGGTCCGTTACGTCGAAACTCATGGAACGGGCACCAAAGTCGGGGATCCCAGGGAAATCATGGCGTTGGATCAAGTTTTCTGTAAAGGGCGGAAGGAACCTTTATTTGTTGGATCCGTGAAGAGCAACATGGGACACTCCGAAACAGCCTCAGGTAATTAAATCAAAAATATGAAATAAAACCGGTAAAATTTAAATAGCTCCTTTTTTCTAAGTGGGAAAATTTATGTGAATTTGATGCTGGTCAATATCGTGTCTTTTGTTTTCTTGTGTCTTTGATTACTTATATGCCTTTGACTCTTATACCTTTTACCATTATGACTTGAGCTCCTATGCCTTTAGTGGTGCTATCATTGGATTGCACTGATAGTTTTGTTGATTGGTTAAATCATAAACTAAGGAATATAGTCATTATGGAATTTAGCAAATTACAACGACACCAGAAAAAGATACTGCACAAATTATTATTTCAAACTAATGAGAATAAGGGTTGTAGGTACAAAATTAACTTCTACTGTCAGACAATTTATCAGGACACTCTTCAGAAAAAATTCAAAAGGATTCAACTGGTCTCTACATCTGTACATTCCAGAAAAATTATTATTATTATTTGTATAGCAACAACTTGATTAGTAATAATTATGCATAAAACGTTCTGTCACCATTTTGAAACCGTTTACAGGTTACAGATGCGTAACGCGTACCTCGCTTTGATATTCGTAGGGGTCGGATTTCTGAGGGAAGATTCTTCCCAGGGAAAAAATATTTTTGGCGGGAAAATCTCAAAGTAGAGGGATTCTTTTTTACGAACAGGGATTTTTAAATTCGTTGACCTTACATTGCGGGTATTTGAGGTCTTGTAGGAAAATTGTTTTTGCCAACAGGGATTTTGAAAATAGTTGGCCTTGTTTTCAGCAGGAACTTTTGAAATCCTTGAGGACCTCGCTGTAGGGACATAAAATTCAGCAGGGAAATTCAGAAATGATTTTCCAGGGAGATTTACAAAAATCCGACCCCTGGTTGTTGGAATACAATGGTTCTAGGCTTCCAACGTTGTTGTCGTTGTTCTCGTTTACGTTTTAGAAACATGTTCAAATTCTCGGTTAATAACGTTTTTCCATGACATAATAGCGGATCAAAATTTCCATGTTTAGATTATACAAAACGCTTCAGTAGCATTATAAGAGTCAAACTTTAAGTTATTGCTAATGGAAGTAAAACATATCTGCTAATTGTAAGATTAATCTGTATATTTGTAAATGGCTACACTAGCCATTCTACGTTGCCCATTCATAATCCACCCTTTCGTCATTCTGTAAAACAAAGCGTAGTGCATAGCGATGAGTTTTGAAACATGACGGTAGTCTCACTGAGTTTGCAAAACAAAATGAATCCGGTGAATATTAATTATTTCATTCTGTTTTTACGTCAGGTCTGTGTGGAATCGTAAAAGTGTTGCTAGCAAGAAGAGCAGGAATTATTCCTCCAAATCTTCATTTCAAAACTCCCAACCCAGAATGCCATGCATTGATTAACGGTAGGATACAAGTTGTAACAGAAGCAACACCACTGGAAGGACGGTTTGTTGGAATTAATTCCTTTGGGGTTGGGGGCACAAGTGCTCACGTTATACTAAAATTCGAAGATTTGAATTCAAGTTTTCGTTTTGATCCCAATATAAAAAACGCAATACGAAAAACTGACAAGTTAGCATGGGAACATGACATTTACGGTAATTCAGAAAGGATCCCAACATTGATACTTGCGTCAGGACGTACTACCCAAGCTGTTGAGCATTTCCTCATTCAGGCTACAAGACATTCAGAAAATCCAAACTTTGTTGGGCTACTCGGAGAAATTGCTCCAACACCTGTCCCCAGGCATGGTTTTGTGGAACATGCTATAATAACATCCAATGGTGAATTCAGTGTAATAACAGGAAAAAAGCCAGAATGTCCAAAATCCATTTGGTATGTTTATACAGGTCTGGGAAGTCAATGGGTTGGAATGGCAACAGAAATGATTGAATTCAAAAATTTCAAAACCTCAATACAATTGTCGTCAAACATTTTGAAGAAGGTTGGAGTCGACCTGAAATCAATATTCCAAACACAAAACTTATTGTTTTTGAACGATTTACAGAACGCATTTGTTGCTATTATATCTTGCCAAATTGCACTGACTGATATGTTAAAGACGTTAGACATACTTCCATGTGGAATACTTGGACAATCCCTTGGGGAAGTTACTTGTGGTTATGCAGACGGCTGCCTCACGCATAAGCAAACAATATTGATATCACTTTATCGAGCAAAAAGCTTTACGAAAGCACATCTACCGGAAGGAACAATGGCTACGGTGGCCTTGACATGGGATGAGGCTCGAAAGCGTTGCCCTTCAGGTATTTTCCCGGCCGTTCATAATACCGAAAATAATGTTACTATTGCTGGGCCCAAGGAATCCATTCGTGCGTTTGTGAAAATGTTGACAGGACAAGGTGTCTTTGCAAAGGAAGTCGAATCAGCCATCCACGCTTTTCACACTCCGTACGTACAAGGGTCTACGCAACGCATGTTAAAGTTGTTTAAAAAAGCTATACCTGTACCAAAGAGAAGATCAAGCAAGTGGTTAAGTTCATCTATTCCAGCCAATGATTGGGGTTCACTTTTGTCAACGTATGCTTCTGCAGAATATTTTGTAAACAACAGCATTTCAGCTGTTTTCTTACATGAAGTTTTACAGAATGTCCCCCAGAATGCTGTTGTTGTCGAGATTGCACCCCATTGCTTCTTACAGACAATCATAAGACAGTCTTTGAAGGAGGCAGCAGTGATAACTGGGCTAATGCACTGGAGACATGATAATGTTTTGTATTTTTTAAAATCCTTAGGACAAATATTTTTATCGGGATTTCATTTCAATGTTCTTGGTTTGTACGAACCTGTGACGTTCCCCGTACTCGAGAAGACGCCATCTTTAAGCCCGCTAATAGAATGGGATCATAGCATTTCTTGGGAGGTGCCACATCCTGAAAGTGTAAGATTGTGCTTCTACTCAATGCTAGCCACTAATTACATTATTTATTTAATTTGTATTTATTCAACTAATACATGTATGTAAGGTTCTGCATCGGTTCGGATATACCCGATCGGATACGGATCGGATAGGATACGGATAGGATAAATTCAAGGATTTAACGATCCGAAACTTATCCGACGGATCGGATGCCAATTTTTGATCCGAGGAAAACTGTCGGATAGGATAGGATTACAGCATTGCGATTATCCGATCGGATAGGATAAACAGTGTGAATTATTCGGATAATCCGTCTGTTATCCGCGGATATCCGACGCCGGCCATCTGTTGATGCAAATTATTACTAAGACCAAATTTTGCTTTTGCGAGCCTTGTGGTTCTGACTAACAGTAAGAACGTGATCAATTGATGTATGTGTAATATTGAAACTCAGCCGCTTGGTGGGCCACTGAAAGTGCACCATGTAACCAGATTACATATGTATTACCACGATTTACGTTTGACAATTCTGTGACATATTGAGATAAAAAATACCTCTGATATACAATATTATAAATTCTTGTGAAGTGATTAGTTTTGGGGAAAATGGAAACCTGAAAGTAAATTTGCATGAAACTATGGAGGTATTTGACCAGCACATGTTCATATTAACCAGAATTGAAGAATTTAAAAAGTAAAGTTTTTGAACACCAAATTTTTGGATTGGGCACCGCTAGGATAATTAATTTGTCCTATCCGTGCATAACCTGACACAAAGGTAAATTTCTTCGGATAATCGGATATCCGCGGATAGGATCGGATAATGGGCGATTTTTATCCGACATTTTCGGATAGATATTCTATCCGATCCGAAAAGTGTCGGATAATTTTCGGATAAAATATTTTCTTCATCCGACATTTCGGATAGGATAGGATGCGACCAGTAATAACCGTCAAATTTTTGGATAGGATAGGATACGGATAGGATAATGAATTTATCCTATCCGTGCAGAACCTTACATGTATGTATAATACTCTTGGAATGAACCCAACATTTTCTCTACTACTATATAATGTGGTAAAAGTAATTTTTAGCCGTAGTTCACAATATGAACTGAATGTTTTATTTGCAGGATATTTCCGGCAATCAAGGAATGAAGTTCGTAATTAATTTATCTTCACACCAAAACCTTTCCGGTCATATAATACAGGACAAGATAATATTTCCCGCGACTGGGTATATTTGGCTAGTTTGGCGTGCTTTTGCCAAGTTGCTGAAAGAGAATTATGAAAATTTATCAATACATATAGAAAATATTTGTTTCAAACGAATCACGGAATTGCATCATAAACACGACACGGAATTTAATGTAAGCGTTTTAAAAGAAAGCGGCGAGTTTGAAATAACCGAAAACAACGAAATTGTTTGCCGTGGAGCGGTTCAAATAACAAAGAAAAACAGCCATGAAGTGGTAACAAAAGATGATTGCGTAAACACAAGAGCTAATATTTTAGTACAAGAAGACGTTTACAAACTCCTATACCTAAAAGGATACGACTACCAAGGATTATTTCGCGGGGTACAAAATATGGATTCAGACGGACGATTTGCGGAACTTAATTGGAACGATAATTGGTTCTGTTTTCTGGATGCAATGCTTC
The DNA here is from genome assembly GCA_947179485.1 of Allacma fusca. NCBI lineage: Eukaryota > Metazoa > Arthropoda > Collembola > Symphypleona > Sminthuridae > Allacma > Allacma fusca. The sequence continues at coordinate 63,464,618 of OX359246.1, forward strand.
AAACGTGGTTATTAAACCTAGGTTCTCAGCTGAGTGAACCTATGGTTCCTGTAAGACTGGAATCAGTTACGATATATCCAACAATTTTCAAGGACAGTTTAAATGGAAATCGTATCTCTGCAAGCCATTGCAAATACACGGATATAGTCCATTGTTCTGGGATAAAGTTATGTGGCTTAAATTTTGCTACCAGTGCGTGGCTTAAGTCTTCGATTAAATCAACAATCGTGGTACAGAAATTTTGCCCTTTTATCGATCCTACTCTAGCTCCTACAACTTGTGAAGCGGCACTTGAGTTCTTCCTTGGTATTGTGGTTGACAATATCCAGCAAGCACTAGACCAACCATTCATTTTCACTGAGGTAAAGAATTGCTCCCATTCCAATTTTCCCAAATTCGGGTCACTTGTGTATCTAAAATTTGCATCGTTTGAACATCGCGTCGTACGAACAAATAATTGCGAAAGTTGTAAAACTAATAGTGCTAAGGCTAACTATAAAAACTTCGATTGCATCCAGGATATGAGCTTGCTACCTCTTAGCCACGTGTTGTGGATCAAACAGGATGAATCGGAAAATATTGCTGTAATGGAACTACTACACAATAGTGGTTTCCTCATATTAACCACATCCCATCATGATTTTCCTTCCAATGGTTCTGTCATTGCTAAAAGGTGCACAGAGAGCAACAATATGTACCTGGTGCGCAAAATATCTTCCACACCCGTCAAGTCAACGCTTTTGTCAGTAGATATGCCAGATTTTCTTTGGGTAGAAGCTCTGAAAGATCAAATGAAATCCCATAAGGATGATACGAGAGTATATATATTCTCAATTTCGATTTATTTAGGTATAATCGGATTTATGAAGTGCTTACTAAAAGAACCTGGTTGTGAAAATATTAGATGTATTTTCATTCCTGGTTCTACAATGTTGACTGCGAACAGCTTACTGATAAACAGCGAAGTTCTTCAGAAGGATTTAGTATTTAATGTGTACAAAAATGACTTTTGGGGATCCTATGTGAACTTGAGTGTAGCTAATTTGGAAGCCCCTCGAATTTCGGAACATGTGTACGCATCTATTCAAACCGTTGGAGATTTGACTTCATTGTTTTGGGCGGAAAGCGCCTGCAAGCTATATGAACGGCAAAATTACAATATTCATTTTTCGTCTCTTAACTTTTGAGATATCATGGTCGCAACTGGGAAGATACCCAAACGCACAAAACGCTTCCAACATCAGGACTGGATTTTAGGGGGAGAGTTCTCTGGAACGTATCAAAACAAATGGGTCTGTGGAATGTCTACTGGGAGTTGTCTTTCATCAGCATTGGACCACGAACAAATAATGGTTTGGGATGTGCCCGCTCAGTGGTCTCTAGCCGAAGCTGCCACTGTACCAGTCGTATATTCTACAGTATTATACTCACTAATAATGCGAGGTAAACTGGTGGAAGGAGAGACCGTTATGATTCATTTGGGATCAGGTGCAGTTGGTTTGGCTGCAATAACGATAGCATTAGATTTGAATTGTATAGTATTCACTACAGTTGGCTCAAATCAAAAACGTCAATGTTTGATGGAAAAGTTTCCAGAACTTCAAGAAGAGCAAATTTTGGATTCCAACGATGGAACTAAGTTTAAAGATGAAATTTTAAAACAAACCAAAGGAAAAGGAGTAAATCTGGTTCTAAATTCATTAGTCAACGAAAAGCTTAAAGCATCATTACAGTGTCTTGGCAAGAGTGGACGATTTCTTGAGATTGGGAAAGTAGATTCATTTCAAGATACAGCAATTGGTTTGGCAATACTCTTGAAAAGTGTGATTATTCATGGAATACATTTGGATGACGTTTTGACATCCCATTCCGAAGAAAGGATTCTGCTGCAAACATTGATGCAAAATTATATGGATCAAGGGAAAGTAAAACCCCTACCTTTCACAAGCTTTGGACACGAACAACTTGAAGATGCTTTCAGGTACATGTGTAGTAGAAAGCATGTAGGGAAAGTCATCATCAAAATACGAGAAACTTCAGGAATTTTCAAGATTCCTGCAATACCTAGAACATACTTTTACCCGCACAAAACATATATAATAATCGGTGGTCTTGGTGGGATGGGACTTGAAATGGTGAGTTGGATGATCGAACGAGGTGCCAGGAAGTTTTTTATTGTTTCCCGTTCGGGTGTATCTACATCCTATCAAAAGTATATGGTCAAAAACTGGGAAGACTTGGGTGCGAAAATTTTTCTCAGGCATAGGGATGTTTCTTTAAGATCCGAAGTCTTGAAGCTTATGATGGAAGCAGCTTCAGTAGGGCCTCTAGGCGGAGTTTTTAACCTGGCGTTAGTGCTTGAAGAAGCACTTTTTATTAATCAGTCAGCCAAGTCATTTGAAACGGTAATAGGTTGCAAGGCCGCTGCATCTCTTCACTTTAATTCTTTATCCCGGCGGTTCTCGCCAAACATGGATTATTTTGTAGTATTTTCAAGTATATCCAGTGGGAGAGGAAATGCTGGTCAGAGTAATTATGGATATGCCAACTCCGTTATGGAACGAATTTGCGAGCAGAGGAAGTTGGATGGACTTCCAGGTCTTGCTGTTCAATGGGGACCAGTAGCAGATGTTGGGTCTGTAGGAAATATATTTCATGGAAACACTGTTCTATTAAATGTTGTTGGCCAAACAATCTCGTCATGTAAGGCGACTCTAGATCTTCTTCTTCAGCAGTCTGAACCCGTTGTAAGTTCATTTGTAATTCCCCAGGGAGAAGGAAATGTTCCGGTGGGATCAACGATTCCACTGTGGCAAACTGTGGCATATATACTCGGTATTCAGGAATTTGATAATATTGACATGAAGACGACGATGTCAGAACATGGGATGGATTCAGTTATGGCAGTGCAGGTGAAGCATGCGATTCAAAGAAAGTATAAAATGGCTGCTTCAGCCCTTGGTGAATTAACTTTCGAAGACTTGTTGGCCATGGAATAATACACAATGAACAAATCAGCACTCTTGTCCACAATTTGCCAGAATCGAGTTTGTCTAAAATTTGGTTAAATTTCTTATATTAAGTAAAGATTGACGATCAAAAGCGTCCGAATAAAGAGACATTTGAAATCATTTTATTGAAAATAAAATTATTATGAATTGAAAATTTTATCACCGATCCTCTTGAGCAGCATTTGGGTTCATGAGATATCCATTATTTAAACATTCAAGTCATGGTGAAATTGAAATGTATGTCGGCTATGTGAGACATTGATCTCGACGCATTGTGAGTGAAGCAAAAGAATACATGCGACTTTAGATCTGCTTCTTTCAGCAGTCTGAACCCGTTGTAAGTTCATTTGTAATTCCACGAGGACCACGAAATGTTCCCATAGGACCAAGGATTCCATTGAGGCAGTCTGTATCTTATTTACTCCGGATTCGTGTTATTGACAAAATTGACATGAAGACGACAATGACAGAACATGGAATGGATTCAATCATGGCAGTACAGATTGAGTATGTGATTCAAAGTAAGCATAAAATGCCTATGTCATCTCTTGGTAAACTAACTTTCGAAGATTTGTTGGCCATGGAATGACAATACAATGGTCAAATTAGCACACTTGTTCACAATTTGCTGGAATACATTTGGTTGAAAATGTATCTAAGAAACTTGGTATTAAATCGGAATAATCGATCAGAAAAAAATCCGAATAAAAAGACGATTAAACTCATTATGTACATATATTACTGAAAATACTATCACTATGAATTAAAAATTTATCGCCGATCCATTTGAGTATAATTTGAGCTTCATGAGATGTTCATTATTTAAACAGTTAAATCATGTGAAATGTAAATGTAAGTCAGTTATGAGACAAAATGATCTTTCGATGATTCTTCACAAACTGACTAATTTCCTTGACATCATTGTGACCCTAAATAACCCCAACCAGTGGAACCAATGAAAAAAAGTTTCCAGAGAAGTATACCATGGGGGTGTGTAGGTAAAAAAAAATGCAAGTGGGTCTTTGAAGCCCTGGTTTGTGGTGAAAAGTCGACGAGATCATTCCCAGTCTGTCGCTGGTCATTTGTTGGAACTGGCCGTTGGTGCAACATGGTTCAACGTTGCCCCACTCCAACAAATCGCCAAATGGGCATGAAGTTCACGTTGATCCAACAAACAAAATCTTCATGTTGGCGAAATGTTGTTCTGAGTTACTTCAATTGGGACTGTTATATAGCCTTGAACTGCTCGAAAAGTTGACATTCCGAAAACGGACAGGGATACACTATTCATGCCTGAAATTTGTGTGATCTCGCCCACCCTCGTATTTCAGCATAACAGGAGCTACAGACGTATAAACTTTTTATATTCAGAAAAAAACTGCAATAAATACTTGCGGTTGGTTATATCTTACATATATCCTCAGTACAGAAACTTTTTCCGAACTAGCGTACATTATCCGGAATGTTTTTTCAACACTATATAGATACATGGCGGAGTCCCAATGCCTGGCGTACGGGAAAGTCAATATCCCTATGAAATACTAAAATGCATTTCCTTTGGAATTCTTGGTTTTTTATTTCCGCAGCATTCTTTTAAAATTTTTAAAGAATTTTAAAAAAATGTGAAAATATTTTTTGAAGAAATGAAATAAAGTGACACCTGCCACATATACTGAGGTCACGGAATTTTCCAATTGAAGATTTTGTCAGTCTGAGAACTGAATTCAGTAAAGATTAAAATTATGAAACAAATTTTCCACTGTGTTAACTTGCAAATACAGCTTTGAAAAGTGTGTCTATTATGCTCATTAATAATGTACAATCATGCAAAATGAAATGCAAATGGTCTACTGCAGTTTTCAGCATAATAAAAACTGACTACACGCAGCACAAGTTATACCATGTATGTAATTGCAAGTAGTTCTTATTGTCTGTAATCAGAGATGTCCAAATGAAATTGCCTTCCTTCAAACCTTCGAAGGCAATTTTTCGGAAAAACGCATTCCTTCATCCTTCTATTAAACGAATAAGCCTTCAAAATATTTTGCCTTCCTTCAGCCCTATTTTACTTATTAATTTAATGCCTCCAGCCTTCAGCCTTCAAAAAAATCAGCCTTCCTTCCTACTCAGCCTTCATAACACGAAATACCATAGCAATGCATTTAAACAACCCTTTTGCACGTAAAACACCTGAAAATCAGCGATACAATTTACTCAATTGAGTTCAATTATTAAAATCAGAAGCAATGAAGTAAGTCTCATTGTTCATATAAACTGTACATTTGTGCATTTGTAGTGTTTTTAGTACACTCTCATTGTTGTATTTGTAACTATCTATTGTAGTTCATTGCGTGCGCGAAGCCTTCTAATTGTAAGTAGCAGATGGCTACTTTACATGCTTCCTTCCTTCGCCTTCCGTTTTCTGTTAATACTAGGAAGTAGTGGTCGGATCGGTTCAGTTCAAAACTGAATATTTTCAGTTCAGTTCAGTTCAGTTTGGTTCATGCAATTTCGGTTCAGTTCAAGCTGTAAATCAAACTAATCGGTTCAGTTCAGCCACCGAACCGAACTGAACTGAAACGCGTGAACTGATTTTTACTCGTTCAACAGAAGTACAACACGGCATTTCAAACTTTCATAACTACATTTTGTTAAAGGTCAGCCTATGCACACAGGTCCATGATCTTTATCGTCACCATTTGAGTTCGCTCTTACTAATAGTAAAGCACATTTACGTTATCATGTTGTAGCCATTCTTGAAGAATTATACTGACCTAGCTACACAGTTTTTACCATCCAGTTCAATACACATTATTTACGGGGATACGAAGTATTGTATACCCCTGACGATGGTACGTTTTTAATCACAAAACTATTTTTTATGTTTTTACTTGTTCCAGTCAAGTTCGTAGTCGTCAAAATATCTTGGACTCAGTCTATCTTGGTTCAATTATTACCAAGTACCCGACCCAGCCTATGCGTGATGTAACGCCGCAGGTGGTAGAACCAAGATGAGCTTGGAGCACACATTGTAGAGACCCGAGAAGGATACATGTTACATACAGTAAAACTTGTATATAGTGACCACCTATACAGTGGTCTCCTGTTCACAGTATCCAGTATCATGTGTCCCCGTCACGCGCCCTATATTTTAACATTACGTTAACCCTGTCTTCAGTGGTTTCCTCTATTGTGGTCTCCTGTCAATAATGGACCAGGGCTTATGTCCATTCACTTCGAAACGCATGCTTCGAACTCCGAATACAATGGTCTCCCCTAAAAACAATGTACACACAAAATCGTCGCTCATAAATTCTATAGACTTTTAAGATTATTCTAGATTACGGTTTCTTAAATAAAGCATATTCTTGTGCCACCACACACAGTTCGAAAAGACGTTGACTTCCATTTCAAAAAAATGGGACATTATAATTGACGGAAATTCCGATAGGCAGGATTGCCATCAAGCAATAGTTGGATTGAATCTTGGAAGAAGAGACATTATATTTGTTTAAATTATATTTGCGGAGAATCTGCCTGTGTCAATAGTAAATAAGTAATTTACGATGGTTGGAAGCCACATCACCTAGTATTAAAAAGTTGAAAATTTTAAAACGGTCAAAAATTAGTGATTATGTAAAATAAAAGTGACCGTTTAAATCATGTCTTCTTAAACGCGTTAAACCGTTTATTTAAAATATTTACCCTATCTAGTGGTCCACTATATTAAGAATAGTGGTCACTGTGCATAGTGGTCAAATTTTAGGTTCCCTAGAGAAACCATTATATATAGGTCTTACAGTAATTCGAAACCGCATAAAAAAATTAACATATAATCATCTTCCAGTTAACGATAAAATTTAAAAAAATCATGAAATCTGGGCACAGGTTCAGGAGTTACCGATTGGTACACTTTGTGGGCAGAGTTTTGCTCCGATTGGAATTCTGGTCACACCACTCAAAAGAGCATTAAAAACTGAGGCTCATCATGGCTCACTTTTCCGAAATTCGACTTTGGCGATTTTTTAAAAAATCATGAAATCTGGGCAGAGGTTCATGAGTTACCGGTTGGTACACTTTGTGGGCAGAGTTTTGCTCCGATTGGAATTCTGGTCACACCACTCGAAAGAACATTAAAAACTGAGGCTCATCATGGCTTACTTTTCCGAAATTCGATTTTGGCGATTTTTAAAAAAATCATGAAATCTGGGCACAGGTTCATGAGTTACCGATTGGTACACTTTGTGGGCAGAGTTTTGCTCCGATTGGAATTCTGGTCACACCACTCGAAAGAGCATTAAAAACTGAGGCTCATCATGGCTCACTTTTCCGAAATTCGATTTTGGCGATTTTTTAAAAAAACATGAAATCTGGGCACAGGTTCATGAGTTACCGATTGGTACACTTTGTGGGCAGAGTTTTGATCCGATTGGAATTCTGGTCACACCACTCGAAAGAGCATTAAAAAGTGAGGCTCATCATGGCTCACTTTTCCGAAATTCGATTTTGGCGATTTTTAAAAAAAATCATGAAATCTGGGCACAGGTTCATGAGTTAACGATTGGTACACTTTGTGGGCAGAGTTTTGCTCCGACTGAAATTCTGGTCACACCACTCGAAAGAGCATTAAAACTGAGGCTCATCATGGCTCACTTTTCCGAAATTCGATTTTGGCGATTTTTTAAAAAAACATGAAATCTGGGCACAGGTTCATGAGTTACCGATTGGTACACTTTGTGGGCAGAGTTTTGATCCGATTGGAATTCTGGTCACACCACTCGAAAGAGCATTAAAAACTGAGGCTCATCATGGCTCACTTTTCCGAAATTCGATTTTGGCGATTTTTAAAAAAAATCATGAAATCTGGGCACAGGTTCATGAGTAACCGGTTGGTACACTTTGTGGGCAGAGTTTTGCTCCGACTGAAATTCTGGTCACACCACTCGAAAGAGCATTAAAAACTGAGGCTCATCATGGCTCACTTTTCCGAAATTCGATTTTTAAAACAATCATGATATCTGGGCACAGGTTCATGAGTTACCGGTTGGTGCACTTTGTGGGCAGAGTTTTGCTCCGATAGTAAAAATGGTTACACCCTTCGAAAGAGCATTAAAAACTGACGCTCATCATGGCCCACTTTTTCGAAATTCGATTTTGGCGATTTAAAAAAAAATCATGAAATCTGTGCACAGGTTCATGAGTTACCGGTTGGTACACTTTGTGGGCAGAGTTTTGCTCCGATTGGAATTCTGGTCACACCACTCGAAAGAGCATTAAAAAGTGAGGCTCATCGTGGCTCACTTTTCCGAAATTCGATTTTGGCGGTTTTTAAAAAAATCATGAAATCTGGGCACAGGTTCATGAGTTACAGATTGGTACACTTTGTGGGCAGAGTTTTGCTCCGATTGGAATTCTGGTCACACCATTCGAAAGAGCATTAAAACTGAGGCTCATCATAGCTCACGTTTCCGAAATTCGATTTTGGCGATTTTTAAAAAAAATCATGAAATCTGGGCACAGGTTCATGAGTTACCAGTTGGTACACTTTGTGGGCAGAGTTTTGCTCCGATTGGAATTCTGGTCACACCACTCGAAAGAGCATTAAAAACTGAGGCTCATCGTGGCTCACTTTTCCGAAATTCGATTTTGGCGATTTTTAAAAAAATCATGAAATCTGGGCACAGGTTCATGAGTTACAGATTGGTACACTTTGTGGGCAGAGTTTTGCTCCGATTGGAATTCTGGTCACACCACTCGAAAGAGCATTAAAAACTGAGGCTCATCTTGGCTCACTTTTCCGAGATTCGATTTTGGCGATTTTTAAAAAAATCATGAAATCTGGGCACAGGTTCATGAGTTACAGATTGGTACACTTTGTGGGCAGAGTTTTGCTCCGATTGGAATTCTGGTCACACCACTCGAAAGAGCATTAAAAACTGAGGCTCATCGTGGCTCACTTTTCCGAAATTCGATTTTGGCGATTTTTAAAAAAATCATGAAATCTGGGCACAGGTTCATGAGTTACCGGTTGGTACACTTTGTGGGCAGAGTTTTGCTCCGATTGGAATTCTGGTCACACCACTCGAAAGAGCATTAAAAACTGAGGCTCATCGTGGCTCACTTTCCCGAAATTCGATTTTGGCGATTTTTAAAAAAATCATGAAATCTGGGCACAGGTTCATGAGTTACAGATTGGTACACTTTGTGGGCAGAGTTTTGCTCCGATTGGAATTCTGGTCACACCACTCGAAAGAGCATTAAAAACTGAGGCTCATCTTGGCTCACTTTTCCGAGATTCGATTTTGGCGATTTTTAAAAAAATCATGAAATCTGGGCACAGGTTCATGAGTTACAGATTGGTACACTTTGTGGGCAGAGTTTTGCTCCGATAGTAAATATGGTCACACCATTCGAAAGAGCATTAAAAACTGAGGCTCATCATGGCCCAGTTTTTCGAAATTCGACTTTGGCGATTTTTTAAAAAATCATGAAATCTGGGCAGAGGTTCATGAGTTACCGATTGGTACACTTTGTGGGCAGAGTTTTGCTCCGATTGGAATTCTGGTCACACCACTCGAAAGACCATTAAAAACTGAGGCTCATCTTGGCTCACTTTTCCGAGATTCGATTTTGGCGATTTTTAAAAAAATCATGAAATCTGGGCACAGGTTCATGAGTTACAGATTGGTACACTTTGTGGGCAGAGTTTTGCTCCGATTGGAATTCTGGTCACACCACTCGAAAGAGCATTAAAAACTGAGGCTCATCGTGGCTCACGTTTCCGAAATTCGATTTTGGCGATTTTTAAAAAAATCATGAAATCTGGGCACAGGTTCATGAGTTACAGATTGGTACACTTTGTGGGCAGAGTTTTGCTCCGATTGGAATTCTGGTCACACCACTCGAAAGAGCATTAAAAACTGAGGCTCATCTTGGCTCACTTTTCCGAAATTCGATTTTGGCGATTTTTAAAAAAATCATGAAATCTGGGCACAGGTTCATGAGTTACAGATTGGTACACTTTGTGGGCAGAGTTTTGCTCCGATTGGAATTCTGGTCACACCACTCGAAAGAGCATTAAAAACTGAGGCTCATCTTGGCTCACTTTCCCGAAATTCGATTTTGGCGATTTTTAAAAAAATCATGAAATCTGGGCACAGGTTCATGAGTTACCGATTGGTACACTTTGTGGGCAGAGTTTTGCTCCGATAGTAAATATGGTCACACCATTCGAAAGAGCATTAAAAACTGAGGCTCATCATGGCCCAGTTTTTCGAAATTCGACTTTGGCGATTTTTTAAAAAATCATGAAATCTGGGCAGAGGTTCATGAGTTACCGATTGGTACACTTTGTGGGCAGAGTTTTGCTCCGATTGGAATTCTGGTCACACCACTCGAAAGAGCATTAAAAAGTGAGGCTCATCCTGGCTCACTTTTCCGAAATTCGATTTTGGCGATTTTTAAAAAAAGTCATGAAATCTGGGCACATGTTCATGAGTTACCGGTTGGTACACTTTGTGGGCAGAGTTTTGCTCGGATAGTAAAAATGGTTACACCCTTCGAAAGAGCATTAAAACTGAGGCTCAACATGGCTCACTTTGTCAAAATTCGAATTTGAGGAATTTTAAAAAAATGTGGAAATCAAGGCCCAAGATTTGTGATCATGTATACTATATTAAATAATAATACTAACAGTGACCAATATTGGTCAATCTATAGTCGAGGTGATGGCCTAAACAAATTTGGATCAATGTGAGGTGAAGAAACCAGTAGTGATCATCAGAGCTGGTTCAATTTCAAGTAGACCATGAGTATTTCTAGTAATGGTCACGTTCGGGTCATGGTCAAGTAGAATATAATGAATACTTGATCATTCAAGACATGATCAAGTTATTTACTTACTTGACCCTGAGATTTGGGGTTAAGTAGTTATCATGGTCAAGACAAAAAGTTTTACTTGAGAGACAAGTCATGTTCATGGTCAAGTAAAAATTTTTAAATCCTTGACCATGAACTATGAGTACTTCAAGTACTTATTCATGTAACGAAATGTTACGCATATCGAAGTTGTGGTGTCAAATATTTCAATAGGCGTTCTTTTCTTCAAATTGTCGTTGTCGCTACTCCGAGATTCTGTATCCATTCATGTTCGTCTAGTCTAAGGGGCAGGTCACTAATGACGTCATATTTTGAGTGGGTGGGTGGTAACACTTAAAAGTGACGAGACATGACGTAGTAGTAGGGTGGTTTGTTGGGAAAGTGACGTCACCGACTCCATCTGTGTTAAGGGAACGTCCATAAATGATGTCATTCTAAAAAGGTAGATTTATGGACCCAATGACATAGGTGTCATCAAGTGTCATCACTGACCAAACTGATGGACCCACCCCAATAGGTGACATCACCTATTGGCTATGCTGTTAAATCGGGAAATCCACGATTTTAGCAATTTAAAAACGTAGTCGCATCGTTGACATTCCTTAAATTCGTTCATTTCAAGGCTGGCAATTAGTATGTAACAGACGGGGATAGTAATTGGAGCTTCAGCCGCGGATTCAAAGGATTCTTTTTCAAAATAATTTTTTGGTTAAACTTCTGTTATGAATTGTGAGTAGTGAGCGCTTGAATGGAGGGTGATATCACCTAATTCTGTAGAGACCCACTGACTCTGTCATACTTCGTCATCCAAGTCAAAACTGACTCACCCACATACAGGATGACATCATTGATGGACGTTCCCTAAGCTTGAGATCCTTTAGCAACAACGACAAATGCTAGTATTATTGCGGGTTGCTTGTCACATTATTACTGCGTATTGCAGTTTGAATAGTAAATACGCACTATATTCGGGTTAAAACTGGCTAACAATAAGCATCCTTTTACCGACAACAGTTGTTATTATTTTGTTTTAAATATTAAACATCGGGCGTTGTTTAAATTGATCGTGAGCAGTATTTTCATTCATATATGGATTTTTATAAAGCGTAGCCAAAATTTATTTTTTGATCAATAAGGTGTAAATGAGAGCAATAAACAGTATTATTTGCTGAAACAATGTTATTGTGAACCAAAATATTTTAATTCCACCTATTTGAATTATTATTAAATAATCAAAGTCCTACAACGTTTTCTTCTCCAATTTAAGTTCAAATTTGACAATATTGTAAGAGTTGGTTATGGTCATTCCATGAAATCCTAACTCCTGGATTATTTACTTATGTAATTATCAAGAAATTGTAAATAATTAGAAATCGTGCTGATGAAAGGAATGATTATGAATAAACGATTGAGTGTGATTTTACATTAATCCGAAGACTAATTGCCTTTATTTATAATTGAAATCAAAAGGAAAGGGAAATGAAGATTAACAACTAAAAATAGGTGTTACTGGAATGACTCTCAGTTATTCACTGAAGAGTCTGGAAGAATCTTAAACTTAACAAGTGGCTACTTGAGCCTATTTTTACAATCTTAAGTCTAGACGTTACATCATAACGGATGTAACGGGACGTTGACACTCATCGGCTTTAGCCGATGGGAAGTGCTTACACTGCACCTTTACAATAAGTGTTTAAGTACTTTTGCACTGACTTAACCTAAGGTTGTGTATTTCACAACTTAATTAATTATTCATATGAGACTTAACTAATTTATGTAATTTCTATATACATACCTAACATCCCGGTCGGTCGGGGAAAATTTTGTCCCCAAAATTTAATAATTTGTATCTAAAATTCATATTGTGTTAGTACAATTGGTATGTATGTTTGAACAAACGATAGGTAGAATAAAGAAGAGATAGTTCAAAAAAAAATTATTTTTGTGTTTTTCCTTACAAGCTAGTACACAAACTGTAATCATTGAAGGCGAAGGTGATAACAGGTGTAAAATAAATGTTGTATTAGTATATCTTATCGTTATAAAATTAAAGTTGACTAAAATTTAGGCTGGAGTCCGGGCAGACAGCTGGTTGGATAAATTGTTGAGGGCCACGATGGGTGGGTACGGGTCATGGTTTTGTGGGCGGGGATTATTGATGAAGTATGCGCTGGGTAGTGCATGGGAGATTCGGGAGTTCTGGCGGTTTCGCTGACGATACCGGTAATAACAATATAAACCATATACAATTAAACCAAAGCCAATTATGGTTGAAAGGGCCGTACTTGACAAAGTGAAAATACGGAGAAGAACTTGTGAATCTCCCTCGCCAACGCCAAATTCCATTTTAGGAACCGGAAGAGCGGGAAGAATGGGCTCGGATGCTGTTTGCTTAGCATGGACAGGCGGAGAGAGGGTAGTAGTGAGAGTAACTGTCTGGCCGGGCTCATCCTGCTTATTCTGTAAGGTGAGAAAAGAATTATGAATAGATTTCCATTCCTCTAACATTCGAGTAATGTTGGCATCATAATTATTATTAACATCTTTGAATGGCTTATAAGTATCGTCTTTATAATCGTCAATCGTAAGTGGTGAGTTTATCAAGAGTCGTTGTTCTAGTGGGGACGGAGTGAGCGGAGGAGGAGGAGGAGTTTCCAGGTTAGGTTTTGGAATTTCGGGGAAGGTGTTGGAGCGAGAGGGAATAAAATCCAAGATTTTACTTATAATAGGTGGGGCTACCATAAGAGCAGCTCCAGCAGCCATAACTTTGACCGCATTATTTTTCTTGGAAGGGGCAGCCTGCATGGGAAGATTAAAATTTTTGTTACCGTTCTGAGCCATGGAGGGTAGTGATTGAATACTGACTGACCGTTGAAGGGGTACCATTTTGTGCATGGAATTGGTCCGGGCTATGTTTAGTTTTGTTCCGGCACCTGTCAGCTTGGAGAGGTTGGGGAGGCTTCCCCAAATACCAAGTGGAGCACTTTCACAGGCAAAAATAAAAAGAAAAATCATGATTATTAAGGTTGAAAAGTTGACGGGGCTTCCACGAATTCCCCTTGTTCGTTGAGAACGAGCTCCGGGTAGATTCGGTGAGGTTGATGGAGAGGAGTGAGTTGTATAGTTTCCATTATCGGTTGGGGTCTGAGGTCGATCACCGTCCCAGTCGTCGGAGTCCATTGCTGCGGCGGCTTGACATGCGTCGTACCAGTCATCATATGAGTCGTTGGCGGGGGGCCGGGCGTCAGAGTTGGGAGAGGGCGAGTTTGGCAAACTGTCGTCATCACTTCCGGTGAAGTCACTTTCGGAAGTGAAGGTATATGTACAGGGCCGTGTTGAGGCGGTTGAGCGAGAGGGTTTTGGATGGGGTCCGGTGGAGCTGTGGACAGGAGTTGTTGAGGCAGTGTCAGAGTAGGGCCTTGACGTGGCCCGTGCTTCTTGATCCAATTGGATCGACGGGTTTGGATTGCACAAATGTTGGCTGATTCCAAACATGCCCGAGATATTTGTTCGAACCGAATTTGCGGATCGATTGAAATAACGGGCGTCGCTGAGACGTAATTCGGTGGGGCGTCGCGTAGTTGGAGGAGAAATTCGTTCCACATTTGGGATTGTTTCACTGTTGCCTGGAAGTAAGTTGCGCTCAACTGGTCTAGAAGAGAGGGAATTTGGTCCGGCAATACAATTCCCACAGCAACATGGCGGAAGGTCCTCTTCAGAATAGGAATTGAGGAGTCGTAACAACTGAGTTCGTTCCCAGACGCGTCGGCAAATTGATAGGGAAATATTTGAACTGTGCAAATTGATACTGGGCAGCAGATTAGCGTGTCCGGGGTTCCGGGGAGATAAACTTTGATTAATTCCGTCCAGGGGTTGTCGGAGAGTCGAATGGCAGGATTGATGCCCAAAGTTGTCGGGTATTGGACAATGCCTGGCACATAAGGGTACACAGGCGGGGACTGGGGATTGTTGCTGGTCATTGTGGTCAGACATGGGAAAATGTAACTTTCTTTGATTTATTTCGTAAACGTGTGGAACGTCGAACTGTATGATTGCTATCAACTTGTTGGGGAGATTTGAGAATTGATTTTAGCTTTGTGGAGTGATAACCAAAAGTTTGAGGCGAGAAGTTTGGAGGAGGAGAAGTTAAACGCTTAACTGGACGGTCTTCAGAAGATGTGGACGGTTGTTGTTTCATTTTGCTTGAAGGACTTGTGGAATGTTTACGGATGGGAGAAGGGAGAGAGGAATCGGAGTTTGGGGTGTCGGAGGGAAATTGTGTCAACCAAGCGTCAAAGTCGTGTTGGTCTTCCGTAGTATATACATACTCGGGATGAATAATGCCATCCCCCAAATCGATTTTTATGAGCTTGAGTTGGGAGAGGTGACACTTAATACTAGGTCTAAGCTTAGTAGAGGGAAAGGTTAAAACTAAGTCAGCATTATTGTTCTTATCAATATAAGTTATGGTATAAGGTCCAACCCAACGACAAAGAAGTTTGTCTGATAAACCAATTTTTCGCTGAGGGAGATAAAATCGAACGTGGGAACCAACTTTAAACTCTAAGGGTTGATACATAGCATCAAATCGTTCTTTGGCTTGTAATTGAGCCTTTTTAATTAACTGGGATATTCTTTGATGCATAATTTTGACCTGAGAAGCGCTGAGCTGAGTCATTTGTAAAAGTGTATTGGGAATGGAGTTGAGTAGAGGGGCTGGAGGAGCTCTACCGAAGAAAGCTTGAAAAGGGGAAATTTTTGTAACTGAATGCTCGGAAGTATTATATGCAGTAATTACATACGGAACAAATATGTCCCAATCTAACTGATTGTCCGAAACAAATTTGCTGAGCATAATTGCGAGAGTTTGATTTAATCTCTCGACAATTCCGTGGGAACGGGGGTGAAAGGGCATACTTACATGATGTGTAATATTAAACCGTTTTAATAATTCCTGTAGAGTTGCAGATTTAAACTCCGCAGCTCCGTCGGAAATTAATATAGACATGCCTGGAAATGTTAAAATAAAAGATTCCAAATGCATGGCTATATGAGCAGCTTCTCTGTTGGGAAGGAGGGAAGTATGTACCCATTTGGTAAATAAGTCGGTGAGGACGAGTACATATTTATTGCCTCTCGGAGTTTCACGAAAGGGGCCTAATAGATCCATAGCATATGTGCTCGCTGGAATTTTTATGGGAATGTTTTTCAAACTGTCCATACGTAATTTGGTGAGGTGCTGGCGACTTTGGCACTCTGGGCAATGAGTACAGTGCTTAAATGTGTCTGATGTAATTGATCTCCACCAATAAAATGGACGGAGACGTGCCAAAGTCCTCTGAAAATTCAAATGACCACCAAGGGGATGATTGTGAGCATTTTGTAACACGATGGGAATCATAGCTTTAGGGATGACTAAAAGTTTGGGATTGCGGGGGTTAAATTGAATAAAATAAATACCATCATCATTGGGAATTAATTTGGAGCGCTTTTTCTGCAATAATTTATTTAAAGTATGATCAATAGCTTGAGCATGCTTTAAATCAGCAGGATTTATGAGAGGTATGGTTGGGATTGGCTTGGGGCTGGATGTGGGAGATTGGGCTGTAAGACCGGGTATTGTAAGATCATCTTCCGTGTCTTTTGTAGTGGAAAGAGCGTAGGGGCAACGAGAGACACCATCTACGTTCCTATGTAGAGTACCTTTCTTATACCTAATTACATAGCGAAATTGTTCTAAAATTACAGCCATACGAGTAAGTCGGGCGGTGGGATTACGTTGGCATTTTAAATAACATAAAGCATGATGGTCCGTAACAATTATGAAAGGTTTGAGATATAAAAATTCTCGAAGCTTTCGTGTGGCAAATACTACAGCTAAACATTCTTTTTCCGTAGCACCCCAATTTTTCTCAGCTGGAGTCAAAGCTCGGGAAATAAAATAAATTGGGTGTTCGCCATCCTCAAATTGTTGATGTAAAATGCCAGCTATGGCTAAATTACTTGCGTCCGTATATAAAATACATGGGAGTGTGGGATCATAATGTCTAAGGACCGGAGCTGTGCATAGCGCATTTTTGAGAGTCAAAAATGCCTTATCACAGTCCGGGCTCCAATGATAGAGAGAATGTTTCTTCAATAATCCTTGGAGAGGAGCAGCTATGTGAGCAAAGTTCCAAATAAATCTGCGATAATAACCTATAGTGCCTAAAAATTTACGGAGAGTTTCTAAATTATTGGGTTTGGGCTGTTCCATAATTGCAGCTACTTTTGCTGATTCAGTGGATAGACCTTTTTGGGACAAAAAGAATCCAAACACTACATGTTCTTGCATACCAAAGAAACACTTTTTGGGATTCATGCGAAAATTAACTTTAGCTAAGCGTTGAAACACAAGTTCTATGGCGACTAGGTGAGAGGGAAAGTCTTTACTGTAGGGAATAATGTCATCAATATAAGATACAGCGTGTGTGTATCTTAAAGTACCAAGAGTACGAGCAGCTAGCCTTTGAAAGTAGGCCGGGGCATTTTTCAGACCAAAACATACACGTAGGTACATATATAATCCGAATTCTGTGACAATAGCAGTTAAATGTTGATCATCCGGGTGGATGAGGGCTTGGTAATAACCGCTAAATAAATCTAAGGGAGAAAAATACGCAGCGTTTCGTAACTGAAAAAGCAAGTCATCAATCCTTGGGAGAGGGAATATTTCGTCTACCGTGATTTTATTTAGTTTTTGAAAATCACAGACGAGTCGCCATTTACCCAATTTTTGGCGGACTAAAAATACAGGGGTGGAATAATTGGAGTTTTCACAGGGAACAATTATACCTGCTTGAATTAATTTATCTAATTCTTGTTTTAAAATCTCACGCTCCGTGGTGCTCAAGCGGTAGGGTTTAGCTTGAACTGGAGTGTCAGAATTTAAGTTAATTCGCATGGGGGGCAGGGTGCAAACTTGAAGATCCATTAGTGTCCATGCAAATAAATATGAATATTTATTGAGTAGACTAATGATTGAGGCGCGTTCAGCTGGCCTTAATTTGGGATTAATATTTAAGGATTGTAATTGTTCAGGAGTAAAAGGGGTTGGATTTTGAGGAATTACCGGAGCTGTGTTTAAGCTTTGGGTGAAATCATAGCGTTGAGCATGACCTAAAAGAGTATCAGCGGGAATAATCTGTGTAGATGTGGAAATATTTGTGGCGAGCAAAACATTTTTCGCTGGGTTGATTACTGGAGGAAAAATTACTTTGTATTGTTTTTCTATGAGTGGATGAGGGTTGAAAAATGTCGTGTGAGATGTGTGTAGTGTTGTAGTAGGTACATACATTTGGTGTCGAGGGGGAAGTTGGATAGTAAATAATGTTTTGACGGGAGAGGAACAGCCACACTCAGATGAGCAAGTAGCTGAGTATGCATGTTTACGAAAGTAATGACATACGTGAGAGTTGTATAGTGAGTTAGAGTTCAGATGTATATGAAAGTCAAATTGTGTAATAAACTTACAGCCAAGAATGAGTGGAGGAGTGAGCGTTTCAAGGACATGGGCTTCTGTTGTGTAAAAGTAGTTATCAAGTTGGAACGTTAAAGAGGCTATATGGGACGTAGGAATGCGAGCTTTATCGGCTGTGATAACAAATCTTTGTGGGCAAGGAGTGATGACTGCACTGGAGGGTATGTGATTCTTTTGAATTAAATTATGAGAAGCTCCTGTATCAATTAATGCATCAATGGAGACATCATCAAAATAACACATGATATATGGGCACATTGATGAAGCAGGTGACAGATTTATTGTGGGTAAGTTATGGAGGGATATTGAAGATTCGCAAAGTGATTCTGGGGAGCTTGATTGTTTTGGGGCGGATTTGGATTGAATGAAATTTCCAATCTGTGGGCATTTTGGTCGTTCCGGCGATTGTTGCCGTTGTTCGGATTGTTGCGGAAGCCGTTGTTGTTTCCGCGGAAATTGTTGTTCCGTAAGTTCGGGCGGGGACCCTGACCACGCTGGTTGGGCCCCCTTTGTTGGTTTCCCGAACGGCAGTCACGACTGATGTGACCGAACTTATTACAATTATAACATTGCATGCCTTTGTGGGGATTTTGATTTTGTCCTCTGTTATTATTGTGATTATTATTATTATTGTTATTGTTGTTGCCTCGGGGCTGGTGGGGAACCGGTTGATGAATGTTACCTTGATTACCGCGGTGATTATTATTATTAAAATTGCCGCGGCCATTGCCACGACCTCGTCCGCGGCCAGGGACAAAAGCAAAATTAGCTTGGGCATTAGGCGCATCAGATAAGGTAAGTTTTTGGATGGTCTCTTCCAAAGACTTAACTTTTGCAGCCATATCTGAGGGTCCAGCAGTTGTATCTGCAAATTCTCGTTGTTCGCAAAAACGAACGAGAGCAGCTATGCTCGTAAATGGAAAACCTGCCGCGGCGGATTTGAACTTGGGGAGGAGGCCTTCCATTCCCCAAGCAACACGGTCAGGTTGACTCATGGTTGGGTCATAGCGAGTGCAAATGCTATCAACATCATACAAAAATTTAGCACTCGTTTCATTATCTTTTTGTTTGCGGGAAATTAATTGATTGAGATAAACCTGTCGAGGTTTTGCATAGCGTTCACGGAGGGCCGTGAAAAATGTATCAATACTAACAATAGTGGGTGGTGCTATTGCGAGTTGGGTTTGTAGCCATTGAAAAGGGTCACGAGCTAATAAGTTGGGAGTGTGTCCTTGAAGAGTGGGCCAATCCCATTGGTATTGGGCCACGACACGTTGAACGTCAATAATAAAATCATGAACATCATGAGTTGCGGGAAGGAATTGTTTAATCTTTTGAAAATCAACAATGGAATGAATGGGAGCGGTAGTTACCGTGACATTGACTGGAGTTGGTGCTGCTGCGGCTGCGGCCATTTTGAATGGTTTTACCTTGCGAGTTTTGGTAGAGGGTCCGTGACGGGAGAAATGTTGGATTTTACGTGCTTTTAATATTTGTCGCTTAAAAGAGGGAACTGTTCGTGTAACTGGAGTAACTAATGGAAGAGCAGGTAGCGGTGGAGGAAGTGGTGGAGGTAAAGAGATTGGCGGTGGAGTGCCTGGTGGAGTAGAATATTGTGGACTGGGAGTTCGCGGAGGAGAAGCTTGTGCGGGAGGAACTACCGGAGGAACTGGCGGTGGAGGTGGTGTATTTATTGTTAATGGCGGAGGTAATAGTGGTGACTTTTTACTACTGCTAGTGGTAGCTTTTGCTTTGGCTTTTGCTTGTTGTAAAACCTTGGCTAATTCAGAAGCGTCTTTTAAATCAGGGTCAGAATTTTTACGAGTGACGCGACTTGTAGAAGGCTTAGGGTCAGGTTTGGATGCTGAGGGCTTCTTTTTATCGGACATAAATTATAACGTAAGTATTTACGTACCGTGACGGTGGTTCATGGATATGAAACTTAACACTGTGTATTTACTATATAAAATTCCTCCTGGATGAGGTGGGAACGGTACAGAGCTCCGTGGCTGTCCGTTGAGTATACCCAAATCCTCAGGGCATCGGTCGGTGAAGCGCAGGTAAATCCGTCTGCCTTCCGTGGACAAGAAATAACAACCCCGTTTATCAATAAAAACTTACGAGGGGTTCTTCGACCGGTCACAGTCAATTAAGGTAGACACCGCTGGGGTAGTCCCGAATGAGCTGTGCGTGTTGCAACGTCAAATATGCAGGAATGTAACCTCTGCGTGGCCAAAACTGTAAATCTCAAAAATTCTCACGGAATATGACACATTATTCAAACTTGCCTGGTAAAGAAATCAATTCTTAAAGTAAATCGATTGTTTCCCAAGGGGAGTGATAATTGAGAGTAATTCGGGAGCATCGCCAGGGAAATAATATTTTGGCAATGTTTTACAAAGGCCACCATGTAAGAGTTGGTTATGGTCATTCCATGAAATCCTAACTCCTGGATTATTTACTTATGTAATTATCAAGAAATTGTAAATAATTAGAAATCGTGCTGATGAAAGGAATGATTATGAATAAACGATTGAGTGTGATTTTACATTAATCCGAAGACTAATTGCCTTTATTTATAATTGAAATCAAAAGGAAAGGGAAATGAAGATTAACAACTAAAAATAGGTGTTACTGGAATGACTCTCAGTTATTCACTGAAGAGTCTGGAAGAATCTTAAACTTAACAAGTGGCTACTTGAGCCTATTTTTACAATCTTAAGTCTAGACGTTACATCATAACGGATGTAACGGGACGTTGACACTCATCGGCTTTAGCCGATGGGAAGTGCTTACACTGCACCTTTACAATAAGTGTTTAAGTACTTTTGCACTGACTTAACCTAAGGTTGTGTATTTCACAACTTAATTAATTATTCATATGAGACTTAACTAATTTATGTAATTTCTATATACATACCTAACAATATATCTGGTATCGCAAATAATCACCAGTACTCATTAGGGTGGCACCGCAAAACTTTGTTGAACAAAAGACGATATTTTGCGATCCTTTGTGACGTCACTTTATAGGGTGGGTAGGTGCCTCAAACAGAAAGTGACGGCAAGTGACGATAGGGTGGGTGGGTGAAATATTTACGTTTTTGAAAGCGATGTCATTAGTGACCTCTCCCTAAACTGCATGTTTTTACGTTACAATTCAAAATATCCATGGAAAGCCACGGTTAATGTCCTAGTGGACGAAAGAATAAGAATATAAAAATTTCGGAACAGCACTTATGAAAGCAAGTGTTCAATTGTTGTACTGTATTGTTGCAAAAAATAAACACATTGTTAATTAATCAAATTGCTTAAATCCAAGTACAATATTTGTTCTTAAACATTTAACATTTGCACATACTGATAGCTGTACTATATACAGTCGACTCTCCTTATAGCGTCTCTCCCTATAGAGTCACTCTCCCTATAAAGTCATCCTGGTTTCCTCCCAAGCTACATTATATGATCATTTCTACCTTTATAGCGTCACTCGTTATAACGTCAGTTCCTTTATAAAGTCGCTTTTTGTTTAGCCTTAGGGCGAAAAGCGTACCCTTATAACGTCATGTTGACGTTACAACGCGTCAAACCTAGCTAAATAACATGCAGGTGCTGTAATTTTGAAACTATTTTTATTCTTCAGTTTCACTATAATTCCATTGGCTTATACATAATGTCGCGACGTTATAAAAGACTGGAAGGAACGTGTTATTGCAAATATATGCAAGCGTGGTTAACGGCATTGATTAAGACCCATCCACTAAAATCCACATTTCCAAGCTTTTAATTTATTTTCGCATCCAGTAAAGAACTGACATTCATAGTTTTAACAGAATTACAATTTTCACTGTTTGAAAACTTTTTCAAATGTTCTGAGAAGTGTCTTCTTGAGATTCAGAAAACACGTTATTCAATCCTGACCTTTGTTTTTGGAGGTGTTTGTTCCGTGAGAAATTTCGAAAAATATTATTATTTATTTATTAATATTAACCATGTTTGTTCTCATTCTACACAGACATATAGTATGTGCTACTTAAATGAAACGAGACTCCAATTCAACTAAAAACGAAAAATTTGCAATTAAACCGTTATTTATATGATGTGCCTCTACAACGTCGTTCCCTTATAACGTCACTTTTTGGGAGATTTATTGATGACGTTATAAAGAGAGTCGGCTGTATAAGCCAGATTTTTTCATTAGCAGGGCGGACGCTGAACTGTGGAGATTTTCAGTGAAGCGATCCAAACTTGAATGTTAGGGCATGCTGTTATTATTTGTAGTAAAATTCAATGGGAATTCAAGTTCTTACCCCTAAAATACTTTCTAACTTAGCAGACTATTCGCAGTCTCTTAAGGATGGCTAAAACTAATACATGAAGACATCAAAGCATCGAACTGAAACAGTAAATCAATTTTTTTAGAAGCTTGTGAATTGTGAATAATGTTGTTATTTGCTGTTTTGCCGATTAATTGTATGCAGTAATTAACGTCAGGAGTATTTCATCAGATTAATAATTTAGTGTTTCGCCAATAAAAATCATAATAAATGTAGCGCTTGCTTTATTGTAAGTGTGAATACTATTTGTCTATTTCTATTTTGAAAAAGACTTGACAATCCAAGTCAAGTTCTGGTCAAGTCATGGTCAAGTCATGGTCAAGTCATGGTCAAGTCATGGTCAAGTCATGGTCAAGTCAAGAGTTGTTCGGGCAATACTTGGCCATGTTCAAGTTACTCTAAAAGTACTTGAATACTTGACCCTGAATTGTCAAGTAATTGTCTGACCATGAACCGTCAAGTTCAAGACCGTCTGAAAAACCTACTTGACTGTCAGGGTCAAGTCAAGTTCAGGGTCAAGTTTGCGATTTACTTGACTTGAGCGCAGCTCTGTTGACCAATAATGATCAGTGATCATTATTGGTCAACCTGAGGTCGAGAAACCAGCGGAGGAAGCAGTAGCGCTGTATTTCCTGGACAAGATACTTCCTGGAGAACAGTGATGGGTAACCGAAAAATTAGGTTTACGTTAACTACTCAAATGTTAATGACAGTCTAAATTCGGTTTTCGTTTTCGTTATTGGTTTTTGAAGAATTCGGTTATGGTTATAAACGGTTAGCAGTTGGATTCAATAGCGTTAAGCAGTTAATCACGGTTAGTATTAACACTAATGAATACAGTTGATGAAAAGAATTTTTCTGAATTTTTTCACTGCAATCTAAATTGTCATTAAGCATGGTAAATAGTTATAATTATTAGAACTAGTATTACTTTCATTAATTCCCGAAAAGTCTTCGTAACGTTTGTATCCAGCAAACAATAATATGACTTCATGCAAGTAATTTCAGAATAAATAAATTGTAGGTAACCAGTAAAAATAGTCTGCCCCCATTTCCGATATAACGTGAAATGGAAACTTGTTCCAGAATCAAAATTAAGTAATTGTTATTGTTAATTTGTAACTGAAAATTTCATGTCAAATTAATCGCACGGAATTTTAATAAAGTAAAATGAAATTCAACATGGAGATATGAAACAGTTTCTATTTGTTGACAGTTGGATATTTGTGTATCGTTATCAAAAATCCATTTGCATCATTTATCTTTTTCGCGAATGTTATAATGACTTGCATTCAACAGTTGTGATATCCTAAAAGGTGCTTCATATCGTCGGCAGTGTACTTACATGCACCTAACTTTACAAAAGAATCTCAGCTCACTGAAATATTTTTGGATGCGTACGCGTATAATCAGAGCATTGGAGTATTTGGAAATACAGTATTTTAAAATACGTATTTTGAGACCTTCGAGTATTTTGTATTTTGAAGCCCTAATGCATTGAATAAGTATTTTATACTTTATATTTTACATGCTTTTAAATAAAATAGTATTTTGTATTTTGTTACTAACGGTGCCATACAAAATTTCAAATAAAGTATTTTGCGCAAAATACTTTTCACATGATATCTTCCAATGTGCATGGCGTCTGTAGTCACCATTCACCATCGTGTAACAACACTAGTATGAGCCAGCGCCAGGGTTGGCAAAAAATCGGGTTTTATTAATAAAGGCCAAGCCAGTGGCAAGAAATGGCAACAACCGGTTTTTATTGGATAGTGGATTTATTTGGATGATATTAATCTTGGCCATTTTGTACCAGCCTATACAACAGGTCCAGGCCGGTTAGAACCGATTTTAACCAATAAAGACCAGGCCATTTCTGGCCATTTGACAACCCTGTGTTCATGCATTCCTAATTTTAACCAAGCCGGTGGTACATTTTGGCTAAAACCGGTTTTTATTGGAAAGCGGTGTTATTTGGATAATATTAAATATGACCATTTTATACCAACGCATACAAAAGGTCCAAGCCGGTTAGAACCGGATTTTAACCAATATTGACCAGGCCATTTCTTGCCACTTGCCAACTCTGGCCAGCGCACTTTACAACAAAGACGTTCGGTTTAGCCTGAAAGAATTTCAAATTCAACCTCTGTCGTCTGCATGTCGAAGAATGAATTTTATTGTCAGTTAAGTTTCTGTTACGCTAGTCGGCCAAGTCATTACAGTCATATTAATATTCAATTAATAACAGCAAATTCAGGCGACTTTGGATTGTTTAAACTATCTGTAGGACTTTTCTGACAGTTTGGCTATTTTGGACTAGTATTCAAACGTGAAAAAAATGTTTTTTTGTTTTAATATTCCATTGGCCTCGTCAGCCTCCGTGGAGGGGTTATGTAGTCATGCAGGTATTATATTTAGTCCCAAAAGGGATTCGCTTTCTGATTACGTTGCTAAAAGCTTGTTTTTCTAAAACGGTGCTCAAGAAATCGAGGTGAATTGTATCTTGAGAAAAGTATTTGAAATACAGTATTTTGTATTTGGTATTTTGAATAACCCACAATATAATGTATTTTTACTTTGTATTTTCATTAAATTAACGGAGGTATTTTTATTTTGTATTTTGTATTTTGGCTTTTATTTCAAATGTATTTTATTTTGTATTCTCAGAAAAAAAATAAGTATTTTCCAATGCTCTGCGTATAATTAGCTGAATATAGTATTTATTTTTTAAAAAACTTTTGGCTATTATGCACATGGTGAAATAAACGTAATTTTCTAAAACAAATCAGTATAAATGTTTTACGAATGAAATAAAACGATTTTTGGATTAGACAAACTTACATCTAATTGTAAGAGATGGCAGTAAGTAAATTGTAAGTGTCCAGGATTTTCAATAACTGATAACAACGTTATTCTGAATCGGTTTATGTTATTTGCTGTCCAGAGGTTTTGGTTTATGTTAAGTTTTTGTTAATCAAGTGGAATATGTTAAACGTTATTTCCAATTAACCGTTACTAGGATTTTATCGATAATAACGTTATTCATTAACGTTAATCAATAACGTTACCCATCACTGGTGGAGAACAGGTTTGCTGTTCTTATGCCCTAGAATATCGAAGATACCGAAAAACAGTAATTGCTCGGGTCCTCAAAAGTAGTAACGATGGAAGAAAAATTTTGTCTGAGAAAATTGTGTACACCGAATTCTTAAACCAAAAATAGTTTGCTTGTTTGAATGACTAAGTCTCTTATTTCATGCTTTCCAAGATAAAATAGGATTTTACAGGGGTGGATTTAAGGGGTTGCCCACCCTGGCCCGGCCAGAGTGGGTATTTTCGAAAAATATTTAAGAACAGTGCAACATTATAAATTTATTTATTATTATGAAACCTCTTCAAATTTACAACATTCGTACCTTTCAGAAATATTTTGAAGACTAAAAACGTTCAAGGAAATTTTTTCCTGAAATTACTAACTGCTAAATTAAAAAACCATAAAATATTCCAACTTTGCTTATTCTGCTTGACCCCTACAAATTTGACATCGATTTTGGTACAAACTGGGGAAATGAAACAACTACATAATTCGGTCAATATATGGCCAAGAAACCATTGTGACCAATATTGGTTAGTATGAGATCCAGAAACCGATTGTGACCAATATTGGTTAGTCTGGGGTCCAGAAGCTAGTCGTGTCCAATATTGGTCAATCTCAGGCCAAAAACCTAAATGTGTCCAGTATTGCCCATTCTCAGGCGAAAATGCTAATAGTGACCAATAATGGTCTATCTAAAGTGAAGTATGTAGATTAAGAAAGTCTAAGATACCAAATATTGGTCAGTATTTGAAGAACGCATGCAATTAATGTGGCATTCATCTAATATAGCACCGACTATCGAAACTAAAAATTGTTTGAGAATTAACGTTGGAAGATTTAAGTTGGACAGGGTACATCCTTTGCTCACGAATTAAAATGTAAAACATCTGCACGATTTTCCGCGCAAATCATGACGAGATGGACCAAACTTTTGTTCTCGCTGGTAAATTGGCCCAGATACATTAGCTCACACAAGATTTCATTCCTATCCCGACTTGGCATGTGGTGAGGGTTACTTGTTAGAATCATTTGATTAAGATTCTAGCATGTCCTAAAACAGAAATAAATAACCACATATCGAAAGTAAGTGTCGACGCACTATTATAGTATACATTATCACAAATCTTGGGCTTGGACCCAGATTTCTAGATTTTTTAAAAAATCAGCTAATTCGAATTTTAAAAAATTGAGCCATGTGTATTTCCAGTTTTGGATACTCTTTCGACTGGTGACATTAGATTTCGGATCGGAGCACAACTCCGGGTACTATGGGTACCAACATGTATATCTCTGGCTTGGACCCAGATTTCCAGATTTTTTTAAAAATCAGCAAATTCGAATTTTGAAAAAGTGAGCCATGTGTATTTTCAGTTTTGGATGCTCTTTCGACTGGTGACATTAGATTCCGGATCGGAGCACAACTCCGGGTACTATGTGTAAGAACATGTATATCTCTGGCTTGGACCCAGATTTCCAGATTTTTTAAAAAATCAGCAAATTCGAAGTTTGAAAAAGTGAGCCATGTGTATTTCCAGTTTTGGATGCTCTTTCGACTGGTGACATTAGATTCCGACTCGGAGCACAACTCCGGGTACTATGGGTACCAACATGTGTATCTCTGGCTTGGACCCAGATTTCCAGATTTTTTTAAAAATCAGCAAATTCGAAGTTTGAAAAAGTGAGCCATGTGTATTTCCAGTTTTGGATGCTCTTTCGACTGGTGACATTAAATTCCGGATCGGAGCACAACTCCGGTTACTATGGGTGCAATGGTGTTTTCACGGTTACAGCCAGGGTAAAAATTATTTTATTAATCCACCCCTGGGATTTGAATAATTATTCATCTCAAGGTTCACATGAATGCATCGTTAACGCTGATTGAATGTTAGTTTATTTTAATACAACTAGCGCTTACTTTTACAATACATCAGCAGTTTATCTGCAGGGCTGGTGACTTGTCCTTCGTTGAGTCCAAGTTACCCTGAGTCCAAGATATTTTTACGCGTATGTCAAGTTCTTGGTTATTATGATGCTTAGCGGGATACGATGAATTGTACCCGCTTGATTCTAGTGAAAACATTTATATATAAATAAATGATATGTAAATCTATGTAAATAGGATAAACAAATCATTATTTTCATAATCGAAATTTTATTTTAATTAAGGCTGACAGTATATTTTAATTCCTTCATACATATTCCAACCCAACCATTGTAGTTCCAATGGCGCCTTGAACCATTTTGTAATCAGTTCAGTTCAGTTTACAGAGGGAACCAAACTGAACTGAACTGATAAGCTGCAAATTGAACTGAAAATTTCAGTTTCGATTCAATTCACTTTGTGAACCAAACCAAACTGAAATGTGTGAACCAAACTGAACCGATCCGACCACTACTAGGAAGGCTTTCTTCAGCCTTCCCGAATTAATTCAGCCATCCCGCCTTCCCTTCTCAACTCTCTGGAAAATTGATATTCCGCCTTCAATGAAGCCTTCATTGAAGGCTAGCCTTCGAAGGCTGGACATGCCTGGTCTGTAATGAAAACTGTACAGATTCTTTTGCTTTTAAGGTGGTTTGTTGGTACTTAGTAATTCAGCACTATTTCATTTTTTCCTTTAGGTAAAAATTCCGTGTCCAGAGCTAATCCCGCCTCGACAATCCCGCCAATGATAACTCCGCCGAAACAACCCCGAGGTTTTAATCCCGATCTCAAAAGTATGTAATCCCGCCAACCATAACCCCGCTGACGATATTCCCGACCCAGGTTTTTTTGTATTAACTACAGTAAACAATAATTGTTTGCTATTATTTAACATTATCCATGTCCTTGACAACAAGCTGTGTGCTGTTGACTGGCTGTTTTGATATGTACCTATATTTTGAATTGTGACATGTGAATGTAGCTACACTCTGTTCATTATTCAGCATTATAACTTAAAAAATCGGAGATTAACGTTAAAATGACATTTAAATAGCAAAGACAGAAACTCTTTTTCTTATCTTTGCTTATTATTTGTTTATTATTCGGATCTGTACTTCGAATCTTGAGTGCTCAACTGTTGTATCTTCACTGTTGTTATAGCAACATCATTTTATATTCATTAAATTCTGTGTTACATTGTATGGCGGGATTATCTCATTAGGTTCGGGATTAGCGTGAGCGGGATTATATACATCGGTCAAACTGACAGCGGGATACTGTTCGCAGGAATAGTTCCATCGGGATTATCGCGGCGGGATTAGCTCTGAACTCCAAAAATTCACGTGGAACATTTTGCTCTTAATCGAAAATGCATGCATACCATTTTGCGACAACACCGACCATCCATGCTGTTCACTACAGAAACAGGGTTGATGCAAATTCACACATATTTACTGTCCAGTCCATAGAAGGGGCATTGGGATAAAATATTTGATTCCATATCTCTATTTTCTTCCTAACAACATTTTCCAATACCTCTAACTAAAAAACACTAGATGTAAGGTGATGTTTCCACAATATGTGATAATCGGTCACATGTGACAGTTCAATGAAATTTTATGTTTTTTATTTTATAAATACGTGAATATATCCCATCATCTTTTTTGGCGGGTGTCGAAGGTATTACATGTACGTATATTGTATTAAATATACATACGTATATGTATATATCTGAAGATATTGCGCATAAGTTACAAGCTAGTGCTTAATGCTCTAGACTTGAGCTAATATTTTTGTATGTGAAGTTATACCTTAAATGGTTAGATGCTTTTTGTGCAGCCTTGCGTTCCCAGTAATACACATCCGTAGCTCCAAGCTTTGCTATGTTAGTGCCTGCGTTACGGATCTAGTTAATATGTGTTGTAATTTCTTACTGTGCGTGGCTTCAAATTATACATTAGACATGAAACTATACAAACAGGTTTCAAGTTTGCCATGAGGGTATGCATAAACAATAAAAGTTGGTATTCCCACCAAATCAGGTTGGGTGTTGTGAACCTCTTCTAAAGCCTGCAAAAATAGTACGCAGTTAAATTCCAGTAAAGCTAGGAGGAAAAATGTTTCACTCCTTCGAGAGTTTAAAAATACATACGTCAGATATACGTATGTATGTAACGGGCTCAAATAAAATTGGCTACATAAATTGAGACTTGCTCAATAGTGGTTAAAAAGCAGCATAATACTTACATTGCAGGAATCACATTTAGGCCAGTAAAATTGCACTTCTGTTTGTGTCAAAATGAGAATACTTTCGGAATTACTGACTGAAATAAAAATATTACTTTTTATGGTATCTAAATACTAAAATTTGAAGAAGATGATGATGACAGTGGAAGAGGGGACATTTTTAAATCTTCGCTCCCTCCTCAACGCGCTTTTTAGGCTTGCGAGTGCACAATGCCATAAAGCGCTTTTGCTATAAGTAATGCAATGTACAAGCACACGGCACGCAACGCAGCACGCTTTGGCTTTAGCTAGAATTGCCGCTCCGCGTCCTCTCCCATTAAATTACATAGCATGCTTCCACCGACGCAGGCGGTGGCTATGCTGCTCGTTAGTAATAATTCCAGGAGCAATAGTTTTGTTGCCCATATTGTTGCTAGCGATTATAATTCGGGCAATTATAGCTATTCTAGCAAAGTGTTCTCGATCAGATTTAAATGGCTTAATTAAAGGAGAGCAAGCTTTACATGCATGTCAAAACTCTAGTAAAGCTGACACAAACATACTTGTAAGGATGGTCTACGAAGGGGATATTAACTTGGACCAATATCCAGAAGATTTTCAAAACCGAGTTTTGACAGTTCAAAAGAACAATGAGTTCATTTACGAGAATTTGCGAAACACTTGGACGAGTTTCTTAGGTTACGCATTTTGGAAAAAAGATCCTAATTTTGATTCGAAAAATCATATCCGAGACTACGACTACACTGGAATGCTCCAGATTCCGCTTCGGTCCGAAGAATCAGATGTGAATAGAGTTCTTGGTGCCTTGCTGGAGGTTCCTTGGAACAGGGACAGAAGTCCTTGGGAGATATTGAAAGTATCCAATTATCAATTTAATGGTGATTCACATTCGCTTACTTTCATGCGAGTTGATCACATGCTCTGCGATGGATTCTCGATTATAAAAATATTTCGAAGAGTTCTCCAAAGTCCTGGGGAAACTCCAAAAATTTGTTTAGGAAAACAGCCCACCGGTCCCCTGTCCCGCATGTTTTTGTTACTGAAGTTACCTTATGACATATCCGAGAACTTGCAGCTACTATTGGGGGGATCGAAGATCATTCATTCGAAATTGTCTGCGAAGGAAACCATTATAAGTATGAGTCCAATCGTAAATGTTGAAATGATTAAAAAAATCAAGAACCATTTCAAAGTTAATTTTGCAGCTGTAATTTATTCCGCAATTTTTGGAGGTATTCAGAAATGTCTTGAAGAATCAGGACAAAATGTTCCAGAGAAAATCATATCCGGGTTTGTGGTTCCTTTACCAAATCATCCCGGCGGCCTTTCCTTTAATGCGTAATTTTAAATTTTTGGCTAAACTCTCATGTACATACATTTAAATATTTCATGTAGAAATGTAAAAACACATCGTCATCAACTTGTATTTCACATGCAGATATAAATGTGCTGATTTTTTTTGTAAAAAACATTCCATTAAATACGTTTATATTTTTTCGGATTTTGTTTTCGTATTTTCTAATATTTACAATAACTATATATTTTGTATTTAGTTGTATCCATCCGGCTCTCCAAACATTTGAGAAAAAATCGCTTGCACTAGTTTTAAAGTTATTTAAGATATGTATAAATGTTTTGTGACACAGATCGATTGTTCCTTCGGAATGGCAGTTAAAATCGAGTTTCCCAGAAGAACGGCTTTTAAAAATCCAGAATAACTTCGATAAGATTAGCCGATCGACAGCTTTCTTATTCTTGGGACAACTACCAGCATATTTTCCTATGTCAATAAGGAATAGTGGTCGGACCAGTTCAGTTCAAAACTGAAAATTTCAGTTCAGTTCAGTTTGGTTCATACAAATTTTGGTTCATTTCGATACACAAACTAAACTGAATGGTTCGGTTCCAGCGTAAAACTGAACTGAACTGAATCGTTTGAACTGATTGTTACGCATGCACAATAAAGACTGTTTCTGTCGTTCTATATGACGCACTTCTCATCTCTGATTGTTACTCTTTAAGGAATATCTACGTAAAATGTGATTGCATTTGCAGTGCTAGTACAGTACTAGATTGTACATATTTAAAATCAGATTCGAGTGGGGTACAAACCCCTTATTTAAAAAATCTCTCTATATATATACATATTCAGTTCAGTTCAGTTCAGTTCATAGAGGAAACTGAACTGAACTGAACCGAAGAATAGCTAACTGAACTGAAATTTTGATTTTCGATTCAGTTCACTTTGTGAACCGAACTAAACTGAATTTTACGAACCAAACTGAACTAGTCCGACCACTAATTTAGATCTAGTTTCCCAAGTAATTGTCGACCCATTCCTTAATGGAGGTATGTATTAGAGATGACCCAGTCACTCGAAATGTGTAGAATATATACGATGAAAATATCAGATTTGTGGACTATATCTCTAAACGATTTTACTACAGGATCCTATACTTTCCCATAGTTACTAGTCCCAACCTCGTATGGGATTTTCGCTGACGTGTCCTATAGTTGAATATTTAAAATTATCTTACGAAAGTCTCTACCTCTACTCCATTTTCCTCCAAAAATAAAACTGCATAACTATCTTTACTACAGTTAGTTTAATTTTTAGACATTGTAAATTGTTTAAGTATTTACATTTGTCTAAGCAATTAACTGTCATAAACGTTTAAATACATATACATGTCCTGAAATTGTCATCCGTAATTAAATTTTTATCTTGTAAAATTTTGAACTAGAATTACTGTATTACTTGGGGGAATAAAAGTTTACTATATAAACTCCAAGTTTTGAAATATTTTATAACCGTAAGATCTTACAATTAGCTGATAAAGTTATAAAATTCAAAATTCATTATTAATGAAACTTCATTTTTGACATAATTTTTGTGTTGTTTTTTAAGCACAGTTCATTAACAAAATTTGAAGTATTCGCAGACACTAGCGAAATTGTTCTTTTAAAACCCCGTAAAGTCATCTATAATAAGGTTGAGTGTTTGCAACCCTTACAAGAAAATGAATGTTGCTAAATTTTTAAGTTTTTTTAGGTATATTTATTAAGCACAGGACTTCATTTCCAATTGAAATAAATTTCTAAAGATGGAAAATCAGTAAACAAATATTATAAAATTTGAGAGGGGTTTCAGAGGGGTTCAGGCCTGGTATAATGACTTTGACATGGGCTCAGAAGGGTTCAGATCTGATACATTGATTTACACAGGAGGTTCAGGTGTATTCAGACCTGGTGAATTCACTTTGAGAAGAGGTTCCGAGGGATTCAGACCTACTGTGTTGACTTTAATAGGGGGTTAAGAGGGGTTCAAACCTGATGCAATGACTTTAAGATTGTGTTCAGAGGGGTTCAGACCTGGTGCATTGATCTCAAGATGGGGTTCAGAGGAGTTCAGACCTGGTGTATTTACTTGAAGTAGGGGTTCAGAGGGGTTCAGAGCTGGTGCATTGACTTTAAGATGGGGTTCAGAGGGGTTTTGTCCCCAGTCCCGTCCCGACAATCAGGACACGGTGACAAAAACCCCAGTCACTCGAAATGTATAGGATCCTACATGTAAAATCTATAAGATAAAAGTATCAGATTTGCGGACGATATCTGAAACGATTTTACTACAGGATCCTATACTATCCCATAGTTATTAGTCCCAAACTCGCATGGGATTTTCTCTAGCTTGTCCTATAGTTGAAAATTTATTATTATCTTATGCACTTCTCTACTTCTACTCCATTTTCCTCCAAAATTAAAACTGCATAACCATCTTTACTAGAGTTAGCTTAATTTTTAGACAATTGTAAATATTCTACATATTTACAATAATTGTCTAAACAATTAAGCTAACTGCCATTAACATCTTCATACATATACATCTCCTTAAATTGGCAATAGTAATACACCTACACTGCAGTTCTTTGTGGAAATAACATGTAACACTACAAAATAAAATTCATTCTCATAGAACTTGCATTCTATAGGAATCCCATACAGTTTGGAGTGACTGGGCCATGTCCCCGTCCCGTCCCTAAAAATTTAAAAAAACGTTGTCCCCGGGCCCGAAAATTGGGGCAAATGAACAAAATTCCTGTCACGTCCAGATAATTACTAAAAACAGCTGTCGACATTCTCATATCCAAAATCGGAAAATGAGGAAATGTTCACACAAAATATTCATACCAAAAACAAAAAACACATTTATAGAATCGTAGTTCCAAGATTCCTCCTTAAGGTAGCTTAAATTACAGCCATATTTCAACTTATTATTGCTACTGTATTCTATTCCTGTTATATTTCGGTCACCAAAATTATTCTGTCACTCAAGTTTCGAATCCGTTTTCAAATAATGTGCATGAGTACTTACTTCAATTATGATTGTAAATATATAGATATGTATAACTTGTCTTTATTCCCTCTAATGCCAAAACCTAATAATTCTAAACATAAAACCATTATGAAATACTAGTCATTTTTTGAGCAGTAAGCATCATTTTCTAAAACCTAAAATCGAATGTCTTACATTAGGTCAAATAGTGCTCACAGAATAGTTTACTCATGAGGATTAAAAGTTGAAACGCTATCCTTGTTCTGCTATGCTTGCTCGTCCCGTTATACATACGACCAAAAAGCATGTCCCGCCCCGAATACAATGGGGGCAATTTTTTTTGTCCCCATCGCGTCCCGAATATAGTAGGGACAATTTCTTTGTCCCCGTCCCGTCCCGAATACGACATGGGGACAATTATTTTGTCCCCGGTGACGTCCCGTCCCGGTCCCTCCAGTGTCCCGACGGGACGTCCCTGTCCCCGGTAGAGTCTCTGGTTCAGAGGGGTTTTGAAAGGTTCAATCCTTATAAATTAACCGCAACTTTATGGAGTGGGTGGATATTAAAATTTTGCGCTCTACTGTTAAAATAAGCGCGCACTATTTAGGCATACAATAAGTAAGACTGGGATTTAAAGCTTTTAAGTGTAATTAAGAGGATTGATTATATTGAGTATACTATTTCAGTATAACCAAGCAAGCCTGTGGTATATACAGCAATCAAGCCGAGAAGCACAGCAGGATAGACCAGTCTTAGACTGATGCTGAAGTACTGACTGCAACATTGAGTGACTGACTATTACCGACTGAGACTGATAAATCTAACTACAGCTGAAGACTTTGACTGACTTAGACTTATTTCTGGTTCAGCGGGACTGACTGAGACTGACAATGAGACGAACACTTGAACCAATTGCTAGCTTCACTATGTAGTGAAAAAGTATAATACATCCAGCAATCCTCTTAATTACACCATATCGTGCATCGTATAATTGCATGCTTGAATCGGAAAAATTTACTCCTGTTTTTATCCACGTCACACACCATTCGTATAACGACCATACCGAATCACGCGCCGATGACCGATCCATTCGAACTTTTCCTGAAGCTTTCAACATTCCCACTTCTCCAATATTTTCTAGGTCCGATTTCCTTTCTATTCTATTTTTCCATTTGCGTGTATTAAATTTGTGGGAAAATATTTCTACGCTCTGCTCTGCCTGGACATTGCAGTGTCAGTGCAATTCAGTACAAAAAGAGTTGTCAATTTTAATATTCCGGTACAATTGAGTTCCAAATTGGGAGCGGATACCATGTGTATTCGGAGTTTGGAATGAATATCAGGGAAATTGAAGGTTTTAATTGTGTTAATTTTTTATTGCAGAGTACAAGGGACGGTATTGAATCAAATGTCCACTGGTTCAACCAACGAATTGAGTTAACCAGTTGGTTTTACCACAGGTGGAGAGTTCAGTTGACCTGTTGGTTTTACCACAGGTGCAGAACTGGGGAGACCCTTTGGTTTTACCAAAGGTGGAGAGTGGTTGAAACTTATCGGTTTAACCAAAGGCGATTTGAGTTGACCTGTTGATTTTCCACAGGTGGAAAAAGTTTGAGACCTATTGGTTTTCCACAGGTGGAAAAAGTTTGAGACCTATTGGTTTTCCACAGGTGGAAAAAGTTTGAGACCTATTGGTTTTCCACAGGTGGAAAAAGTTTGAGACCTATTGGTTTTCCACAGGTGGAAAAAGTTTGAGACCTATTGGTTTTCCACAGGTGGAAAAAGTTTGAGACCTATTGGTTTTCCACAGGTGGAAAAAGTTTGAGACCTATTGGTTTTCCACAGGTGGAAAAAGTTTGAGACCTATTGGTTTTCCACAGGTGGAAAAAGTTTGAGACCTATTGGTTTTCCACAGGTGGAAAAAGTTTGAGACCTATTGGTTTTCCACAGGTGGAAAAAGTTTGAGACCTATTGGTTTTCAACAGGTGGAAAAAGTTTGAGACCTATTGGTTTTCCACAGGTGGAAAAAGGTTGAGACCTATTGGTTTTCCACAGGTGGAAAAAGTTTGAGACCTATTGGTTTTCCACAGGTGGAAAAAGGTTGAGACCTATTGGTTTTCCACAGGTGGAAAAAGGTTGAGACCTATTGGTTTTCCACAGGTGGAAAAAGGTTGAGACCTATTGGTTTTCCACAGGTGGAAAAAGGTTGAGACCTATTGGTTTTCCACAGGTGGAAAAAGGTTGAGACCTATTGGTTTTCCACAGGTGGAAAAAGGTTGAGACCTATTGGTTTTCCACAGGTGGAAAAAGGTTGAGACCTATTGGTTTTCCACAGGTGGAAAAAGGTTGAGACCTATTGGTTTTCCACAGGTGGAAAAAGGTTGAGACCTATTGGTTTTCCACAGGTGGAAAAAGGTTGTTACCTATTGGTTCAACCAAGGGTGGAGAGTTGCGGAGACGTATTGCTTTTCCACAGGTTCAAACTGGTTGAGACCCATTGGTTCAACCAAGGGTGGAGAGTGGTTGTGACCCACTGGCTCAACCGAATGTGTGTTGAGTTGACCTGTTTGTTTAGCACAGGTGGAAATTGGTTGTGACCAGGTTGTTCAACCGAATCAGATTTGAATTAAACTTGAAATGAGAACTGAGTTGACATATTATTTCAACCGAGAGAGAACCTATTAATTTAAGAATTAACATGGCAAATATGGGTAGGGCATTGGTGGGAAGTTCCCAAGTGCGCTCAACCATGATATTTTGCAGGCTTGATTTTCTATTGTGCAAATAAAATTCATCAAGCAGAACACATCATTCCAAAAGCATCGTGTTTGTAGTTTGAATGTGGCATTACTCTTGAGCAATTCTCCCTGCCGAGCAGGGTTTTATACTAGTAGATTGTCAAGTTCAAGACCTGGTTTGAAAATTCAGAACCTGTGGCTGTAAACTGCATGTTTCTTTTGAGTAGGTTCAGAGATTGATGGGGTTCAGTGTTTAGTACGACCCTACAATTTATGCCTCGTACAAACGCTGAGGAGCGCAGAATCCTTGCCAAAGCAAGTACGGGATTTGTCTAAAAATGTCATATGGTACCCAAAACCTACCGGATTTTTTCTGAAAATGTCCTGTGGTACTCCAACTCGTAGGATATAGACATGTTTATACCGTTCTTGTTTAAAATACCGTAATTAACGTTACTGTAAAGTGAAAAAACTCCGGTAATATTTTTAAGGTACGGTATCGTAAATAAACCAGAATTTGGGGAAAATGCGAATAAAAGGCGATTTTTATGGTATGAATGTAAATATATGAACTAAAAACTTAAAAATTATTCCATAATCAGTTTAGCGACAGGTGTCAGGACATCATCCCAGCGTGTCATGGTTTGTATTTACGTTCGTACACTTAATAAAGTGTAGTATGTGTTCATTCAGCACGCACCGTACGCATATTTTCATCAACAAATATATCCAGAGACTTGGCCTAGGATTTAAATTGTGGCTTTAGCTCTGGACACGACTTGTGGAGGGAAAACCCACAATTTTATGAACTAGATTGACGATATCGTATGGAGTTACGATATCGCTTCAAAAAAGCGAGAATTATCGTAGATAAACCGTACCTCAATTTTTTACGGTAATTACGGTATTCCCGTACTACAATACCGTAGTTGACATGTCTAGTAGGATATAACTTATTGGATTTTTATAATAAGTTCCTATGATACCCTTACTGATATGAATCGCTTGAAATTTTGGGCAAACTGAATGATATCTACAATCTACAAGAACCTATACGGCTTATGGGATTTCTGGTACATTTTCTCACAGACCTTGCATCTTATAGTAATTCCATACAGTTTTGAGTGACTGGGGACGAAGATACGTTTGAAGTATTTCTTAGGAATAAATTAGTCAAGGAAATACCTGAGAAAATGTCTAGCAGTAGGAGAGTAAAAAGTTTTCCGGAATTACACATGTACATGGACATTCAGTGTTAAAGGAATAAAAATGAAAACTTGTCAAATCTAATCTATTTGATTGACGGGAGCAGCTAAAATGCAGATATTAAATTAATGTTAATAAATATACTGAGAACTAATTGTACAATTAAGACCCGTTCCCTTGAACAAAATTGCTCTGTCTATGTCAGTTTACTCATGTTTTTTCTACTCTGACTTTCCTTATTGAAAATTAATCCTTAATATCATGTCTGTGTGACATGACCAATGTGAAGGGTGCCACGAAACGATGCCGTAACGAAGTAACTTATGGATAACGTTTGGTTCCTCCACTTTGAAGCAAATTCTTTTCCAGATTTACTAAAATTTATTACATTGGGGATCAACTTTTGTGGGCATTGTGAACGCACATGCGCAGCAAAGTCGGTTTTTTTAAAGAATCCCATACAGATTGGTGTTTGTTTCCACACAGTGTTTCCAAGAATATGTTTTGACACTGTTGGAAGAAACATTTATGAGTATTCCGAAGAGCTAGTCAATAGGTTTGCATGTAGAGAGTGGTGGGTATGAGCCTCAAGCGTACTGAGCAAGATTGGGAGAAATTCAGTTCTCCAATAGAGAGTTCTCCATAGGAGGAAAGATCCCCAGAGGGAAGAATTTTTTCATTGGAAATCTGGCTTTTGAAAAAATATTTCAAAACACTTTGCTCGTAACAACTTTGTTGGGGATTCGTTTTAGTCTTTTTCGGGAACAGTCCACGTCAAAAATTGCGTTTGATGGGTGCAAGAATGCGAGTCGCTGAAATCAGGTTAAAATTATTATTTCCGATGGAAACGTTCTGTAAGAATAAACAACCCTGCGTCACAGTTTTGGCTCGTGTGGCTTAATTTTTGACATTTAATGCTGATATTAGACTCAACTGAAT
The DNA here is from genome assembly GCA_947179485.1 of Allacma fusca. Classification (NCBI taxonomy): domain Eukaryota; kingdom Metazoa; phylum Arthropoda; class Collembola; order Symphypleona; family Sminthuridae; genus Allacma; species Allacma fusca. Next base: position 63,503,850 of record OX359246.1, read on the forward strand.
TTTAATTCAATATAATACATGTTCAGCATTACGAAATATTTTTACACGTTTGTCAGGAGAAACAACGGTAAAAGAATTTTACTCCAGTACGTCTTCGAGCACTACTTAGTTTAACTCCAGTGATTGAAATTCTCGCTAACTTACACAAAGATCATACCCGCCATTTCCAACATAGAGGCCTGTCAGATAGCTCCACAGAAAGCTCATAAATGTTCGTACAAAAAAGCATCTAAAACATTCTCATGTGAAATTTTTGTATGGAAATAACTCGTTAAATTCAATTTTATAATTTCAGACTATTTCACGTTCGTGACCCATCTGACCGTAAAAATACAGGTCAATGCAATAAATTTTAGAAAATGTCGAAATGACTCATGACTAATACTAATGACTAATATTCCCGGAGTTTGCTCGTTATGCGGTCAAGGGACGGCAACCATTTTTGAGTCACACTGTATGTACTGCTTTTTTTCCCCACATATATGATATTTAGAAGCAATTCTACCTTAAATTTACAAAAAAAACGTGCACGTATGCGAATATAAGAACTGGATATAAATAGAAGGAACAGTGACTTTTCACAGAGTCAATCGAACCCTAGAAGAGATACTAAGTTTCGAATCTTGATTCTTCTAGCACACGTATACACAAACGTAGTACAAGTACGAAGTCTGTAAACCCCCATCAGACCCAATTTTCTTACTTTGTCCACTTTAGAAATAAAATTCAATAACAAAAAAATAAAACAAATATTCTCATTTTTTGCTCTCATTTACATGCACGAAGCAACATGATAACTGAAGGCCAAGATTGGGTTATTTCTGGAATGTCAGGAAGGTTTCCAGATTCCAAAAATCTGGATATTTTCTGGGAGAATCTCTTTCAAGGGAAGGATATGGTTTCGGGTATGTAATTCAAGAATTTGTATATATAGATATGTGAAAAACGAAGTTCCTATTTTAACTAATTTAGTTTTTAGAGAACAATCGAATGTCGAACTTTAAGCACTATGAAATGCCTAGCCGAATGGGAAATATTCCACTTATCGAAAAATTTGATGCAAGTTTCTTTGGTGTGTCGGGGACAAGGGCAAATACGATGGACCCTAAGATAAGTTCGGAAAAAATAAATTACAAAATCTGGACAGCAAATACTAACTGTAAGGTTCCAAACTAGACACTATACCATCACTGTGTTCAATTATCATATTCTAGGAATATCACTTGAAGTGGCGTTTGAGGCTATAGTGGATGCAGGTGTCAACCCCAAATCCCTGGATGGGGCTTGTGTAGGGGTTTTTATGACAACTACCGCCAATGAAGCTATGGATACTTGGCTCAGGTCAAAAGAAAACGCTTCCGGGAATTACGTCACTGGATGTTATCAAAGCATGCTCGCTAACCGGATTTCGTACGCCTTCAATTTCAAGGGTCCTAGTTGTGTATTTGATAGCGCTTGTTCAGCGAGTTTCTCAGCACTGCAGTATGCAATGTTAGCCTTGAAAAGTGGATTGTGCTATTGTTGGTGGTGCCAGTATAAGCATTTCACCATTGATTACACAGTCATTGTTTGACATTAAAGTGATTTCAGCAGATGGGAAATGTAAAACATTTGATGACTCTTGCGATGGATACGTTAGATCAGAAGCTGTTGTGGCTTTGTACATTTGTCGCAAATCCCATTCTAAAAGAACTTATGCGACGATTGCTGGCATTAAATGTGTCAATAACGGGTACAACCCGGAAGGCATAAGTGTCCCGTCTGTAGAAATGCAAACGCGGACAATTCAGGAGGTATATTCAGAAGCAGGAGTCAGTCCATTGGAGGTCAGCTACGTTGAAACTCATGGAACGGGAACCAAAGTCGGGGATCCCAGGGAAATTATGGCGTTGGATCAAGTTTTCTGTAAAGGGCGGAAGGAACCTTTATTTGTTGGATCCGTGAAGAGCAACATGGGACATTCCGAAACAGTCTCAGGTAAATAAACTAAAAATATTAAATATTAAAACATCTAAAATTTACACAACTTCAGATTACTCTGAAGTTGTTCCCCTTCCTTGTGCTCTCTTATGTCTTTGATTTGATTGCTTATGCCTTTGGCTCTTATGCATAACTCCATCAGCTTTCTCCTGCTAAACTCCCGCACAGCTCAAAATTTCGTGGAATTTGATCTAAGCAAAGCGAAAACCCTATTGAACCTCCCACCAAAATATTTTGGTGGTTACTCTAACGGCTAACGTGCTAGGTCAACGGAAACTTTTTCAAAGGGCATCGAATATCTTTGGCAATTATGGATGGAATAAGCTCAAATTTTGCATGTAAGTTTGTTATTGTAACCCCCTGGGTGGTATTCAAAATCTTTTTGATCGGCCCACCCGTTTGTAGAGGTCAACAAAGTTTCTACGAGTTTCACCGATTACCCCGCAAAGTTATGTGACTTCTACAGGTCAAAGCGTCAAGGGTTAGCTTTTATGCGTGTGAAGGTGTAATCATTACTTAGTATATTTTAACGCCAACACTTAAGAAATTATGATCGAGGAACTATTTCAATGCAAGGAATATAGTGATTATGGAAAGTAAATTACAACAACACCAGAAGAAGGGGCCGTGCACAAATTATTATTATTAAAACTATTGAATAATACGGGTTAACTTGCTTAACAGTAACCATAAAACTTTCTGTGTGTATTTTGAAACTGTTTACAGTTAATAGGTTTGGTACATATAACTCGTCCTTTGCTCCGGTAATTAAGTGGCGAAGTATATATCGTCGGCGAAACTTCCTAACCGGCTATAATTTAAAATGCCTAAAATGAAAACCGGCTATAGCGCTCCCGCTACAAACTCTAAAGTGCAGCCCGGCCATAATTCCCCTGTGCTGTAGAGCATAAACCCCGGTCTGCAGAGAGGAGAGGAAGCGGGGAATTATGGCCGGTTTTCACATTTGAGATTTCAGCTTTATAGCCGTTCTTCGTTCTAAGCATTTTAAATTATAGCCGGTTAGCAAGTTTTGCCGACGATATGTACCTGTGAAATAATTCATTCCTGTTCAGATTCTCAGATTAAGAGATTCTCATAGTACTTAGCTTTGTTTGGAGCTAACACTGTTCTAATATAATATATAATGCAGACAGCTGATAAGAAATATAATTGCTTGCTCGCTTTGTGTGAAAACCCAAAATGACTTTTTCAAAACCGTTCAAAATTTCGGTTAATAACGTTTTGCAATAACGTTATGCGATAACATTTCAGGATTATGCCTTGTAAGAACGAAATATTAAGTCATTTTTAATGAAAGTAAAAAATGCGTACTAATAGTAGCCATTCTCCGTTGCCCTTTCATAAACAGCCCTTTCTGGTTTTGTGCAAAACAAAGCTTAGTGCATAGGGATTAGTTTTGAAAGATGATGCTAGTTTCAATGATGCAAAAAATGAATCCTGGTAATTGTAATTATTTCATTCTGCTTTTACATCAGGTCTGTGTGGAATCGTAAAAGTGTTGCTAGCAAGAAGATCGGGAATTATTCCTCCAAATCTTCATTTCAAAACTCCCAACCCAGAATGTCATGCATTGATTAACGGTAGGATACAAGTTGTAACAGAAGCCACACTATTGGAAGGACGGTTCGTTGGAATTAATTCCTTTGGTATGGGTGGCACAAGTGCTCATGTTATACTGAAATTTGAAGATTTGAATTCAAGGTTTCGTATTGAGCCCAATTTAAATAACGCAATACTCAAAACTGACAAGTTATCACGGGAACATGGCATTTATGGTAATTCAGAAAGGATCCCAACATTGATACTTGCATCAGGACGTACTAACGAAGCTGTTGAGCATTTCCTCACTCAGGCTTCAAAGAATTCAGAAAATCCGAACTTTGTTGGGCTCCTCGGAGAAATCGCTCGGACACCTGTCCCCAGACATGGCTTTGTGGGATATGCTATAAAAACATCGAATGATGAATTCAATGTAATAACAGGAAAAAAGCCAGAATGTCCAAAATCCATTTGGTATGTTTATACAGGTCTGGGAAGTCAATGGGTTGGAATGGCAACAGAAATGATTGAATTCAAAAATTTCAAAACCTCAATACAATTGTCGTCAAACATTTTGAAGGAGGTTGGAGTCGACCTGAAATCAATATTCCAAACACAAAACTTGTCTTGTTTGAACGATTTACAAAATGCATTTGTTGCCATTATATCTTGCCAAATTGCATTGACTGATCTGTTGAAGTCGTTAGAAATACTTCCATGTGGAATACTTGGGCACTCCCTTGGAGAAGTTAGTTGTGGTTACGCGGACGACTGCCTCACTCATGAACAAACTATATTGATATCTCTCTATAGAGCAAGAAGCTTTATGGAATCACATCTACCGCAAGGAACAATGGCGACGGTGGCTTTGACATGGGATGAGGCTCAAAAGCGTTGCCCTTCAGATATTTTCCCAGCCGTTCATAATGCCGAAAATAATGTTACAATTGCTGGGCCCATGGAATCCATTCGTGCGTTTGTGAAAATGTTGACAGAAGAAGGTGTCTTTGCAAAGGAAGTCGAATCAGCCATCCACGCTTTTCACACACCGTACGTACAGGGATCTGAGGAACTTATGTTAAAGTTGTTCAAAAAGATTATACCTGAACCAAAGAGAAGATCAAGCAAGTGGCTAAGTTCATCTATTCCAGCCAATGATTGGGGCTCACTTTTATCGACGTATGCTTCTGCAGAATACTTTGTAAACAATAGCATTTCAGCTGTTTACTTACATGAAGTTTTACAGCATGTCCCCCTGAATGCTATTGTTGTGGAGATTGCTCCACATTGCTTTTTACAGACAATTCTAAAACAGTCATTGAAGGAGATGACAGTGATAACTGGGTTAATGCACTGGAAGCACGACAATTGTTTATATTTTCAGAAATCCCTAGGAAAAATATTTTTATCCGGATTTCATTTTAATGTTACCAGTTTGTACAAACCTGTAACGTTCCCCGTACCTGAGAAGACGCCATCAATTAGCCCGCTAATTGAATGGGATCATAGCATTTCTTGGGAGGTGCCACATCCTGAAAATGTAAGACTGCCTTTCTACTCACTTGTAGTCACTATTGCTTGTACTTATTATTTATTTATTCAACTAAAGCCTAAAGTAATATTTTTGGTATGAACCCAGCATTACATATTTTACCTACTACTGTATGTGTAGTCGAAATTGAAACCTCGATATAACTCCCGATGAATTAAACATAATTCGTATGGTCGTGGTAACCCGGAATCAAAAATTGATCTTGTTATACGGGTTACCAAATTTTTGACTAAGAAACTTTGAAAACCATTGCCAATTTTGAAATGTTGTTGGCCTGGCATATTTAATTTGTTCCAACGAAATCTCCTGAGACCAATCATCCCATCATGTTATTATCTTATGTTGGAATACTTAAATGATCCAAAAACAGATTTCTACTGGTGGTCAAAATTTCGAAAATACCGATTTTGGAGGTATTTTTTTTGAAAAACTACTGACTACACTACTTACAGGATTGGGAATAAGTGGCCTTTCATTTAATACGTAACGCTAAAAATGACATATTTTGCCCTATCGCCCACCCGGGGTAACGCAACCGTAACGTCTGCATATATGACCCCCCCCGTTGTAACGCAAGCTTAATTTATACATTAAAATAATAAATTTTACAGTGAAGTATTTGTGTAAAAACACCTTCGAACAATATTTCAGTAATAGGATTTGCCACCCATTCCCGAAGATCATCTATAACCTCAATAATCTCACTCGGAGTTTTTTCAACTGCCGTCAGGAATGTTTCCGAGTTGGCTAAAGGGATAAATGTATAGGACTATAAGGAACACTTTAGCAGATTTGTTTTGCCCGTACCCCGGATGGATAGGTGAGGTGGAGTTGCCCACAGTTGATGACAGTATTTGCCGTCCACTTTTGCTCAAATTTGATTAGGGTGGAGTAAATATTATTGTACAACGGGATTTTAAAGCACGGAACCCCATGACCGTGTGACCTCCACAATTTAAAATGATTTAACTATGGTCAACACAGGAAGCACCATATCGATCTGTGGAGGTCATACCATTGGTTGTGAGCTTGTGTGATTTTAAACCCCATTGTACAATAATTTGTACAATATTCTGAACAAATCTGAGCAAAATAGGATGGTAAATACGGTCCCAACCTTGAGACAAAGATCAATTGCTCAACTGCACTTACAACCAATCCCTCTTGAGTAAGGGTAAACATATCGCCAGAATACTCTTTACTGTTGCAATCACTTCCTGACCCCAGTTTTAAAAAATCGGAGTTCCTCTTAAGTTATTAAATTTAATAAAATGTTAATTAGTGCAAAAATTTAAATTATTCCCAAATTACTTACTTATTTGTATGCCATAGGACACAAGTGTAACGTCTTAAACACTACGACACAAATGTCCACATGGGGTACATATTGTATCTACACTGTATTTTTAATATCTGGATCTACAAACAAGGACCCTGAATTGATTCATTACATACACGCAACTGACATTTTGACTTTATATATTAAGAAAATTAAAGTTCCTCAAAAAAGAACTTCTTAACCGATGGTTATTTACACTTAAAAGCATTAAATGATTAAGTATACGAGTGAATCAAGTCTGCTTGTGAGTTTGAATTTTTATTCAAAGTTTACATTCAAAAATACAACGATAGGTCACATAAAGTTAATTCGCAAAAGGTGTACTGGCACTTTAAGATATAATGGGTATACATTGCATTGTTACGTTACAAATCATTGTACAACCACCCACCCAATGTAGCAATTTGTAGCATAACGAGTTACCCACCACCTATCCCAGCCGGCGTTACGTAATAAATGAATGGCCTCTAACCAAACTTGTAATAAAATTGTAGTTATACTTGATAATGCAAGTACCGTAACTGGTACTTTCTAAAATGCGCAAACTAGATTATGAAAATGACCAAAGTTGAACTTGCATTACTTGTTGGTACGGCAATTGCAAAGACATTTGGATATAATTTTACCGATAAGTACAATTGCAAGTGCAATTTGTAAATGCAACTTATACTGGTATACAATATAAGCCAAATGATCTAGATACAATGCTTAATGAAACAGGTGCCCAAATTAAATATCTTCCCTTCAATTTTTCCAGGGTTAAAATGTTGTAAACTTTCATCCTTTAACATATCTTTACAAGAAACCCATTTACAGAAAGCAGTTGGCCTTTCCTCAACCTTCGTTCTAAAAGGCATGAATACAAACTCGCCTTCAGCCTTCATCTACAAATAACCTTTATTCAGTTTTAAACTTTAGCTGATTTTTGTAATGAATCAGTAAACTCCCATTATTAGGGATGCCTTTTGAAGGCTTTTTGGATATACATATTTCCGTTCTCTTGAGGATACATACATATGTACATGTTGCAACTATTCCCTTTTAGCAACACCCTAATAGTAACCAGAGGTGTGGAATATTTTGAAATATTGTATTTAAAATAGTATTTGAAATACATTCCGTATTTTGTATTTGGTATTTTTCTCGCCGTATATGTTTCACGTTATTTTATATTTCGTATTTTTTCAGCACCAAAATGTCCACTGTATTTTGTATTTCGTATTTTCAAGATCAACGAACGCTATGATATTTAGGATTTATTTATCTTGTAACGTTGTTTATCCTGTATTTCAAATACAAAATACAGTTTCAAAATACATAGCTCTGGCAACTGCCAAAGTTGTCCGTAGGAGAAGTAAAATGATATACGTAGTATTAAATCTCTGGATATGATTCATATGTTAACCGATGGAGTTTACGCTGCAGATTTTAGCCGCTACCTAGATTCGCTAAACATATTCTCACATTCAGTTCAATTCAGTTCGCTTAATCGTATGTACCTATACGTTTACTTTCATTCACGTTCGTTGCGTTTGCCAAGCACTTCAATTCAAACTCATTGGCTAAATCAATTGGCATGTTTTCAGTTCACTCAAATCTAGAAATATTTCAGAAAAGTTCAGTTAACGAACTAGTTCTTTGAATGAATTGTTTCATGCATGATTTAATGTGTCACATTTTAAGCGCTCATGTAAACAGGAAAATTTACTGATGTTAACTGAGTAGTATAATATCAACCCGAGATCTGATTTCTTCGTGACCCAAGAGCTCCAGGGGTTTGTGTAAAACTTTTGCTTTAAACCAAAAGCATGTTAATTTTGAATGTTTTGTTATCGTAGTTGTTCTAAAGAAGGATTTTAGAAACCACGAAAAGGCATTGGTTGAATTTATAGCGTTTTTGGTTTTCTTTTTTGCGAACAACACGCGCATGTTTAGAAGTAATCTTCAACAGTTGTTTACAATAAGAACACGATATTTTATTTGCAGGAGATGTCTGGCAATCAAGATTTGAAGTTTGTAATTAATCTATCCTCAGAAGAATACCTGTCTGGTCATATAATTCAGGAGAAGATAATATTCCCCGCTACTGGGTATATTTTTCTTGCTTGGCGAGCTTTTGCCAAGTTGCTGAAAGCGAATTATGAAGATTTATCAATTCATTTGGAAAATATTTGTTTCAAAAGAATCACTGAATTACTTCCTAACCATAACAAGGAGTTTCGCGTAAGCATTTTAAATAAAAGCGGCGATTTTGAAATTACTGAAAACAACGAAATTGTTTGCAGTGGAGTTATTCAAATAGCAAGGAAAATTAGCCCAGATATGCTAGCTACAGATGATTCCGCAAAGTCAAAAGCTAATATTTTAGTTCAAGATGACTTTTACAAGATCCTGTACTTAAAAGAATACGACTACCAAGGTTTATTTCGAGGGGTACAAAATATTGACTGGGACGGAAGCTTCGCGGAGCTTAAGTGGAACGATAATTGGATCTGTTTTCTGGATACAATGCTTCAAATTGGGATATTAGACCTGGGTTCCTCGTTGAAAGAACTTATTGTTCCTGTAAAACTGGAATCAGCTATGATGTATCCAACAATTTTTAAGGAGAGTTTCGGTGGACATCATATCACGGTAAACCGTTGCAAATATATAGATGTAGTTCAATGTCCTGGAATAAAGTTATGCGGTTTGAAACCTTCTACAATGTTACTTAGCCCTTCGATAAAGCCAGCAATCGTGGTACAGAAATTCTGTCCTTTTAATGATTCTTCTGTAGCAACTACGACTTGCGAAGCCGCCCTTGAGTTCTTCCTGGGCATTGTGGTTGACAATATCCAACCTGCACTAGATCAACCATTCATTTTTACTGAGGCACAAAAATGCTTACATTCCGATTTTAGGAATTTTGGGGCACTTGTATACCTAAAATTTGCATCATTTGAACATCGTGTCGTGCGAACACACGTTTGCAAAAGTTGTCAAAGCAAAATTACCAGGAATAACTACCGCAACTTTAACAGAACCTCGGATATGAGCTTGCTGCCTCTCACACACGTGTTATGGACCAATTACGATGAAGTGGAAGATGTTGTTTCCGTGGATCTTCTACACGATAGAGGTTTTCTCATAATATCGACATCTCTTTGCGATTATCCGTACAACGATTCGGTTATTGCTAAACGGCGCACAGAGAGCAACAATATGTACCTGGTGCGAAAAATATCTTCTGCCCCCTCAATGTCTACGCTTTTATCGATAGATATGTCAGATTTTCTTTGGGTTGAGGCTTTAAAAGGTAAAATGAAAACCATTGAGGATGACGTTCGAGTAAATTTATTCTCAATGTCGACTAATTCAGGGATAATTGGGTTTATGAAGTGTTTACTCAAAGAACCCGGTTGTGAAAATATCAGATGTATTTATATTCCTGGTTCTATAATGTTGAATACGGATAACTTCCTGACCAATAGCGACGTTCTTAAGAAGGACTTGGTGTTTAATGTGTACAAAAATGAAGTTTGGGGATCCTATGTGAATATGACGATAGATAATTTGGAAATTCCTCGAATTTCGGAACATGTGTATGCAAATATTCAAACCGTTGGAGATTTGACTTCGCTGTATTGGGAGGAAAGCTCCTGCAAGCTACATGAACGGCAAAATTACAACATTCATTTTTCATCTCTTAATTTCCGTGACATTATGATCGCAACTGGAAAGCTACCAAAAACCGCATGTGCGAAACACATTCAACGTCATGAATGTATTCTAGGGGGAGAGTTCTCTGGAACATTTCAAAACAAAAGGGTTTGCGGATTGTCTCTTGGGAAATGTATTTCGTCAGCATTGGACCACGAACCAGCAATGGTTTGGGAAGTACACACCCAGTGGTCATTGGCTGAAGCTGCCACGGTTCCAGTCGCATATGCTACGGTAATGTACTCACTAATAATGCGAGGTAAACTGGTGGAAGGAGAGACCGTTCTGATTCATTCGGGATCAGGTGCAGTTGGTCTGGCAGCAATAACGATAGCATTAGATTTGAATTGTACAGTATTCACTACTGCTGGCTCAAACCAAAAACGTCAATTTTTGATGGAAAAGTTTCCAGAACTTCGAAAAGAAAGAATTTTGGATTCCAATGATGGAACTAAGTTTAAAGAGGACATTTTAAAACAAACCAAAGGAAAAGGAGTAAATCTGGTTCTAAATTCATTAGCCAACGAAAAGCTTAAAGCATCATTACAGTGTCTTTGCAAGAGTGGACGATTTCTTGAGATTGGGAAAGTGGATTCATTTCAAGATACAGCGGTTGGTTTGGCAATACTCTAGAAAAGTGTGATTATTCATGGAATACATTTGGATGACGTTTTGACATCCCATTCCGAAGAAAGGATTCTGCTGCAAACAGTGATTCAAAATTATATGGATCAAGGGAAAGTAAAACCCCTACCTTTCACAAGCTTTGATCACGAACAACTAGAAGATGCTTTCAGGTACATGTGCAGTCGGAAGCATGTGGGGAAAGTCATCATTAAAATACGAGAAACATCCGGAACTGCGAAGATTACGGCAACACCTAGAACGTACTTTTACCCGCACAAAACATATATAATAATCGGTGGTCTTGGTGGGATGGGACTTGAAATGGTGAGTTGGATGATCGAACGAGGTGGTAGAAAGTTGTTTATTGTTTCCCGTTCGGGTGTATCTACATCGTATCAGAAGTACATGGTCAAGAACTGGGAAGACTTGGGTGCAAATATTTTTTTAGGCATACGGATGTTTCTTTGCGATCCGAAGTCTCGAAGCTTATGATGGAAGCAATCTCAGTTGGACCCATCGGAGGAGTTTTTAATCTGGCTTTAGTACTCGAAGATGCACTTTTTATTAATCAGTCGGCCAAGTCATTTGAAACGGTAACAGGTTGCAAGGCCGCTGCATCTCTTCACTTTGATGCTTTATCCCGACGGTACTCGCCAACCATGGATTATTTTGTAGTATTTTCGAGTATAGCTAGTGGGACAGGAAATGCTGGTCAGAGTAATTATGGGTATACCAACTCCGTCATGGAACAAATTTGCGAACAGAGGAAGTTGGATGGTCTACCAGGTCTTGCTGTTCAGTGGGGACCAGTTGCAGACGTTGGATCTGTAGGAAAAATATTTCGTGGAAACACGGTTCTATTAAATATTGTTGGCCAAACAATCTCGTCATGTAACGCGACTCTAGACCTTCTTCTTCAGCAGTCTGAGCCCGTTGTAAGTTCATTTGTAATTCCACAGGGAGAAGGAAATGTTCCCGTGGAAACAACTATTCCACTGTGGCACACTGTGGCTTATATACTCGGGATTCAGGACTTTGACAAAATTGACATGAAGACGACTATGTCAGAACATGGGATGGATTCAATTATGGCAGTGCAGGTTAAGCATGCGATTCAAAGGAAGCATAAAATGCCTGTTTCAGCCCTTGGTGAATTAACTTTCGAAGATTTGTTGACCATGGAATAAGTCATAATAGATAAATCAGAACTTTTGTCCACAATTTGCCAGAATGAAATTTGTCTAATATGTGGCTATATTTTCGTATATTAATTGTAAGGATTAACGGTTAAAACGTCCGATTACAAAGACATTGAAGATCATTATATTATTGAAAATAAAATTATTATGAATTGAAAATTTTATCGCCGATCCTTTCGACCAGTATTTGAGTTCATGAGATGTCCATTATTTAAAAATTCAAATCAGGGTTAAATGGAAATGTATGTCGGCTAGGGAAGCTCATGGGAACAGGACCAACCCGGGTATTTGGGTACAGGAACAGCTCCAAAATGGGTACAGTTTAAAAGTTCCCAATTGTAACAGGAACAATACAGGTAATTTTATTTTGTACCCAGAAACCCGTGGCCACAGTCACAAACAGGTACAGGAACGAAATTCGTTCCTGTTTGTGTGTTCCCAATAGGAACAGGTCCACACTGTTGAATGACCCATATTTAAACGTGTGGACCCGGGTACTTTGGCGTTTTTGAACTTCAATCATTTCCAAAGCACCAATGAACGCTCGAAATGAATTTTGAGCATTCCAGTGCAATTACTGCAGGTATGTTTTATTGTAATATAAAAGTAGTAATAAAAATTATTTATTTATTTCCACTGGAAACATTAGGAAGCATTTACGAAGATAAACTTAGCAGCAAAAAAGATTAAAAGTAAAGTTGCTTTTCCGCTCTTAAAAGTAATAAACAAGTTACGGTACAATAATTATTTTATAGTACAAAAATATGCAGGAACAATGAAATTATTTATTGAAAAAGCAAAAAATAGTAAAAAAAACTTTTATCTTAAATTCATGTTTAAACTAAAGTACCTGGGACGCACCCGGGTACTTGCATAACTTTTGGGAATGGGTACACGCTTTGGGTACTTTTCAGGAACGGGTACAATTTCAGGAACAGGTACAACATTTTGGATATGTGAACAGGTACAGGAACGGAAAATTTGTACCTGCAAAAGTTTAGCATAGGTACAGGAACATAAATTTTGTGCCTGTATTTATGGGTTCGTGTTCAGGAACAGGAACAGGAACCAAGTTTTTGTACCTTTGTGCTTCCCTAATGTCGGCTATGAGACAATGATCTCGAAGCCTTGCCAGTGAAGCAAATGATTGCAAGGTTCAAATCTTTTATTCTGAACAATTTATACCACATACGAACTTCAGATTAATGATTTTAGTTCATACAGTTTTACATTGCTGGTCCTACAGAAGGTACACCTGGGAACGTAGCCTAGATCTAGATCAATACGGCTTCAGAAATCAGAGCCGTGACATACGATTTTGAATTGTGTGACAACTAACTAAGAATACACAGCGCGGATAGAATACATTTCATAGAATTCATTATCATATCCGTATCCTATCCGAAAATTTGACAATAAGTACAGGACGCATCCTAACCGGAATTCGAGATGAAAAAATTATTTTATCCTAATTAGTAGACAGAATATCTTTTCCCGACCCTTATTAAGCAAGCTAACTTGTATGCAAACTTTCGACGTCTAACAGACTGTCATCATCAGTAGTGCATCGCATGGGTACGGGTAGTACCTGAGTATTTGGGTACAGGTACAGGTCCAGGTCCGAAATGGGTACTCTGTTTAAGTACCCAAACTGAATGGGTACTTTATGGGCAATAGCTATATGTACCCAAATTTTGGGTACAAAACCAGGTGTTGAGTACAGGTACAAACTTGGAATTTTTTGGGTTGTACCTGACAGGAACAGGTACAAGCTTTCAATATACCTGGACCTGACAAACTATTACCTGAAAATGTTGTACATTTACAAATAGAAATTCATCTTACGAGACATCTGGTGTAGTATGTGACTCTCTCTCCGACCTACAGGTTTATTTTGATATTCAGCGTGTTTTCAGGAGTGCGTCGTAATTTTTGAAAAATCATACCATTATGCAATAGAGATGGTTGACTTAGCACAACGTGCTGGCAACAAGTACGTGTAATTACAAATTCAAATTGTGATTCTGTAAAAATGGCGTTAAATGATGTTGTGGTTATGGAGGATGTTCTAGAAGTGGTATATTTAATTGGAGTTGGAAATACCTCAGATGGTGTAGAAGTTATACATAGTTGCATTAAGATGTCTAGTATTGCAAAAATTATGACGAGGCAGAATTTTGTCTAGCTAGTAATGCTGTGATGCAAATCATCGAATGTCATCATATTGAATCGTTTACAGTAATTGTTTTTACAGGCACGTAGGAAAATTTTTCAGGTACAGGTCCATATATTGGGTATATTTTGGGTACGGGTAAAATTCAGGTACAGGTACGCACTACTTACAAAATAATCAGGTCCAGGTACCAACAATTATTTAATGGGTACTTTTATTCAGGTACGGGTTTGGGTACGAATTTTGCCGGGTACCCACTATTTGGGTCCAGGTTCAGGTCCAGGTACAGCATTTTTGTACCCATGCGATGCACTGATCATCAGGCAATATCAAACAATTTATACAATTTTCACATTGGAGAAAAAAGATAAAGGGGTTAGAACGAGATATTGCGCTTGGTACTCCGGTAAGTATATGTCAGAAAATAACGAAGGTGTTCCAAAACAATAGATCAAAATTGTCTATTTTTCAAAATTAGGAAGTCAGACCCGGAAATGGGAAATAAAATTTGATTCCGGGTTTCCACAACGATTTGAACGAGGTATAGAAAATTAATTCTATCCGTTGTACTTCTGGATTTATATTTTAAAGTTTTTCATATCTGTACACCAAATCATGTAATAGTCAGTGAAGATCAACAACATTGCCTTAATCATCTATCTCCTCACATACAGAGCCCTCTAGTAAAAAAGTACCCACTAATGTCATACAGATTAAGGAATTTTCTCTCAAGGGGTATTGCAAATTCGAACCCACAACCGTTTCACTATTTTTATAAGAAGCCTCGGCATTTGAACCAAATTCTAAGCCTCAGATCTATTAATATCTTTGGAGGGTGTAGGAATGGGACTGTTCCGGAATGTTCCTGGATTTCTCGGAATGGTCTGGTCCTTGAGCCTGGACCAGACCATTTGATCTGTTCTCCGTGTAGGACCAGGACCATATGGTCTTTGAGACTGTAGGACCGGATCCATCTGGTCCGTACAAATTGTTGGAACAGGAACATATGTTCTGTTCCTCAAAATAACTCGGACCAGACCGGAACATAACAGACCAGACCACTAGGACCAAATAGGTTTATAATACGATGACAACACGCAAGCATTTGACAATTTAGATAATGTTTTAAATAATCGATCGATATCATGCTGTACGATCTAGCAATGTTATTTTATTCGCGGGAATTGGAAATACTTAATGGTCATCTATCGAATCTGGTCCGACCATTTGAAATAAATGCTGGAACGTTCCAAATGGTCTGGGCCAAACAAAGGACCAAACATTCTGGTCTGTTCTTTGAGCTGGACCAGGTTTAATTGGTCTATCAAGGTTCTTGGATCAGATACATTTGGTCCTTTCGTAACCAGGGAACAGACCGGAACAGACCATGAACAGACCAGAACGGACCAAAATTTCTGGTCCGGACCGGAACAGTCCCATTCCTAGGAGGGTGTCCCGTAAATAAGCACATTTACAAATTTTGTGATTCATGGGATTTTGTCAAAGAATGGCATCATTTTCTGAATGTATCTACATATAAAAAATTTTTTACAATAATAAGTACACGGGATACATATTACAAGTTTTTAATAGCTTCTCATGAAATGCGGATAGTATAGTGAGAGTGACAATGACTCTGCAGGCCTCACAATGTTTATTTTCCTGATTGTGTGATTTATCATTGACATTTGGATGGGGAATCCCAATAGCGTCTGTATGTACGTATATCCTATTTTATAAGAAGCAGACAGGCAGAGAGAGACATGGGCATGGGAATAAATCCACTGTCCCGTATGTGTATTGTTTATCACCGGAGCATGTATAGGAAGTGTGAGGAAACAAAGCAATCAGATTGGGAATAAAATGCTAAAGGACAGAGTAGTAGATGATGCTGGAGGAGTTGGCGGGTGTGGGAAGCTTCAACTAGGATTGGATTGGGTAGATGACGCAGGCGTAATTAGTGAAGTCGAGAAGAAATGTGCAGGCCCCTTGCGGTTGTGCACCGACCTCCTCCCAATTACAGCTATAGCTTCATCCTGCAAGAGGGAGAGAAGCTAATATCCTCTGTATATAACCTTATACAACATCCGTTGGAGCGACCCCTCGTCTCACGGGGAGGAATCTACTCACGACACTTAAACTGCTACAAAAGCTTCTCATACCAGAGTTGGGCATAGAGCCCTACGCTCCGGCAACTTTCGCCAGTGCTCAACACGTTCTAATATTTAATCCTTCCATCCTCATTCCCACAATCAACCTTACTCTGAAACTTGTTTACAACTAATTTGTACTTTATATAGAGTGTCTGTATCAATAGTTATTATGCAGTAGCGTGTAGTAGTCCCGATAATAATAATTAAAATTTAATATAAAATTTCCTCAGAATATAAACCAGATTAAACTCCTTCAATTTTTTTATTCAATCTAAATTGTAAAACTTTAGTAGTAACTATAGCCTGCCTTCTCTTCCTTAAATCAAATTAATGCTCAAAATATGTGGACAAAGGCTGCTAGTCTTTCCAGGAGCATTTAAAATTCCCACATGACACTCAAAGCGTCATACATTTACCTCCTAATTTCTAACTAACGCAGTAGCTCCAGCTAATTAATCCGCGGCTCCCAAACGTATTCAAACGATGAAATTCAATAAACCCCGTATTATTAGCACACTACTGTGTAAATATATTATGCCGTAAACAATCTTGGAAGTGTCTTAGAAATACTAATAAATATATTTAACGCAGAAAATTATTTTCATTTTCACCATCCATAGTAACCTTAAAATTTTTAATTCTTGTGATACGCCAGGGAATATTTGATAGAACTGAACGATGAACCCATTCACGAAATAAATATTCAAAATTGCCCCAAATTTGTTTGCTTTTTTTTCAGTACTAATTCCGATTTTAATTATTTTTCTAAACCCGATATTTAGACACATAAGTATCATCCTTCGAAGAATGATTTTAAAATATCAATTCTACATCATTGATACACTTTTAGCGTACAATTACTCAAAACGAATCAAATTTTTTTTTGGGGGCAAAATGATACCCGCATTTCCTTCCCTGGCAATCTTTCTATCCTATGCATTAACTCCCAGTTTAAACATCCTCAACCAGGACAAACATCTTTTATAATGATCCCCGGACATCCTTCCCAATCCGTCATGGAACCCTTCTCCACACTGTAACTCCCCTACTTTGTATGTTAACGCTCTCATATTACAAAAGCAAAAGCGGAAATAAAAGAGTCCACTATAATTCCCATATATACGCATTATATTGTACCTACAAGTTTAGAACAGCCAACCCTGGCCCACCCTCTGCCCAACCATGCTTCCTCTTCGTTGTGTTAGAGTTTTAATATATGAGGTTTTTTTTTCTATACACGGGAGCGGTGTATGTACTTGAGTATGTTGAAGGATAGGACGGATCCTCTCCCATTGAATGAACTGGCCTATGTGTGTGCAATGGGATGTGTGCTGAAGGCAGAAGCGTCCCAGCTTTCCTATATGATTCCATTTCCATTGGAATTCTCGTAGATTTTTCATACTCTTCAAAATCCAAGTGACCTTTTCCAGGGGAATCCCTGTGACATTGACATCTGTCGCCGGACTGGCCCTTCGCACAAATTCCCTTCGACATCTTTTGCAAACGACTGGAGTATCTATTGTTGACATCGACTGGTAAGTGGCGCTGATTTTTTCCGTAGTTTCACTCTATAGTCGGATTAGCAGAAGCGCCATGGTCAATAATAAGTGGAAATAGGCGTATGCCCCCTGCACAAACTACTAGAAATCCGAGTCTCGTCACATCACAATATCACCGACAGGTCGTGCAGGATCTTGAGTCTTCTTTATCATTATGACCAACAAAAACATCCAAAGGGAAATATTTTAACAACATTGGGAATATATCCCAAGTGTTTATACGGAAAGTCAGTCATTCCAATACCGCTCTTAAATCCAATTACTGAGTCATTTATCCCTCAATTCCAGGATTTACTCAGCACTTGGGCCAGTCCCTGACCCTGGCCATGTCTGTCAAGAGACTTCAATAATTATGATGGACTTTTCAAATGCTGTAATAATTTATTACCTTCATTTAATGATCCCGCTGTCGATTTAGTTAATGACAGGAATTATTATTCTACCTTTTTTGCAAAAAATAAATTTAAATCTTGGATCAATTGAAGCTCATTGTTGATTGGAATGCTTGTTGGATTTAAATATTAAAGATAATATGATTTTAATAATTTAAAATATTAAATGGTTGTAGTTATTACTTTTTACTCGGAGCACCGGTTTGGGATTATGTTATTTGGGACGGGTTAAGGAAATGGATTTCGGCAATTTTGGAATGAAATGTATATGAGCAGGGATGAGGGATGATTCATTTGGGGTCAGGTCATGGGGTGTTGATTTTGAGGGGGTTATAATTTAGAGTTAAGTGATGGTCATGGAGGTTGATAATATCGGTAGGGATTTGAATTTGGGGAAGTACGTAGTGTGTGGGAATTATTATTGGGGCGGAGTTTTAGGGGAAGTGTTATTAGCGGGTTGTTGTTGATGGTAATGTTGAAGGTAATTTTTATGTGGGGTCATCTATAGTTGGGATTGAATGTTGAGTTGACATGGTTTGGTGGGGAGAGCTGTGGGGTTTTTATTCTCAATGATGAGACATAGTGGGGGGAGTTTGTGTAATTATTATGTTTTGAGGATCATGTAGTTTTTAAAGAAACTAATTTTGATTGTGGAACAGAATGGAATTTTTATTTTGGAATGCTTTTTTTTTGCAGGTTTGATTTTGTATTGTGAACAATACCGTAATAATTGCAAAGATGATGGCAGTTCAGGATGAAATCCAAGTGAATTATTTGGAGGAGATGGAAGTTGACCAGGATTCAGCTGAAGGTATGTTGACATTTTGATGATGTGGTGGAGGGATGAAGTAATCGTAGGATTGATTGATGCGAGGGATTCCTAAAATAACTTGAAAGTTTAGGATGTCTTTGGGACTGTGGATTTATTTGGAGTTATTTCATACGATCCCTGGATTTGCTATTTGTTTGATCTATTTTTATGGGGCTTGGAATGTCATAATAATAATAATTATTGTTGTTGTTTTAGTCAAAGAGGATTCATCAACGTATTATGTGGAGCAAGAAACAGAGGACAATGATGAGTTTCTTTACGGGGCAACTGAGCATGAAGGTATGTAGGAAAAAATGGAGCTTTGTGTAATTATATAATTTATCTTGAAGTAATTAAGAGTGTGGGAAGTCGCCAAATATTTTTTACATGGATTGGTACTATTATTCAGGAGAAATACTTGCATTTCCCAGTTCCGTCAGCAAACAATCCTTATGTGTCCTCTTAATTGTTCCTCTTACTGTACCTCAATATACCTCAAATATCCTGGTGAGGGAGAGCAATGGAACTATGTTGTTCCAGTTCAGTTAAATGTTTTCAATGCTCGACGTGCGGTTTGGGTGAAAAATTGTGTTTCACAAAGAAATCCTGTTGTAATTCGTTATTGAAGTTTTACAATACTCTGGAATAATTCCTGTTCCAACCCTTTTTTGTGCCTGGGACCATGTTATTCCCGGTATAACATATATTTATGTTCATTGAGTTACTCAGTAATTGCCTATACAGATTTTTCTAAAAGTTGGTATTTTTAGATTCTTAAGTGACTACACCATTAGCAGCTTGTAATAAAAATGATATTTTTGACAATTGATTTTTATAGAGGATCTAACTGCTGGAATCGTTCGGACGGCGAGCAGTAGTGGCATTACGGTGCATACAAGAGAGACTGAGGGTGGTGTGACGGAAGTTTTGGGAATAGAGGACGATGATGTAAGTCAGTCGGGAAAGGAGACTTATGAAACTGTTACTATAGTTCCGTCGGAGGGTGACTCCGGAGAAGTGAGTTACGTCCTGATTGTGCAACAACCCGAGGACGAGAAGGAAGAGAAAGAGGATGACCTAAAGGTGTACGACTTTGATGAGGGAGAGGATCCCAATGTACAGGTATGTAGATCTATCGAATTGCTTGTTGAAATTGAAAATATTGGAAGTATAAGCGGAATTAGTTTTATTTAATTTTAATAATTGCGTTAATAAATTCCTCTAACTGAACATTAAAGACTGAAAATGATGAGGAGATTGATGACCCCACGACAAAGAGAACCCCAAAGAAATCCCAAACCGCTACTCAAGCGCACATGTGCAACTATTGTAACTACACAAGTCCGAAAAGGTTAGTAAGATTCCAACCATAGGTTATTATACGTATATGAATTACATGCATATGTATTCTCAGCAATGTTTGCTGAACAACCGGAGTTGAGATAATTTAACATGAGCGGGGTTGTTGGCATGATTGTGTTTACTAACATTCAACATTGATGAAATGTGTCGTTGTCCAGGTATTTACTATCTCGACATATGAAGTCCCACTCGGAAGAAAGGCCTCATAAGTGCAGTGTTTGTGAGCGTGGCTTCAAAACACTGGCATCCCTCCAAAACCACGTCAACACACATACCGGAACAAAACCTCACAAATGCAAATACTGCGAGTCTGCATTTACTACCTCAGGTAATTAGTTTGACAAATTATTACTTCTTTTTTGTGACTATTTCTAAAGAATCATGTATAGAATATCTATGTGATTAATCTCATACAAAATCAAATGAGTAACTCCAGGTTTATTTCATTTCTTAAGGTGAATTGGTTCGACATGTTCGCTACCGGCACACCCATGAAAAGCCCCACCATTGTACCGAATGTGACTATTCAAGTGTGGAGCTGAGTAAACTGAAACGTCATATGCGTTGTCACACGGGCGAGAGACCTTATCAGGTATGTAATTTCTTATAACTTGTGGTTGTGTAGATTTCAATAAAATATTACATGGTTAATTGTGTGAATTAATATTTGTGTTTTTTCTAGTGCCCTCACTGTACCTATGCAAGTCCGGACACGTTCAAATTGAAAAGGCATCTTCGCATCCATACAGGGGAAAAACCGTACGAGTGTGATATTTGCCAGGCCAGGTTTACCCAGTCAAATAGTTTAAAAGCTCATCGATTAATTCATACAGGTAAAATTAAAATAAAATATTCGTAACCGAGTATTGTGCTTGTTTGCCTCTTAATTAGGGTATGTCGATTTGAAAATGCCCGGCATTTTGGGCAACTCGCCCGCCCAAAATGCCAGGGCATTTTGGGCATTTTCATTTCAGGGCGAGGGCGGCATAATAGGGCATATTGGGCAAGGGCATTTTGGGCATTTTCATCGAGGACAAATTGGGCATTTTGGGCAGAATCGTGGAATATAATAGAACAATCTATACAATTTGACAATGGATTTTAAAATGTCTTTGTAATTTTGGAGAACAAGCATTCGAAATTATCTTGAAAATTTTATTCAGTATGTCATTATTTTGACGAAGTTAATTCAACCGGCAATGAAATACGTTTGGATACCATAGGTCATATTGAACATTACAATTTGTGAAACACCTGTACAGTACACGATACGGCTATAAATTAAAATATTCTAGGACCTATTTTTCCAAACTGCACACGGTGTAAAATGAACTTCCACCATCCTGGGAATATTCACATACCCCTATTACTGTGATCAGAAATGTCTTTTCGGTTAAAATTTGAACCCATACAGTAATTATTGTTTTATACACCATAACACTACAAACAACAATATTTGGGGGACCTGTATGGAGGATGTATATTGGTTTCTACTCGAGCCATTTTTGGCTGACCGTTGCAAACTGCAGACGATAGTGATGTAGAATAAAATGAGTATAAAATTCAGCTTCATCACCCATTTAAATTTTGACTGATCCATTACCACCAGATTTTTACTTTAGGTGTTCGTACTTCAAAAGAAAATAGTACTTCTGCCCGCCTGTCAGTGACGCATATGTATGTAAATTTATTTCATATTATTATTTTCATAGGAGTGATAAATGATATCACCTCATGTCAATGAAATTAAATTGATTTGACTGTTTTTGCCATTAAAATATAAACGAAGAAGCGAATAACCAGACTTTCACATTTGTAACTTTTCCTTGGTGTGCACTTTCATGCATTTGGATGGATATTCTGAATATATGCTTGTAATCCAATTATGAAAATGCCCAAAATGCCCAACTTGCCCTGCCCAAAATGCCCAAAATCAAGGCATTTTCAAAAGCTGCCCACATGCCCAGTTTTTGGGCATGTGGGCAGGCATTTTGGGCATTTTCAACTGGGCGGGCAAATACTGCAGGGCATTTTCAATCGACATACCCTACTCTTAATTACATAACATTTTTAAGACATTTGAATTAATTGAATTACAATTTTTATACTTTCAGGCAACAAACCGGTTTTCAAATGTGAGCTTTGTCCTGCAACATGCGGCAGAAAAACGGACCTTAGGATCCACGTTCAAAAATTGCATACTTCAGAGCGTCCGCTCAAATGCAAGCGCTGCTGTAAAGCATTTCCTGATCGCTACACCTTTAAAGTAAGTATAACAAATGAGATCCGTTTTGATTGTATTATTATTGTTAAGTAATTATTTATTTTTGATGTTTGTTGTATTCCATAGGTTTTATATAATCATGAATTTTGCATTAGTTAATAATTGTAAATTTTAAATATTATAGCTACATTGCAAAACGCATGACGGTGAGAAGTGCTTCAAGTGTGACCTTTGTCCGTATGCTTCTTCCTCTCAACGACATTTAGAGTCTCATATGCTTGTACATACGGACCAGAAACCTTTTCAATGTGAACTTTGCGACCAGGTAATTTTTTCGAATTTCTAATTATTTTGGTTGGTTTTACACAATCTTTTCAATGACTTCTATCAGAAGATCACTATACAAACCAAATTATGCAATAGTAGAGAAAATAAATCGCATTATCTAAGAATTAAGCATCATAAATACCGAAATTTTATTGTTGTTTAAAGGCCTTCCGACAAAAACAACTTCTACGTCGACATCAAAACCTATACCACAACCCAAACTATGTGCCTCCCCAGCCTAGGGACAAACAACATGAGTGTGCAGAATGTGGGCGTTCATTCCGTCACAAGGGAAATCTCATCCGTCATATGGCCATTCATGATCCGGAGTCTTCTGCTCATGAAAGAGCCCTTGCGTTGAAGTTAGGCCGGCAAAAAAGGATACAAGTAAGCATTGATAAGCGGTTTCTATTCGTTGATGAAATTCTGTATGTGCTTTAATTTTTACTAAGTTGCTATTATTTTTGTTAAAGATCATTGATGGTCAAGAAGTTCAAGTAATCGATGACGACGAGGACGACGAAGACTCCGAGACACAAGTTCTTGCAGTTGAAGGAGAAGATGGACAACAGTATGTGGTTCTAGAGGTAATTCAGCTTCAGGATGGAGATGGTACCGAACAAACGGTGGCGGTTGTAGGGGATGACACCGACCTTTCCAATGACCAAATACTCCATACAGATACGGATATAGGGGATTTACATGACCCTACTCTTATGCAAGACTTGCAAGACTCGTCTAATGGTAACTACGTATATGTTATAAAATGGAGGATATTATAAGAATGCTGTTTTTATTTTATATTCACGTTTGCTTTATTCTGACTTTGCAGGCGTAGAATTCCCTCAACCCATGGTGCAGGATATCAAACCTAGGACGGCGATTAAGCAAGAAATTGTGACCGAAAATGATGTCAAAAATTGTTTTGGGTTTGATGTGAGTGAAACAATTTACTTATTTAAGTATTAGTACCATTTGTCAACCTCCTGGCAAAGTCTCAATGAATTGATATTCAGAATTTAAATTATTTAAATTTCACTCGTTAATTTATCTATGATTGTATTTTATCTCTGCAGGATGATGATGACGACGAAGGAGATGACCCAGACAGCTTGGAATTTTTCAACCCAATCTCAACATAACGCTAATGCTTAGCAGTTGTGACTAGTAATTACTATACTTTGTATCCACTTTCCCGAACTCCCGACATAGTAGTGTATTTTATGGCTATACTTGTAACTTAATGGTATTTATTAATTTTTGTAATTTTTTCGCTGTCTGGCTCAAAGTTGGCTCTGATTTCCTCAACTTTTCTTTTTTTTGGGGGGGTTCTGACAATATGAGTGAAATCCTTTTGAATTAAGTCAAAGCTACATGTGAATACCGGATATTAATGGTTTAATACCTAATTTTATATAGTTATATATAATTATATATTTCAGTTCTATATACGGTTTGGCGAAAAAATTGAATCACTGCTTCCAGTTATTATTGTTGTAGTTAATTTTGAGTACCCTTTAGACACCTTTAACTAATTGAAGTATACATATAATTAGGATTTTGATTAAAAGTTTGATAAGGAAATGTGTACATTAAATAATAATTATTATAATTATAAGCCCACAACATTACTTAGAACGTGGTACATAGAATTATGATGTATGTAGGTAATAGGCTATAGTAATTAATCATTATAATTAAACTAAATACAAAGCTGACATGGAATTGTATTCCACTGTATTAGAGAAACACTACCGCTTTCCTAAGGGGGAATTTAAATAATTTCTACAAATAATGGATTTTGTACCAAATGTGTGATGCGTATAGAGGATTTAATTTATCGGAAAACCTGATTTTGAATTTTAAAAAATGAGAATTGTACATAAACAATATCCAGTGTGACTCGGGGAGAAGAACTAGATTGTTTGCCGACTGAGTTATTACACCTTAAAAAGTTAATAATAATTATTACTATACAATAAAAATTAGGGTAACAGTTCTTAAGTATTATTCGGTTGTTCTGCTGCATGTAATCATTCTGGCAAATTACAACTTTATTATATTACTTTTACTCAGTGTACGCCTCAGATTTAATCAGTTACTTTATTATTACCTTACATATTTTTTTGTGTTCACAATGTTCATAAACGTTCAAGCGAGCCAACATTCACAATTACATTACACTTTTGTTACATGCCCCTCTTCATCCTCCCTTTAACAATAATTTACATATATCACCACGTCAGTTCACCACTCATTACCGAACCATTCGAAGTTGGCATTTATTTCCAGCGATCATTATAAACACGATTAGAGATTTAATACCTCGGTCTACCCTGTCAGTAAGGCAGGACCAAAGCCATGACATAAACGAACATTTATTTCACATATATCTGCTACTATAAGCAACATTTTTGTTCGAGAAACTCTCAATTAAAACGGTCTATTATTCAATCAGATGGGAAACAGTCGGGTTCCAGAAGTGCTAACTCGGTAATGATTATTATTATATATATAACATAACTATTGACATTCAAATAATAAACAATATTAAAAATTAAACAATTCTTGCCTCATTTTCTGATCAGTATCTAACAATAAGCACTTACTCCTAGTAAGTAAGTAAGTACTTAATTACAAGTACCGTCGTTTGATATCACGATGCCCCAGTTCCGTTTTTTGTCAATAAATTAATCACCATTTTATGGAAATGTCATTACATTAATTTTTACCTTGACATCCTGAAACACAAGAAATTGCCCTTCAACCATAGGGAGACAATATATTATAAATTCATATTGACATTTCTCATTTGTTTTGTTAAAGATTAAAAAATTAATACGTCTCACTCTTGTACGTAGTTTATTGTTTTTATTTCATACGTCATTTCAGAGTTGACAAAACCTACAGGTCTACGTAATTACAAGTGTCATAGGCTGTTAGTTCACCGTACCGTAGGTACATTTCAAGTCCTGTCTTGGAGGCATTTAAAAAATAAATTTAAAAATTTAATCTTTTTTAAGCACCACTTTAGACTCTCCGTCCTTCCAGTGTCCAAAACGATCGAGTCTGTAATTCTTGTGAGTCGAGTCGAGGGAGCGAAATTCAAACTTTCAGTTTCAATTGTATTTTTGCTCTGCTCGTCGTTGCCATAGATGTAGGTTTTTTTCCCACTCGCACTCACACTCGCACTTCCATAAAGAAAAATCCACCACTCCTACTCGTGCCCACTCATAGTCTGTCTAAAATTGTAAAACTCATACTCCTACTCTCAGCGCTAACCTCAAATCTCACCACTCCTACTCACCACTCGTGAGTTACTCAATGTTTTCATCGAAATATTTGCAAATATGAAGACAAGTTTTCCTTATCATTAAAAAAGCGAATATTAAGCAAAAGTTGCCTTGTTCACACATAAGTCGGCATCCCATACGATTGTTTGCATGAAATTATGAAATATTTGGCAATAACCGCCAATCTTTTAATCGTGGCAGTGCTAGCTTATGCGGTTAATACAATGGTACGAGAAATAGCGAGTAGCAAAGCATGCTACTCCTACTCCTACTCTTTTTCTATGCTAGGATTTATACCACTCCAACTCACGACTTTTTTGGCGCCTTCACTCCTACTCTTTACCTTGCTACTCTCCTGTGAGTGTGAGTAGGAGTGTGTTGAGTGCACTCGTCACTCGCGAGTAGCCTCCATGTATGGTCGTTGCTGATGCTGCTGGTGTTGGTGCTACAAAATTGCTGCGTTTGAAGTTATTTTTCAGTGTCATTAAAATCTAATTCAATTATGTCTTAAGAAATAATGAACATTGGTTTTAAACTTCCTATCAGATCAGAAATTATGCAGTAAATAGTGACTGGTGTCTTGGTGTCAATGATTTGCAATGAACTGGGGGGCAGCAGGTCAGGTGTCTGGGCCGAATGGATCCATGAAGGACGGACAGCGGAGTCGGAGGAGGTCACCTGTTCAAAAAATCCTCAGGAATCGTTCCCATGCTGGTGAGAAAAATAATCGACAAAATAATTGCAAACGAGAGAATGCGGCTCCCGCGGAACATTTAGCATCACATTTGAAGAAAAAGACAGTTGTCAAGTCGGACATTTACGGGAACGTGTATGAGTCAAGCGAGCCCAGTCCTGCGGATGAGAGGCCCAATTTAGAAGAAGAACAGCTGAAAAAAGAGGGTGAGGCCAAGTACTTAAGTCTGAGAGGAAAAATCCTGTCCTTCCCACCATCACAACAATGTAAGGATCTAAAGTGCGAAGACTTGTTCGAAATATATTGTGAAGCCTTGGAACTGCAGTGTCATGTTGAAATAAATACCAAAAAGGACAGACGAAGTACCCTAACGAGCTATGACATTGAGGTAATGTAAACAAAAATATTAAGGAAGGGAAGAATATGTTTATATCTTGATATGAATAATTATTACCTGATTTTTTTAATTTGTTCGTAGGTGTCCCATGGAAGCTCTTATTGGGAACAGTTCAACGGAATGTATTTAGTTGATGCGGATCAGGCCCGAGAATATGCCTTTGCTGTTGGCTGCGTAGCTGTCATAAATAAGTTTGGGTATGAACTACTTTCGCAACTAGGTGAGTGTGTGAACTGCTGAATGTATTAGTATTCAGGGTGTTGTATTTAGGTGATTGTTTAGGTTCGAAGCAATTGTTGGTTGATGTTTATAATGTGCTTTTTTATTATGAAATTTAGGGAGCAAGGAAACCAGGGAGTCAAGCTTTTGTCTTCAATCCAACCATTTTGTGAATGCTGTGAATGATCAAGGAAATCTTTGGGGGAAATCTAGTAGTAACGATCCTTATACGCAAAATAATAACTGGTTTGGAGGACCGCATGGGTTTCAAAATTTCTATTGTAATATTCCACCCCCACCACCTCCTCCTCTTCCTCCTCCTCCTCCTCCACCACCACCACCACCGCCGCCGACTCGTGCTCCCTTAACCCCTCTCGAGGCGACAAAAATACCGGAATCTGTTGCTCCACCTATTCCGACATATCTACCACCGCATGCAGGCATAGTAAAAACTCCACCTCTGCCCCCGCTCTCAGCTGTACTTGGAACTCCACCACCGCCTTTGCCTCCAGACTTCGACCGGTCACGTCCACCCCCAGTTGTCTATGGAATACCACTTCCTCCATTTATTCAGTCACAAAAACTGTTACCACGAGCCACATTTGTATCTTCTAACAATCCATCTATGCCACCACTCCCGCCTCCGCCACCACCCCCGCCACCATCCCAGACAAAACTTCCAGATCATAATAGTTCGAAGAAGGAACCAACGCCTTGTTCAACTTTTCAACTTCTTGCTAGAGAGCCTGAAAGAATCCAAAATGGAATCAATGGCAAATCCTGTTTTTCATCTGGACAGATTCCTAAAAATGCATCACTGGGAAGTTCTGCTGTGCCTTCATTGGATGCTCGCCAAATTTATCTGTCGCACTGGCCGACGGCTAATTGGACTCCCAACAATACACCCGATTACAAGAACGAGTGGGATACTAGATCACGGGTATTTTCAGGAAGAAACTCAATCTGTGATAATTTCGTTAACTCGCCATTACAACAAACGCAATCGGATAGTAAAGTGGAAACCATTAGCGCAAACAGGGAAGGCCTGAGCAATGATTCAACTATATCGGCAGAATTTTTACAATCGGAATCAGAATCACCGAAATTGAAGCGCAAAAAGTCACATCATTCAAACCTGTCGGCTAATGACGGCTTAACTGATTATTATAATTCGGAGTATATCAGATCAGCCTCCGACGGTCCTTCTTTTCCTTTCTCGCATGCAGTACCATCTTGCTCACATTTCCCGGGAAACTTTCACGGCTTTGGAGTAGAAGCAGTAAATTCAGTAGTGGAGGAAGTGCAACCCCGTAGAAGTTTCACATCAATCGGTGAATCCACCACAACTATATTAGTTAACTCGGAGTCAACTTGTACCAAGAGCTTGGATGGAATAGTTACGGAAATAAATATGGAACCCAGGCACGGGATCTTCGAGTCAGTAGTGAACAAAGAACTACCCGGGTTCAAATCGTCTCCAATGTTAACTGAGGAAAGAGTTAAAAAAAGAAACGAACAATCACTATCTGAGACACATGCAAAAGATAATTCCATTTGTGTATCTCTGAATTCTCCCAAAACTCCTGCAGGAGCAGGAAAACCAGCAGTGATGAAGGTGATACCCCGTCGAAGTTTCACATCAGCCGGTGAATCTTCCAAACCTTCATTAGTTAACTTGGATACAGCTTCTATCAAAAGCTTAAATAGTATACCTAATGAAATAAATGCAAAACTCAGTAGTGGTGTCGTCAAAATCGTCAGCAAAGAATTATCAGGATTCACGACGTTCCCAATCTCCATCCAAGAGAAAGTCGAGAACAGAAAAGAAGAAACAAAAACTGTAGCGCATACACATACTAATTCGCTCTCTTTGCTTGCAAACTCTATAGGTACTTCAATAGGAGAAGCGAAACCGTCAGTGGAGGATGTACAACACCGTAAAAGATTCACTTCAAGCAGTGTTCCCACCAAACCTGCTTTATTTAACTCTGATACAACTTTTACCAAAAGCTTAGATCCTATAGCCAAGGAAATAAATGTGGAACCCTGTGACAGGGTCATCAAAATGGTCACTGATGAATTACCAAGCGTCAAGTCGTTCACAAGTTGCACGGAAGAGAGAGTAGAGAAAAGAAAAGAAGAATCAGAATCTGTAGCGCATGCAGATACTAGTTCGCTTTCCTTGCAAACGAACTCTTCGTGGACTTCAATTGGAGCAGCGAATCCACCAGTGGAGGAGGTACAACCCCGTAGAAGTTTCTCATCGAATAGTGTACTCACCAAATCAGCCTTAAGTACCTCTGAAACATCTTGTGTCAGCAGTGTAGATAATATAGTTAAGAAATTATATATAAAATCTTGTGACTCGATCTTGAAGTCGAAACTAAAAAACTTGAAGCGGATAGCTAAGGAAAGAAATATAGAACCCTGTGACGGGAGCAACAAAATGGTCAGCAAAGAATTATCAAGCTTGAAATCGTTCCAAATCTCCATCCAAGAGAAAGTAGAGAAAAGAAAAGAAGAATTAAAATCTGTAGCACCCGCAGAAACTAATTCGCTTTCTTTCCTTGCGAACTCTCCGAAGATTTCAATAGGAGCAGAGAATCCCGCAGCGGAGGAGGTACATCACGGTAGAAGATTCACATCAGACAGTGATCCCACCAAACCTACGTTAGTTAAATCTGAAGCAACCATGGATCGTATAGCCAAGGAAATTAATGCAGAAACCTTTCAAGAGATTCTCGGTGTAATAGTCAAAGAATCACAAAGTTTCAAGTCATCTGGGTTATTTGAGGAGAAAGTTGGGAAAAGAAAACAAGAATCAAATTTTATAGCGCATACAGAAACTACTACGCTTTCATCATTTTCGAGCTCTCCAAGCACTCGAGTAGTATCAGTGAATCCAGCAGTGGCGGTTGTGCAACCATATAGAAGTTCCACATCAGTCAGTGTACCCACGAAACTGGCGTTAGTTAAATCTGAAACAACTTGCTCCAAAAGCTTAGATGGCGGAATTCAGAAAATAAATGCAGATCCATGTGATGGTATCTTCAATTCAGTTGACAACAAAGAATTATCAGGTTTCAAATCGTTCCCAGAGCCCATGGAGGAGAAATTTGTAAAAAGAGATGAAGACTCAAAATGTATATCACACACGGAAGCTAATTCCATATTGTTACCACCGAATTCTCCCAGGATTCGAATAGAGGCAGCGAATCCAGGAGCGGCGGAGGTTCAACCTAATCATAGTTTAGCATTATTCAACGAATCCAGTAAACCTGCCTTAATTAATTTAGAAGCAACTAGCACCAATAGTTTAGATCGTGATGTTAAAGAAATAGATCCAGAATCCTTTGATGGTATCGTCAACGAAGAATTACCAAACTCCAAGTTGTTCTCGGTTTCCACTGAAGAGGAAATAGAGAAAAAGAAAGAAGAATCAAAATCTGTAGCACCGGTAGAAACTAATTCGTTTTCTTTCCTTGCGAACTCTCCGAAGATTTCAATAGGAGCAGAGAATCCCGCAGTGGAGGAGGTGCAATTCCATAAAAGCATCACATCAGTCAGTGGACTCACCAAACCCACCTTGGTTAACTTCGAAGCGCCTTGTGCCAACACCTTAGATGGTATCGTTAAGGAAATAAATACGGAATCCTGTGACGTAATCTTGAAGTCAAAAGTGATTGAACAATCATCATATCCAATCGTGAAAGCTTTCTCTGGTTCCACAGAGTCGAAAGTTGAGAAAAGAATACAAGACGCAAAATATGTAGCGCCTGCTGAAACTGATCCGATTTCTTTACTACCGAATTGTGGCATCACTCCAGAAGAAACTGGAAATACTGCAAGGGAGGAAGCGAAATCCCGTAGAAGTTGCACATTAATTAGTGTAGACACCAGGCCCGCTTTATTTAATTCTAAAACAACTTCTACCAAGAGATTACCTGGTTTATGTAATGAAATTAATATAGAATCTTATAACAAGGTTAACAAGTCAAAAGTGTTGACGCAATTTTCATTTCCAGGCTTCACATCTTTCTCAGGACCCATTGAGACGAACGTTGAGAAAAGAAATGAAGATTCAAAATCTGGGGTGCGTACAGAAACTAACTCGGTTTCGTCTCGTAAGATCTGTAGCTTGAATAGAAATTTATGCGAGACTAGCGAGGAGAAAGTAAAAATTAATAACTCTACTCTTGGCTCTCCCTCCTGTCAAGTATCGCCTGGTTTTGTTCCATCAGTCAGTGTAGATGGGCAAATACCCAGTCAGTTGTATGAGTATGAAGGGGAATACTGGGAACAGCAGGTGCGTAGAGTTAATAATTTTGCAATGCAGTCGCTTTTTCCAAATTCGAATCGCTCGGAGCCGAGCCCGTTTTTTTCGTATCAGTTGGCCCCTGTGGGATTTATCAACTTTGATGAATCATCCTAACGTTCAAGATTGGGGCACCCGCCTCAAATATTTTTTGTAATTTAATTAAGTAATTACGCAATAAGTGATCGCATAAATTTACGCTACTTCAAATAATTTTACGTAGCTGGGCATTTCGGGGAACTTACAATTAATATGCAATAATCCTTGGTACCTCTGGTCATTTCATTTCTTGGGGTTTTTCTGGACTCCTTAATTTCGAGTGCGTAAATATTTTTTTGAACTTTTTTTAAACTCAATTTTGAGTTCAAGTAAACACATTGCTTATTTTTCAAAAGAAGACGCTACTATTATTAACGATAAAAATCTTTTCCACTGATTTATTTATATTATATATATTATTAGATTATATATTATAATAATCTAAAGATGGAAGAATTTTCTGAATCATTAAAGCAAAGATGGTGGAGGGTTGAAGCTCAGAGCCAGTTCTACAGGGTAGCACGAGAACTAGAGGTCCCCCTATGTAGCACGTGTATACGAAAAGGTGGTAAAAACAATATTCATTTCATCTATCAATCAGTATTCAATTTATATGGAAGAGTTACATTTTGAAAGTTTAAGTTCAAACGTTTACTTAAACTTCAATTTTTTTAATGCATCAGTAATAATTGCTCCTTTCCCTCATGTTACGTTCACTCCTACGGTTGAACCTTGGTTCTCTATTTTCATCGACCAGGCTCACAATTCTGGACGTAGAGGCCTGTCAGCTAGCTTCCTGAAAAGCTGATAAAATTTTCAGGAAACCAGCGTGAAATATACTTTGAAAGAATGCCTGGTAAAAATATAGAGGAAGGTTGGGGGAAAGCGTAAGTAAGATGAACGGGAAAAAGGATTGATAATATTTGGCGTAATTATTATATTACAAAAATATAAAGAGTAAACAATTTACTACTTCAAACCCAGACTTTGCTTCACTCTCCACCTGCTTGACCGGTGGCGACTCTAGAATTTTTGGGCCAACTGAATAAAATAAATTGAGAATACTTTGCTTTTACTTTGCTTTTACTTTGCTTTTACTTGCTACAGAATATTTGCCAAAAATGTACTAATTTAATATTTTTGTACGAACCTTCCTTACAATTAGATATACCTACCCTACTAGCACAAGTGACTCGGGAAGGCGCGGGAATAGCGCAAGCTGCTTGCGCTAGTCAGACGCACGGTTTGGCCAAGTTTCCCGATAAATATAATGCGCATGGGCTGTGGCGCTTATTTTGCGCCAGTAAGTTTGCGTTCCAAATGCGCCCACAAACCAGCGTAACTTCTGTGCAGAAAATCTGCGGTGTCTGTATGCATAATTACGGTAGAATTTGGAATTGATGGTGGTAGAAAAAAATAAATACTAGTTCTGCGAGATACATTGTGAGTTATATATTTATTTTTAGCTATTGGGCGCACGCCAATAATTTACAAAAAAGTCATTAATACTTATTTATAACAATGAAGTGTATGGGATGCATAAACACTTTTCACAGGCTAAATCAAAAGGAACAAGAACACACTTTTGAATTAAAATATTAATTTCATCAACATAGACCGCAGACAGATTATTGTAAGTTTTAACAATATTAAGTAATTTGCTGTTTACTGGGTATCCATCCAGTTGCTCCGTTTTTTTGTGGAGCTTGTAAGATATTTTAATTTTATCGTTGTCCTTATAAACACTAATAATTTTGATGAGTTTGCGATTTTTAATGTAGAAACAGTTATCACCAACTAATGGGCTAACAATTACATTACGGTATAAGTACTTGTGTTTACCAATGAAATGATCACATTTTACCTCTGCTTTAAGTTTCTTACAATTGTCAAGTTCACCTTTACGCTTAATAACTTGTTCAACGCATTTTGACTTCTTCCGTAATATTGACTTTAGAGTTTGGTTGTAATTTTCGAAAGGAAAAGAGCTAAACGAATCTGAGCTACCAAATATTGTACAGTCATCAGCCAAATGTATCAGAGAATGAAAATTATAGACTAGAATTTCCTCCCCATAAATTTGCTGGGATTTAACAACAAAGTCTTTAAGCAGCTGTTTTGCAGCCAAATTAAAACTAGCATTATTTGCATTAGATGTCAAAAGAATAAAAATCGCACAATGTAGTTGCAAAAAATGTGAAAACTTGCGTTCTGTGAGGTGTGGTTTTAAAATAATAATTCCAGTGTAAACCAAAAAAAGCCGGAATTCCGTTGCTTTGTAATTGTCCAAATCTTTCAAAGATCTAGGTTTCCTAGCAAATTCAGAACAAATATGACTCCTTAAAAATTCTAACGTGCTGGACATAATTACCTTCTGTTGTTGGGAAAGTTTATGGGCCTTAAACGCTTTATCGTGTCCTGTCCATATACGCAGTAATTTTTTCATTACGCCAAATAAGACTAAATGTAAGTAGTCCAAAGGAATACCAGATACTATATCAAATGTTGGCATTACTATGAAAGGGCAATCTCCAATATGATGCTGTGGTTGTTCTTTCATTCTAACACTAGTATTGTTACGTAACGGGCAATTTAAATCCAAAAAAACTACTCGACCCTTCCATATACCCTCCACTATACACTTATCACAACTGAAATAACCCGAGTGAGTTTTGATATTTTTAATGAAGGCCCGCGCTGGTGCATCGGATATTATACATTTTAATTCAAATGTATAATGTATCGATTCCACAGTAATGCCATCATTAGTGAGTACGTTGCATTCGTTCAGAAAATCTAAGAGAAATTCGCATGGGTCATTTGGTTTACTATTTCCTGAGAAAATAGTGATTATAAATGGGCTGGTGCTAATGCCCTTGAAATAGCCTAAAATAGGCCAGAACTGTAAAGTGCTGCTTTTACTTAACGGTACTCCATCAATACCCACGTATAAAAGTAAATGAGGAGTTGGAATATTATTTTGGGCAATTTTGCGAAAGCTATTTATTGCTTGCAAAATATTATTTGCAATGCCAAAATAATAATAATTACCTCCACACTTCAACCGTGCTTCCGTCAGACGCGGGGTCCCTAAAATTGTACGAGAATCTATATGAATATCTGCTGAGACTTCATCATGCAACAATTTGAGCAAATCATTTAAAGCAACGTGGGGAATATTATGACTAACAGCCCAATTAGCAATACCAGCTTCTAACTTACACGTCGAAAAATAATTATCTACATTTTCTTCACTAGAAACATCATTATGGTACAAATCATCACTGCTTTGATTTTCTTCATTCCCACTTTCCGAAACACTGTCAAAGTAATCACTAATTTCGGAATTAATTTCCTGGTTCTGCTCGATGACTGAAATTGGTAAATTTGCTTCAATAGTTGATAAAATAGTGGACGCTTCTTTTGAAATCTTGCGCCTCTTTGTTCTAGCACTTTGAAACATTGTCTTCTCTACGGCGTGCCTCCCGTCCTCCTGCAAGATCCTTCGAGTTTCTGAAGAAGTTAATTATAACACCTTTCCCTTGCTCGTCAGTTAAGCTTGAAAATGAGGGATTCTTCCGGACGGTATCTAGTAAACATTTTATCAAGGTGTCATAATTTTGAGTACTCATTAACAAAGGTACCTGCACAAATTGATCATAATACTTAGTACAAATATACATAGTTGCTATTTCCTTACCCAAAATTACATCTTTGAGCTTCAAAGCTTGAAATCCAAGCTTTCCATTTTGTCCCGTGTAATTAATTTGACGAGACAAGTCCGGGCTAATAATCTTGGCCAGGATTATTCGTATTGATTGATCAGCTGTTTTCCCCCCCGTAAGTGAAAATCTTTGAATCTGCAAGTGTTTGTAATTTCACGTGTACGTATAAGTTTTACATATTCAGTTATTCAGAGGAAACAATTTTAAACTGCTATGTATGTATCATCAAGACTACATTGGAAATGTCAATGTACCAATTTTAGTCGATTTTCAGGTGATTTTAACCAATTTTCAAAATCCTCTACATCGGCTGTGGTTCGAAGCGGCAAGTCTGGAATTCCCAAATCGTCGATGCTTGAGATTGCTTGCTGAAATATCTGAAGCTTTTTTAGATCCCCTAATTCCTTTTCAATCGAAATAAGTTTGGTTATCACGACCTTCTGAAACTCTAAACCAATCGAAATATTGCGAAAAATTAATTGGTTACAAACATAATCCGATACTTAACCATTGATTACAAAATTGAATTGGACATACTTTTGTTCTCTTCTCTCATTTCCGCAAGAGAAACAGCATGCGCATCTGAGGTCCTTGCGTTGATGTTATCATCTACCCAAAATGCAATTCAGTATGTTAATGTCATAATTCGAATTCACTTTACCTGTTCTCGTTTAAAAAAATAAAAATCTAACCATGCACTTCGTGGTTTTCAAACACATTGTGTCCATCAAGTAGATCACTAACATGGGCGGATGTTGGATTTCCTAATTGATTTGTGGTTCCTGCAACTGCTTCGGAGGATGGTTGTGACAAGTGACTGATACTAGTCTGTTCCGAAGGAGACTTGAGTTGCTGATCAAGATAAGAAAGCTGAAAATCTGGATATTGCTTTTCATTCGGTCGTCGTGTCTCCTTCGGCGATTCTGTCTCCGTCCAGTCCGACTGCAATTCCGAATTTTTAAGTAACACTTGCTGAAGTTGTTGTGCCCCTGCAAAGGTTTCTGTGAAATCAAGCGTAAATGAAAAAACATTCTCACGTTTACATCCCTTACAGTTTGTGAACTTAGATTGTTTTAACGAAATTTTAATATTTTTTTCCGACTACATGAAAATGATTATTATACATATCAATAAAACTTGCCACATTTACTCCAAACTTTTGCGGTGTGAAACGGCCACTTGGAATTAGACTCGGAAAGTTTTGTAATTTTATTCCGAATCGCTATAGTCCATTTAGTAGGAAATTGACACAAATTTTCGTCAGCGTTTACCCAAGAACGGGGAACAATCTGAATCTTCTTCTTTTCCGGGAATTCCACAACGAAGTATTCTTTTAAAGATGACATCTGCACACTTAATTTAGCTGTAGGTCTTCAAGATAAAAGATGCTGACATTTGGTTGTAACTGGCAACCGTTGAAAGTAATATCTTCATCCATGCCGAAAGTTCAATTTGTGCGCATGCCTTGTCATGTGACTGTAATGCCAGAAATTGGCTTGCAGAATATGCGCCAATTTTGCGTTATTTTATCCGCTTGGGTAAATTAGCAGTAAAACTGGCGCTGTAATGATGCAAAAAAATCTCATTATACATCGCGCAAATTTCTGTGCGATTATAATGTGCTATTTATACGCATCACTTTCTGCCCTTGCA
The DNA here is from genome assembly GCA_947179485.1 of Allacma fusca. Taxonomy (NCBI): domain Eukaryota; kingdom Metazoa; phylum Arthropoda; class Collembola; order Symphypleona; family Sminthuridae; genus Allacma; species Allacma fusca. The sequence continues at coordinate 63,541,145 of OX359246.1, forward strand.
CATTTCCGACACCCAGGGCGTGGAAACTGCGCTGGGCCTACCTTCTTGTGCTGGTAGGGTATAGGCTTGGTTGGAACACAAAGGCTTCGTGATACCCTGTACTTTCAGCATTTCGTTTAACTCGTAGTAGATGGATTTAGTCTAGTTTCGGGTTAGTACAAGTAGAGGTCGTTTATCTCTAAATTAATTAAGGAATCTTGTCGCTTGATTACATTTTTAATGTTTGTATGTATTTCTCTGGGAAAACGTGCCTTTGCCATAAAAGTCAAAGCAAAAATACTGTTCTGTAGATTGAATGTAGTTTTATCTTGTAATGTGGTCACACAAAATGTTTTCCAGTGTCTTGTTTTACGGTGTAATTTGCCTGTGTTTGTATGTCTACTTTCTCAGCATTGTTTTAAAACATCTTGTAATAATAATTCCATGTTTATAATATTTATGCTGAATAACCTGTATTGATATTTATTCCAAATGAATTCGTTCAAATATAAGCATAATTTTTGCCTATCTTACAACCTTCCTAGTAGTTCGTATTTGACTTTAGTTACAAAATGAATTTTAGAATTTATCCCAACACGCTATATATAATTTCATTAAAAGAATTATACGTTAAATACATTTCCGTGCGTAATTGTCTATTATTTACACTGCAAACAGCCAATGACACAAATGCATTTACATACTTATTTTATTAGGTATGTAATGATTTTTCGGTCAAATTGTGCCCCATCACATTCCAATATCAACGAGGCCTTTAATCACAAGGAAAGATGTCCACATTATCCACCATTGATTGGCCAAAAACTTGAAAGCATCACTCAGCTAAGTTTGGCTGATACTGTATGTACTGAGCCCCAGTAAGTCTAAAAAAACGAAAAAAAAAAAGAATACCCTTTAACTAACGGCATCTCATGTGTAATTAACCAGGAATCCCTCCTTCAATATAAAAGTAGAACACCAAGGAATGAGATAAAACTGAAAAAGTTTCATATTACCCCGGCTGGCTGTATTCCCCGAAAGTAACCGTATTGTCACATCCACAGGCACCTAGTTTATATTTAGTAATGGATTCACAAGAGCAACCGTTGAACTCCTCGGATCGAGCAATACCCAGAAGAATTGATCTTGTATAAAATCGGGTTGCTGCATTGTGACTGCAAGCTCCTGGAAAAATTGAATGTAATTTTTATTAGGGTTAAAGCCTTCGCATCTAAAGGGAAAATAGCTACATTAAATTTCTTTAACCAGAAATAGTCCCAGTAATGGATCGGAAAGCTTTGTCAATAGTTTGAAAAGCAATGCAGCCAGGTTGGGGACCCGTGCCACCATTCAAGTAAAAATCGACGTGGCCCACATTTTGCCAGATGCCCAGCTGCCCTGCATTCGTGTGAATAGCATCAACATACTGAGCATCATTTGATGTAATCTTGCGGGCAAAAATCCCCGTGTAGAACTCGGGTCCTGCGGGGTCTAGAGCTGTAGAAGAAATTTTATATTAAAAAAAAATATAAAGATACTGACAAGATTTTTCTCTGTAAGATAAGTAAAAGTTTTAAAATTTGTCAGATAAGATATAATTATACTATTGGCCTACCCGTTATTCGACCTACAGCCTTTTCCAACTTTTCCAAGACCACAGCACCAGCCTTCCCAGAAACATGTGATCCCAGGCTGAAGCCGATTATGTGGACAATGTCCGTGTCAATAAAGGACCTGGTATTTAGCCAGGCTATGAATTCTCCAAGGCGTTCACCAGTTTTCCAGACATTTTTCACGGCGAAGGGGTAAAACACTGGGGCAATGTAGGGGGCGTTGGGTATCGCTAGTAATCCCCAATCCACCACGACAATGTTGTGTTCCTCAGGATTTTGAGACAGGTATGCTGGAAAAAATTCAATAATTATGGGCTAATTAATAACCAGCTTAAAATATTTCTCAAACAATTATTACTCTAACTCCTGCATTTAACTTTGAAATAATTATTTCAGTTTTGAGAATACGACTACAAATTATAGCAAAAATTCTAGAATTTGGATTAGGTCCAACTTCAAGTAATACTATTTTAGGGAATATTCGCGAATATACCTATACTAAGTTTTGACACTGACAACAAAGTTGGACTGGAGATTGGAGATGCCAACAATCCATGGGTTTGTGTTGGACCTTAGTGTTAATGTTTTGACATTAGGTAGGGGGCGCTATTTACGGGTAATTGCAAGTCAAAACATCTTCAAGTATTTTACCACAATTACCAGAATCTACAAGACATGTGCATATCTATACACACGATAATTTTTTAGCATAGTTGTGTTAAATTGTACTTTACCATTCTTAACATTCTGAGGATAGCTGCTGTTATAGTTTTGCTGGAATCCGTGCACTAGAAATTTTGTCGGTTTTGATGGGTCAAACTGAGAATTCTCAATGGAGTCTTCGTCTTGAAATGTTAGAAGTTCTGGGGCATCTGGGCCGCTGAAATTAAAACAGCGTTAAAGGGCGATTCCACACACATAACTACACTTGTACCAGTACTCTGTCTGTACACATTCATTTAAAAAATCACACCAATCATATTATAAAACACTCACACCAAAATATCTAATTCACAGGGAGTGAAAAGTATGCAAATATTATATCGTAGATTAGGATAACGATTTAAAATGCAGAAATCATAAATGCGTTAAAGGAAATAAAATCCCTCTACAGATCCCTCTGTAACAGGTCAGAAGCGGATCCTGCTGGGATTACATTGTACAAAGCATTATTTTGAAAGAGTATTTATGTGACAATTCTATAAGAGTGTCTCTTACAATCGCTTGCTAAAGAGCAAAAATCTAATGAGATTTGGGTCATCAGAGATCAGGCTCACGTCTGGGATGTAATTCGCCACAGCTTTTTTCAAAGCTTCTTCGGAAAATTCTGGACAGAAAAAACATTTCATGGGAAAGAATATAAAATATAAATGCTGGTATCATTCCACTCCATATGCTCTTGCTAAAGAGAACGCGGGAGCCTTACCAACATCATTTCCAAAATCAAGAGAAATATTAATGGTAGCCACTGTCGGGAATGCGACCCCTGGATTCAACTTGGACGCGGCGGAGTTGGTGAAGTTGCTCAACTGGTTCACACCTGGTACCTTAGAAAGGGAGGATGCAGGGGCGGCGGCGAGGGATGAGACCACAGATCGAGGGTCAGCAACTGAAATGGATGCGAAGGAAGGGAACTGGAGCCCTGATATCCCAAGGGCAGAAGCAACAACAAAAACAACAAATGATAATGCCATTGTGTTGATTCCAGTTGAAAGTCTGCTAATGAAATGGCACTCGCTTTTGCGAGGATTCAAAATATATACAGATAAGTATAATGATGAAACCATAAAATAAACAGGATATGGTCATCGCATTATGTAATGTAGTGTGTGGACTTGTTTTTACGTATCTCATCCTAAAAATAATAATTGTCGTAAAAGGTTTAGGAAAACCAATTCTCAAGGAAAGTAGTTACTATGTCACGTATGGTTAACCCTTTTGATAATGGTCAGTGGAAAGATAACCGGTTTTATGTATGTAGTGTCTTTGTCAGTATTAACTTTATGCGTTGGATTTTATTCCAACTATGAAAAGGAACATGTCCGTGGGAAAGGGGGCTACATTACAACGTTAAAAAATATGAGTTGAAAACAATGTGTATGTATTCAACCGAGGAGTGTTCAAGTCATGGGTCCAATCTTGAGGTTAATGATGGCACAGTTGTGTGAGGTTGAGCTGGATAAGTTATAATTATCAGGTGCTGCAACAACAGAATCGCATGAGGCTGCATTTATATTCTTGATAAATCAAGGCCGAGGTTATCATATGTCAACTGAGATTTTGATGAGGAACGTCCAGTGATCTGAATGCCTTATTACTATACGTGGGTCTATGGCAGAAAGTATTAAATTATATAAATAATAATTATGTATTAAATAATTTGAAATAATTAATTTACCTACTAAGACGGCATTCTTAAGTTCAGCTGATGACTTTATTTTTAAGTGTAAGTATTCACATGACTAAACATAAAATTGTAACGTACTTTTGGATATCTTGCAATTGGGACACCAAAGTTCGAAGTCAGTTTGTAGCGAGAGGGGTACATATATAATATATATATGGTATTACTCTTTTGATATACGTGCACTAATACCACAAATGATGCTAAATGTGTACTTAGATAAATTATAAATTATTCACTAATTTACTGTCCTGTTAGAGCTCAAATCAAAATTTCACGATCCTATAATTGCCATCAACCAGTATCTGGCGTGGAATTAATTGTAATCTATTGGGATACATCTATAAAATACTACAAGATTCATAGAAAATCAGAGTCGGCTTAAATTCACATGTTTGACAACACTGTATTGGAATTTACCATGGAGTACCGGTTACTTATTGTTAATGATTCTTGAGGGACGCGACGCATAGCGACGTTTGCAAGCCAATCTTGCGATAAGACTGCACTTTTACAATAACTATATTGACAGTGAATTATTCATTACTGTAATAATTTGATTAAAAAGTTATTTCAAAATTAGAAAATTTCATCTTCACATCCCATAATTGGGGTGATTACATTGAATTATGACTACGCTTAGAAGTTCACATGATAATGTCTATACACATACCATACAAGTACCACATGCAGTTTCGTATTCAAATTAACTATTATCGGGTACAATAATTATTATTGAGCCCAAAATGTGGAAAAAATACATGAAATAAATTTCCCGGAACTAATTCCACAACTCTGGCATATAGTAAAAATAAACTTCAGTTATTAATTAATTATTCGCATTCTCCTTAAAAATATAAAGGTCACCAAAGTGATCAAGTCGTTCGAAATCTTTGCACACACGCATATCTACATGTAATTATCTGTAAATTGTATATAGAAGTTCATATTTCTTACTAATACTTGTTTTTAAACAGTAATTCTACACAGATAGACTGAGAACTCTTGCCCATAATCCAGTCTCGCATCCAACGTATTACTATAATATACTCTTGCGTATGGAAAATTTACAGGAAATAAATTAATTTTTACTTGTATACCCCGCACAAAATTAATCAACGAATCATTCACCGAAAAAGTAACTAAACATTTATGAGACAATCGAGTACAGATTCAAGTCTTTGCATATAATGAGTATCCCTTTTGTTTTGTATTAGGTAAAGCAGGGATTGCATATGTTTAACACTAAATTCGTACGTGGTATCGTTCAATGAGGGAAGTTCTTCAGTTTTTAGCACTCACTAAATCCGGGCCATTGGACTGGGCCGAGGTTGGGGGTGAGGCTTCGACGTTCTTCAGTAGCTGAGACAACCAGTGCTTCGTGGATTTGTCGTCTTTGAGACATTTTGAAAATGTTGAGTCCTTCAGTTGGTCTGGCAGACACTGGCGAAGTGCTTCACGGGCTCTATTATAGTGTTCCCATAAAGAAGTGTTAAAAATTACGGCACATATAATTAAATTGCCTAAACAGCTAATATAACAGTTTATCTGATATTTGGCATCAATATTGGTTAAAGGTACATATTATTTTCTATTTGCATGCAATGGTTGTAAGCAAAGTAATTGGTTTACAGAACTGAGGTCTGCATGTGGTTACGGTTTATATATTGTTATGTAAGTATCTTACCGAGAATTATCACTGAGCCGAAGATAGCACCGCACAACATGTTTGAGAAGTCGAGCACTAGGTTCCTTGGCCAGACTGAGAACCATTTTCCCGAGAATCATTGCAACATGTGAGAATCGATCGTAGGTTTGGCAGATGTAATTTAAACCAGAGTCATCCAAAAGTATTTTTTGTAAAATAAATGTTGCGACTGTCTTGGACAATTCATTTCCAGTCTCCATAATTCGCAGACATAATGGGATGATTTCCGTCGTCAGGAGGAAATTGATTACCTCTACTTCGTCATTCTGTTACAAATTGATGTATATTAACATATAGTATGTGATATTTAAAGTACAGGTAGACCACCTACAAAATTCTCAAATCTCAAGCTTGATTTGAAACTGTTCGAATTTCTTATCAGTATTGCACATTGGAACTGCAACCAGGTGGCAAAAGCGTTTTGAACTTTCTAATAGCAAGAGAATAACATTCTCGAGTCTGCTCCATCAGATAAGCTTCTGGTAAAGCGAGACTTTCAAGGAGATTTAGTCTACTATTTACTACTAATAGCTAATGTAAAACGTTTATTTACTTTGTATGAAGGAGTTTAGCGTCAATACAAAGCACATGGTTCCATTATTACCTTTACAAGAGCTCCGATGACACCAAGGGATGTCAGTCTCAAATACTCAAACGGTCTTGTTTTGGATACCGTATGAAGGAACGGGTAGAGAAAGAGCGGGATGTGAGCTGCCAGAAACATGGATCGGGTTTCCGCGTGAGAAGCCACACATTGAAGGAGAGCCAATGCATTGCAAACCTAAAAATAAACAAATTCTTTAGATTCATTTCCTCATTTCCGCCTGCTTGCACTAGAACTCTTCAACCTATTTCCAATCCTACAGATACATGACAACTTCTGCCCTACGATTTCACCCAATTTTTATTACGAAGTATAAAGTAACTAGCTAAACTCATACTTAAACCAAAATTGCAACTCGAATTCAAACCCAACCAAATTTTAAATTCCAAAACGTAGACACCCAAAAATGACGTAATCTTAAACCCTAAATGCATTAAGTTTGCACTTGCATCTTCACAAAATTAGGTCATTGCTAAACTGCATTCCAGTAGGTATACGCTACTCACTCGATTAGACTGATGAGCAGTCAGTGTCGGTGGATTAATATAAGGATAGATGGAAACAATTTCTTGGAGGAGTCCTGCCATCGTTCCAAAGGAGAACCACAGCATAGGTGCCAAGTCAAGGACTACTTCCCGTTTTTTCCTGCAATCAGATAAATACCAAACATATAAATAAGAGCTACTACAAGTGATCATTATTTGGCAAACATCATGTATCCTACCACAAACATTTCATTTTCATCGTAGGAGTCAACGACACTAAAGGACACGTCAGGTCACTTCCTAATTATCACGCCTTTCAAAACTAGACCAATCTGCCCTCCTTATACCGAAGTCCTGACACACCCTAAATTGTTTGATGCTTTCCTGGCTTTGTAACTTTTGTTTATACTTACTTAGTATTCAAACCACGACAGCATCCTAAACTACATCTACTGTTTAAATCACCACCACACCACTCCAAGAACCTCAAAGTCCTCAGGAATTACTTTTAAAAATATCAGGTTAGGATATGCAAACAACTAAGTCAATCAAATGAGCTCACTCCGTCCCTGAACTGAATTAACGTAAATTCTAAGTACACATGTCTCAAGCTCTCTTAGAGCAGCTACCTGGAATTCAAAAACCCCCCGATTCTTAAAATCCCTTACAAATACTCAATCTACATAAGTAGTTACATTTCTCAATAACATCCCCCAATTCCAGAATCCACCTTCACCTTCAACAACAAACAATCAGATAATAATATCACTCCACAATCCAAACTCCTAATAATAAAGTTAGCATAGAATGATAAAGTCTCATCATTAACATATATTTGAATTTCGAGACCATAATATTACCCCCACAAATAATATAGGCATGGACTGAAGCCAAATTACAATAATAATTAAAAGTAAGTAACGGCCTAATTACTGGGATTTTACAGTTGCCGATGCAACAACAGCCCAATTTATGAATAACAATGAAAAAGACTTGGACCTCAAAAATCCCTCAAAGTACTAATAATAATCATAAGACTCACGATAATTCCAAAAGGGCGTTTTCCCGAGTCGAAGGGTTTGATAATTCTAAAATCCATTGGTAAATTTTGTCCCGATCTACAGCCTGAGGGATGTTTGCCGGACCGAAGTTTTGAGTCTGACTCTGAGACTGTTGTTGTTGACCTTGGACCTGAGGTGGCTGTTGCTGTTCGGTTATACAATAAAAAAAACATTTCTATAAAAACACCCTTCCACGTTACGTACGCTCCCGTTTTTGGGAACATATGCAAGGATATTACAATTACAGAATATAATTAATTTGAAGTTAATTAATCCTATATACTGGACTCAGGACAAAATGAGGATCAAGAAGAGAAAGATTTTAAAAATTACTTACGCCAACAGTGGCTTGGTTGGGTACCATCATCACTACCTTAAAGCTGGTTTGATTCACTCCCTGTGACTGGAAATTCAAAGGAAACTAAGGATTTAAATGTGAAGGAAAAAAATGGATACAAAATTAATGGAATTAGAAAGAGTCCATGTCACTGTAGTGTATAAATGTGAGTTAAAGGGGCAACAGCTCAAACCCTCTTCTTCTTCTTGGCTAGGGCCTATGCCTGTGTATAGGATCAATTCCAATTCGATTTTGCCACTGAAGTCTCAAGTTGCATTGAACGACGCAGTTACAAAAGGTGTCTATCGTCAGTCAGTTCGTCCCTATCTCATACTATCCAATGCTATATACACACAACACTACAGAGCCCTATATAAAAAGCAAGCAAATACATACTCCTCTTGTATAAGGTCCTGCTATAATATGCAATCCTCTATGTTGTGTGTATATAGCCCTGATCCAGTAGTAGCTATGCCACAGAGGAAAGCAGTGTTGACCACTCTAGCACGGGACACATGATATATCTCTATTTTTGGGGTATTGCGAGAATAATTACTTTTATTACTACACATGTAAAATTACCGACTGGGATCGGTAGCTGACTATCGGAGTATCGTATAACTAGTAGTTGAAATATTAAAATTGTAAAAGTAATTTTAAGAATAATTTCGGAAAACTTCAAAAATTGACTCAAATATTTACGCAGATCTGCAAGAGATAAGGGAACTCAGACGCCGATCATGTTCTGATTGATTGTGTTTACACTATGGCTGTTGCCAGTAGGGTAAGTGTAGGAGGAAAAGGATGTGTTGTTCCAGGGATATATTTTTTATTCTCCAAAAATGTATCCTTGGGTTCATATTTTTACTATGAGTACATCTTAAGAGGCTAGTGGTTTATGTGTTGCTATTGGGGTCAAGCTTCTTTTAAGACTTGTTTTCCTAAATTCGAACTTACATGGTTGCTTTGACAGCGTGAAGACAAAAGTCGAAGGAAATTGGCTCGATGGATAGGAAAAGTGGAAGTTACAGGCTTGAAGGTTTTGAAGTTATGAGTACTTACTCATTTTATTTAAGATGAGGTATCAGGGATTTAAAAAAGTCAGTGCAGGCATAATTTGGGAAATGTGAACAAGGGTAATTGTAGGTTTCCATTTGGGGCCAATGTGGAGTAGTTTTCACTTTTAGCTAATCCTTCGGGAAAAGTTATGTGGTTGTTAGAGGGATTATTAGTTGGATTTTCAAAACAAAAGTGACGACCTTAGATTTTTGTGAGCCAAAAACTAAATTTTCAGACAAAAATCCGTTTAAAAACATTGTAGGGTAACATGTATACAATTTCTAGGGCCTTGAGTTCCCATAGAAACTAAACCCCTACAAGTAGGATCTGGTAATAAATTATTTCACAATTTATATTTGTCCAGTGTAGGGATGTCGGTAGAAGTTTAGAATGCATTTTACATTTAAGTCGTCATAGTATTTCGGCAATAAAATAATAATAGCCTACTTGGGACTAATTAATTTGGACTGTACTAACTGTAACTCACCAAAGTTCTTACATAATTTCTTCATTATTTTAAAGTTTGACAGTAATAATTAAAGCAAAGTTAATGCGACTACTTCGTGCATGCCACCTCTTCAGTCATAATGAAATAAAATGTAAAGTTCTGGCTTGTGATGGATAAGATAGCCGACGGTAAGTAATTATGTTATCTAGGGGTTGGTGGTCTGGGTGAGGTTAGGGAGATATCAGTAACTTATGGGTACAGCTATTTAGATATGAGTAAGAAAAGGTTGAATAGAGTAACGAGTCGACACGAGACGGAAAGATTGGGGGCGAATGATAATAAACGGTTAAACACTGCTATGTTGTTGATGTGAATAGGGCTAAACATGCCCACTGGCACACTGAGAGCACAGCTACTATTTTCATTCTGTATGTATAGATACTTACAGGGAGGACGAGGAAAAATGCCAATGCCAAAAAAGCCAAAGGTAACAGAACATGTAAACAGACGGAAGTTCGGAAGGTTGAGCATAGCAACTGCAGATGGGAGATGCCGTTTGGAGGAAATCTGTCTATGCTAATTTATCTAATAACCTTTGCCTTGCCTGCAATTGCCTTGCCTTGCATAATGCTTTCAGCAAAATTAAAAGTTCGTATCTGTAAAATAAAATTACTTTGATACAACTATAATAATAATTATTACTTTTTGTCATTTTCACCATTCCCCATAACCACAACAAATCCATTATAAAGCTAACTATCTATGTGGGCATGTGGGAGTGCTCGCACCGTGTGGGTGATAAGTCATCATAAGCATTGAATGAAGAAAGATAGTGAGAGATTGAATGAATGACTAGTTTCAGGCTGCAATAGTATGAAGAATCAAAAAATATAATAGGACATTCATGAGCAAAGTTTATATATATGTAGTACAAAAAAGTACTATTTCATAAATAAAATCATATTTATTGTGCAAAAGTCACGGTTTACACAGTTGTGTTCCTAATTCAGAAATGATTTCATGCGGCATGGACACTTCCTGTAAGCTCAAAAACAAAGTCATTCCACACAACATGTACAGACATTTCGAAATTAAACTCACAGTGACATTATGCATTTTGACATTTCTAGTTCCCAGCAGCTATAAATGAAATAGAATTAGGAACTTAGTTCGTAAATTAAGTAATTACATTACACGATAGATAATTTATAGTAATATAACATTCTTTATCCTTTTTAAGACTTAACCCAGCATAAAGATTTATGAAAATGAGAAGTCCCTTAGGTAAGTTAATACAAAAAAGAATACTTTCTTAGATACATATATAGTGCAACAAAAACTTGTAATCTATATAACGTCTTTTCGAAGTTAATTTCTAGCAATGAGTACTCCAGGCTTGTACTTCGGGTAATAGCACAGTAAATATTACAGCTAAACACATTAAGAAAAACTACTTTTCGCACAGCTTTATAGAAGGCAGGGGTCTTGCAGTCGCTGTGAACTAGTTTCATCAACAATAATGGTTTATAGGCACGACGATACTATGTATTTTCCTCACACGTGAGTACAATTTCCTCTGGAAACAAACGGTAGAAGCAACAGAACTGACTTGCGGAAATTAGCGACAATATTAATTATTTCTAATTGTAAATGAAAAACGTCTTCCTGACTTAAATTATTACGAAAAGAATTACAAAATTCAAACAGGGATTTTATCATCAGAAGGCACCGGAAGTTTCTGCTCCTCCGTAATCACTTCTGTTGTCGAGGACGAAGCTTGGTTCGGTTTCTGTACCCAGGACTGACCCTCCATGTCTTCCCGCTTTTTAGCAGCAATTTGTTCCTCCCTTGCCCTGTGGAACTCATCGATTTCATACTGGTACTTCGGAGTAGTGATTCCAAGGAAGTAGGCAATATTTTCTCCCATGCGATCCATGACATCCAAAGTTTTCGAACCACCCGCAACTGTGTAATGCTTCATCCAAGCTGGCCAGCTCAAAGTTTTCTGTACAAATATCAGTCGTAACGACTGTTATTATAGCTACAACAACACACAATCATATTATTTAAAATTACTTAAAATAAAACTCAAACTCACGGGGTCAATAGGCGGTTCTGCTTCCAACGCACGTTCCTTTGCCTTCCTGAAAGGTTCTTCCACTCCATCAGTGGCAGGCTCGTCCTCCGAGGTATCGGAGTCATACTCTTCCATAGTTCCATCGCTAAAGTGCAAAACCCTCTTTGGTTCTTTCTTCCTAGGTTTGATCGCATTCGCCAAAGGAATTTCATTCAAATCTACTTCCACAGTGGTAGCACCAATCTGAAATCAGCAAATTAAATATTGCCATGTATGATGTAATAGTAAACATTTCCATCTTCAAAAATTAAACCGGCAAATAGGTTATGATCTTCAACAACAACAAATTAGCAACAATAATAAAATTAATGTTCCTCACTAACTACATCTTTCCAAATCATCATTATTATTAACTTTTGTATTTTCCTGTGACATGCTCCGCACCTCCACACAATCGCTTCTGACTTGTATACAAAATGTAACAAAAAGATTAAATTTTGAATACCTAATAATCGAGTTTAGTAACTACATCATCGTAAGCACAAGGACTGAATACAAAAATAGTATAACTATGAACTGAATATTACTAATTACCATGTCTAAAGATTTATTTATACATGAAATTACCTCATTATTATCAATTGCAGACATGCTTGGAACTAAGTAATTGTAACGGGTATCACATAAAAATAAAAACTTATTTCGGAGACGCAAAACCCCAACTTTAGCTTTCATTCACAATTTGTAGCTTTTAAGGTCACTCAGTTCAGTTGTCAGTATTGACGTAAGTACTCATTGGTTCACCACTTTTTTAAATCGTACAAAATCTGAGATTCTCTAGTTGTCTCTGTCAGGACAATAAGAGAATAATATATTCAAGTGTTGAATCACCAAATTCGAGGGGATTAATAATAAGGATGAAGGAACGAGGAACTACTACGCTGACTTTGTTCCGTTTAAAAGAGTGTATTAATTGTGGATAATTTGAAGTAAAAAGTATAAGTGCTTATTTTGGGATGGGAAACATGAATCATTGGATTCATGGTTAATGCGTCACATGAAGTATGAAGTAATAAATATACTTGGTTTGCGTGTACATAAAGCTATACAGTCCGTCCGTCCGTGCCTTTCCAATACCACAGGCCTTTAAATGCTAATGTCCCAAATCTAAACACACACCACTAAAACTATATAGAAGTTAGAAGGTTGTTTACATTCTCAATGTTTGTGTTTTCCCACGCAGTCAGGTTCACGTTCACGTTCCGCTCCTGGGTTCTTTCTGCTCTTCCACATTTTATTTTCCACAGTTCCACACACTGCACAAAATCTTCATCTAATTGTAAGCATTGGATCAAATACACCAAAATGTGAACCTCATGCACATGCATGAGATATTAAATATTCTCATAATAAGTGTGCATTAGTAGCATCCGAAACATTGTCATAAAATCACATTTTAAAAGCCAGCAGTCATATAATTATTACAGTCAACACAAGGAGAGAATTTTTAAATATTAATATTACAATTCCAATACACACATAGAGACGATAATTGTGATCGACGAAATTATTACTGATTACGGTAAAAATCCGTATTTTTCGGTTCTAAAACGGATTTTTTCAAAATTTTGGTTGTGTTTTGCTCACAAAAATCTGGGGGACGTCCCTTGAACCAAGTTTTTTTTTTAAAGAAAACTGATTTTTTAATAGGGATAGAATCATTTTTAGAAACGTATTTTTTCGAAAATCATGTCTTTTCGGCAACAAAATCAGGGAATCATCTATTCAAAAACGGTTGTTTTTAGAAATGCTGCTGTTTTGCTCACAAAAATTCAGGGATCGTCCATGGAACGACTACATTTTGTTTTTTAAGTAGTATTATGTACATACAATTATATAATATTTATTTTATTTTATAATATTTTATTTATAATATATTTTACATTGCTTCTTAAGCCGAACTAGAATAATGAAGTACACAGAAATTTATAGCTCCTATAATGATCATGATGAATGTATTCACTACCGGAAATAGTTTCAACACGTCCCGACAAATGGCGGCAATGGACGGACCTTTTTTAAGTTATGATCAACATTATTGTGATTTTCTAATCTAAAATCTGACAGTTAAAATTAACAAACCCTTTTCCTGGCACACTTTATCCTGTGATTTGCCGGACTATATTTAAAAAATTATAGATATTTTTTATCCCAAATTTAAGGTTTTGAAGTCTACTGCTGCACATTTTAAAATTAAGTATTTCCTGGTTTTAAATAGTGGTTAGTCAAAATTAACAAATTTAGCCGATGTTGTCAGTACAGCTCACATTTGCTGTCTCGAGGCATCCGGGTTACTGGAGCATGAAGCAAACTGCAGTGGAGAAGTAACCGTAGTACTTGGCACGATTTTGTTTCCCATTTCTGAAGGTAGAGGTAGAGACTGCAGACAGAGCAATCACTTTTTGAAAATCAATTACAGATTGCTTGTACCACTCCACCTCACCTTGAAATATATATGTTCCCTTATAGGGAGTTTTCCGTATTAGAATACTCCCTTAGGGAGAGAGTTGAGTGTACTGTATAAAAATGGGAGTTGCCTGATGCTGTATGTATGTAGTCTCGCTAATTTGTATTACAAGTTTTAAATCGGTATTTTAAAAAACCAAAACTTACCCTTGGTATTTTTAGCATTATTATATAATAGCCATTTCTCTGAAACTAACTACAGGCTAGAAACCGCCGGGGTAGTTTTGGATTAAACAATGGAACTTGTGTGGGAATTGCAAATGTCCATTGTATAGTTCAATGTAGGGGGAACACAATTTTTTAAGGGTGATACAAACATGGCAGTGTATGGAAAATTAGACTAGGAATAAGGGCGGGATCATACGAACGCGGAACGGCGGAGTTTGCCAATAAAATGCCAACCTAATAGAAGGCGGGATGAGGCCATAAAGTTTAGGATTTGCTGAAAATTGTGGAATGGGCTAGTATGATGAATCCAGAAGATGGGGTAGCGAGTTCAGTTGATGGGACGAAATGAACGCCCATGTTTAAACTTTATGAAAATTTTGAGACAACAGTCTGTTTACCCTATTTGCAGCGTATTTTAATAATCCATCCATTTCATTGTAAATTTTTTCATCATATTGCAAACTTCTACTTTCGTTCCATTTCATCAACTGATCACACTCTCCCATCTATTATACACACAGCTAGGGCATCCCGCACTTTATCAATATTCAACCATAGTACAGTAATCCCGCATAATTTATCCTCATCTCATAAAATCTGGATTTGATCGCCTCGTCCCAACAGCCATGCCAAACCCTTATTTTATTGACAAATTCATGATTGTTCAGATGCGGACCTCAAATTTATCGAAAAATTCTGCGATTCCGAACCGATAGTATCTCACCTTGAATTGAGACCTGAGAAAAATGTACAAATTTTTCAATTCGTATCAAAAATTGTATTTGCAATTTTGATACATTTTCCAGTTCCAACAAAATCCGCGACGTCCAAAAACTGTAGTCATAGTTTATGAATTCCCGTCACAGTTTCTACTTTATCTCACTCCCACATGTCGTCATACAAATAGAAACGAAGCATAAGAGTTGAACCATTTTTTTCAAAATTGACCCCTTTAGAAATTTCCTTCAACTGGATTTCGGTGTTTAGCCGAATATCTACAGTTAAGTCAAACAAACTAACTCCGTTCAAAACTTTGGGTTTAGATCGTACACCTAACATGCCTAGCAAGTAAAATAGTCTGTGCATGTCGTCAACAAAATTTTGATAATAAAAACAAAGTTTAACTTCAATATTTTTCATGTGTCCATCTCATAATTTTCCTCGTACATGCTATTTAACGACGAACGCTCCAAATCAAATCAGACTTTTTGCGCTTGTTTTGTTTGAATTTGTGTGGAACGTTCTTGTTTCGAGAGCGAATTTAGCTAAAATCTCATAAATTCTATAGTATAAACCTTGAGATTGAATCAAATGATTTTACTAAAATACCTGAATATTTGCGTTTTAATTTTAATTTCACTGTGTAGACAATTATGAGTAAGTAACTTACAATTAGTTACATTTCAGCAGTACTCCAGTCCCGTGATAGAGACGTTTGTGCAGCACAACTTTCTTCGAAAGTCGACATGTAGCTCCGATATTATAAACGTGTTAAAACTATCCATGCAACCGTTACGGAATTTATTGCCCAAGTCACATGTGGTCAATGCTATCAAGATCACCAGTTATTTTTAATTAGGCAAAGTGAATAATAAAAAATTGAGGGTGGCACAGCAGGAAATTATCATTTGGAGAGATTATCAACCCTTCACATGTATACTCACCAAATATAATATCATGTAAATGAGAAACCATAACGTGTGGATATCATTCCATAAAATTTGAATGCGTTTTACGTGGCTGTAGATTCCTCAGATGAAATTTAAAGGGAAAATTGAGTTGTACAATTTAGAGGCAGGAAACAAACCCGGAATACTTACTTTGAGTCGTTCAGCTGTATCTTGTAAGTATCTATATCATCTAACAATATGTAAAAAAAATGAATGTATGAATGGCAACTTCAATGTTTTCCCATTGCCCTTAAACTGACAATGAGTGAAATTAAGCGTACTTGCGTTATGTAAGACAAGCTCGTATAATTTCATGGTCCTAAACTTCTGATAGCTCTCCATCAAGGCAAGTAAGTATGACAAAAGTCTTGAACTTCGCAACAGCAACTGTAACAACCTCATAGCACATGGCGATTGGAATGTGACTTCTCACCTTTTCAAGTGAGTTACCCATACATGTTGCACATACAGTAAACTCACTCTGTAAGAGCATCCTTACAAGGAGCAAACGACTTTTAACGGCTTTTAATACCCATTTTATAACATGACCCTAAACGGAGCAAAAGTGTAATTATTATAGTACTTATTGGTTGATGAGCTTAAGGATTTAAAAACAATCTCGAAGAAGATAAACTAAACATCAGTAGCCACTGTCCCAACATGCCCCGTTCATCGCTGGATTCCTACAAAATAGCCTACAAAATATCTAGCAAAAAATTTCAATCCTGGGAACGGTAGAAAAAAGCTCTTGACATTGCTTTATTCCCATCCGTCTCCTGACTGTGGATCAGACACGTGCAAAAACGTGACTGAGGGGAATCTTCTGAAGAGTACCCACGGAAAATGAAATAAGCCAATATTTTCCGAAAGATATTTTATGCGATACATACATTCCTTCAGGAAAAGCTCACGGATGATGTCCAAGAGGTCAGAGGTCCTCTGAAGACGTGAACATATTATTTCAAAGCTGCATTTTATCAGAAAAAATTTGTTTTATTACGGCCGAAATATGAAACCGGGATTTATGCCTGGCTTACAAAATCCGTAAAAATTTTACTACTATTCTCAACTGATTTTACTTGTTTCTTCATTAAAATTTAAAAGAATGTTTTTCTACAGATTGCGCTCACACCCTTCAGATGTACATACATACATAGATAGTGGATAGTACATGTGTCCTAGTCGGAGTTGGGAATTAATATTTATAACTTTACTTTTAAATTCACTTTTACTTCATTTGCCATATCTACACGCATAATTGGAAAGATACATTATAATTGTTTCAATGCCGTAATTTCTCGCCCTGATATATACAATTACCTTCGACCTGAAAGGATTACTACAGTATATAGTTATGCATAATTACATATGATTCTTCCTACACAATTATTACAATGTACTTATACTTGCTAGGGAAGACCTTGTCAAGATATAAGTGATTCGCCTTGATAATTCCTAGTTCCCTAGTATGTAGATAATAGGTATAGTATAATGCTATGTCTGTAAAATGAAAACATATGTACAGTAATTAGGACTTACATTGGAATCCTGATAATGAAATGCGTGTGAGTAAATAGCCTCACTCCGAAATAATGTTTACAAGTAAAAAGGAAATGTGAATGAAACCTGAGTATCCTGGACTTCAGAATGCTTTCCATTGTCGAGCAAGCTGCAGTCCCATTGGATCATTGAAGCCTGAGGAACGTTCCTTAAGCGTCAGGCTGAAACGCTCAAATTTTTGCAACGAATAGAGAGACCCTTAAAATATTTTTGTACAAATGCATCCAGGAAAAAACATTCACACTTTTTTTGTAGTCATTTATAATTTTGAACCTCCAGGGAATTTCACTTGAATTAAGCGAATTCCATTATTTTTGAATATAGACTCATTGATTCTATAAAATATAAAAATGGCTCAAATACCATTTTTATTCCAACACGTGTGTTTGGTTTTATTTTGTGTACAAGCTAATCAGGTCATAATTGACGGACTAGTGATTGATGGATGTGATACGGAGGTAAACATTGATCTTGCATATTCTTTTCTTAATATATATTTTTTTAAATATGATACAATAATATTTCTTTTTCAGATTTGCCGACAATTTGCTGCAAATCGAGCTCGGAAACAGCAGGAGAGGAATCAAGTACTGAGCAAATACCGGGACAGATTCTTCAGAAGTGATGTTAATCATTGGATCGGGGACTTGCCCTTCCAAGAATTAATTTACCAACTTCAGACCAGACGACTCTCAGCGGTTCAAGTCCTGTCGGCGTTCATTGGTCGAGCTGTAAATGCCACTGATGAATTTAATTGTGTCACGGAATTCGTGCCCGATGCAATGGTAATATTGTTTTAAAAATCCAACTCACAATCTGTATGGACACAATTCTTTGCTTGTAATGTTTTTGGTTTACAAACAAGGAATTTGATTTGTGTGTGGTCAGAAATGGGCAATTGAGCTGGATAGTCTCCCTTACTTGAAAGGACCATTGCACGGGGTCCCGTTCTGTGTCAAAGATGATCACAAGATCAAAGGGATGGATACGACTTTGGGCTACTCCCGAAATCTTTACAGACCTGCTCATAAGACAGCAACTCTAGTCAAAATCTACCAGGATTTGGGTGCAGTTCCGTTCTGTAAGACGAATGTTCCCCAAACATTGGTCACTTTTGGGAGCGATAATCCTATTTTTGGAACCACGGTCAACCCTCTGAACAAAAGACTGAGTCCTGCGGGGTCAAGTAGTGGCAGTGGCTGTATTGTTGGTTCCAAAGCCATTCCTTTTGCTACTGGGACGGACGTCGGAGGTTCTGGAAGACTTCCAGCTCATTTCAACGGTATCTCATCGATTATATCGACACCCAAGAGAATCAGCGTCGAGGGTCTTCAAGCCTCAATTCCGAAACTACTTGGATGCAAGGAAAATATTTTAATTCCAGTGACTTTACAAAAGCTTTTAAAATCTTCCTGCTCGTATAAATTGTAACGGCTATACATTATTTCCTTATTTTTTTAAACAGTGAATACAGTTCCAGCAATTTTTGCGGACAAACCAAGCACTTTGACTACGATTTATAAAGCCCTGACGGAAAATAATATTCAGAATCTCAATGACCCCACCACAGTCCCTTTGCCATGGAGACCGCAGGTAGCTTTTTAATATTTTAAACTAAATAGGACACAAGTCGGACAAATTTAATAAATGGAGAGACCAGGTAACTTTTCATTGACCTTTCTTGAACATACTTTGAACTATTCGGGAAAGGATGTATTTAATTAGTAATTAATACAGATGATTCATTGTCAAATCCTACAACAAATTTAGCTCTTTGAAGAAAAACGACCCCTAAGGTTTGGATATTTAACCTCCATGCCATATTTCCCAACATTGGGAGATACTCCTTTGGTGATCGAAGAAACTAAACGAAGACTCGAGGCTTTGGGTCATACAGGGGTCCCTTTCCAGTTGCCTGATGGTCATCTGCTCATGAAAACATTCACGGATATTTTATTTGCTGATAGGGGACAATATTTATCTTCTCAAATTAAAGATGACAAAATCGCATCGTCCTTTGTGGTTCAGAATTTAGGCCTGAAATTCCCTACTGTGCAGAGGAAACTTGCGACTGTACTTCCAGTTACAGGTAATTAAGTGTCCTTGCTTGAACAGCGATGTTTTGTTGGAAAAATAAGTATGCGGTTTCTGTATACAATTATTACAAATTCTATTTTAAAAATCTGCTTAATAAGGCTGAAAACAATTAGTTGGAATGTGTTTCAGGAAATCTGGAACTGCTTCTTAAAATCGGTCTGGATTCTGAGAAGTCCGCTGGTTTACAGGAAACTGTTGATGTCGCGAGGCGAATTCAGAAACAAATTTTGCAACAAATGCAAGAAAATAATTTGGATCTGTTGCTCACTCCAGTCTTCCCGGTCCCGGCTCTCCGGCTGGATGATCCAGGAAACTTAGTTCGTTAGTGCAGCATTAATCTATTTGGAATGAAAATCTTTAAAAAATTGTGCTCGTAGTATAATTAATTAATTCTTATTATTTCTAAATTTGACAGTGGCATTGTGCTACGTGGTTCCCTGGAACCTAGCTGAATTTCCGGTGGGAGTGATCCCTATGGGAATCGAATCTGGAAAAAATATAGATGCTGTGAATACAAATGGAGATTTTTTTCTGAGTTTGGCGAAAACGGTAAATTATTCAATTTATTTTGTCAATAATAAGTGGTCCTGTGGAGTGTATATTTCACGTTACCAAATTGTAGCCAAAGTCCCAGATTTTGTGTATTTTGTTAAAATAGAAATATATTTATTTACAGAACCTTCAAAACGCCATTGGAATGCCGATTGGAGTGCAAATAGTAGGAAAGCCTTTCCAAGAGGAATTGATCCTGAGGACGTTGCAAGAGCTGGAAACTTCGAAATAAAATAGCTTCCGTAACGTGTGATCATGAAACCATTCCAGTCAATGATGTATATTTTATTTAACAATAGTCTGGGAATTTATGGACACTACGCTACTATGAGCAAAGGCATCCTGGGATAAGGCCGTACAAAATTCCCAGTTTAAATTACTGTATCAAGTGTATGCGAGAGATATTGTGCTTCGTATTTATCAATTTAGACTTAACACATACATAGGTGCTGTTTTTGATCATGCTAGAAATACAATTATTAGCAAAACATGAGCTAATAGTGGATATATTGTGAGTTACTGTACGCCTTATCACTACATTATCTAAATTATGAAAAATAAAAATATTTTTGTTGGTGGAAGCAGTACATGCTTTCAGGAATGTTGTAGTTTTATAGCGCTCTCTATGCCTCTATGTTGAAACACAAGTTTTAAATAAAGGAAAATCCTATGCGTAACTGAGGAAAACTATTGAAAATAATTTTTACCTTGCCTCATATTTTTGGCATTGCGGTCCCAATTTTTTATTTTGTCTAACGATTTAAAGGGGTAACTGAGTCCCCATAGTCTACAGAAGGTCTTTTATTATAACTGATAACATCAGGAATTCTTCCGTTTCCAGACATCTCTTACTTTCGTTTCCGAGGCTGTTCTCAGAAATCATGTACTCTGTCCCGAATCCCTGAAAAGCAATCTTTACGGTTTCACCTATACCTCAAAAAGACTTTCCCTGATATCTCCTGATCACCTTGATGCAATTCCACTTTGAAAAGCGTAAAGTCAATGGTAAATCAAGGCGAATCTCCGAAACAATTTGTGTTCGTTTGCGCTACTGTATTTGAAGGTGTTCCGGCAGTAATAACTACATGAACTTTTGCAGAGAAATGCTTTCAATAACTATAGAATTTTAGCATAAAAATTTCATATTGGGTTGTTTAAAGGATCTTCTGCCAACTTTTCATCTATCAATCTTTTAGGCTAATTATAAACAAAATCTTCATGTCCAAAAGTTTGAAATAAATTATTAGCAAAACACCACAAACCCCAAATTTTCTGGTAGATGCTCTGAAAATAATTCTCAATCAGTTACTGAAAATGACGAAAATCAACTCAACGCCACCAACAAGAACTATCTAAAGAACACCATAATGTTGTACCCATTTCAATACTATTCTTAACTGAGAATTTCTTAGTTACCTATAAAAATTCATATTGGAACGTAAATTGTATACCTATCACACGCTGATGGGATAATATGCTTATATAGATATTATGTTGTCCTATAAGCATGAAAATTGAACGGATTGGAATATTAATGTTTGCGTAGCAGCCAACACAGTAAACTATTTTTAGTAGGGATGCATGCCTCCATGTTATTTATTTATGAGAATAGCATACATTCCCAATTTGTACAGTTTTTAAGGCTATGCTATAAGGGATGTGTTCTGCATATGCACTTCACGTCTTATATGAGATTACTTTGCCTGGCGAAGTGGGATATCAATATTAAGCCTTCTCGACAGACCTTGATACGAGATCTATTGCCATTTACACTTTTATTACTTACACTATTTATTTACACAAGTAATTGCTCCTGTGCGAAGCACGGGGCTTTTACTAGTCTATTATACACATAGCTAGGCCATCCCGCAATTTGTCAATATTCAACCGTAGTAATCCCGCATAATTTATCCTCATCTCATAAAATCTGGATTTTATTACCTCGCCCCACCAGCCATGCCAAACCCTAATTTTATTGACAAATTCATGGTTGTTCAGATGCGGACCTCAAATTTATTGAAACATTCTGCGATTCCGAACCGATGGAATCTCACATTTACTAATTGAGATCTGAGAAAAATGTACAAATTTTTCAATTCGTATCAAGAATTGTATTTGCAATTTTGGTACATTTTTCCAGTTCCAACAAAATCCCCGACGTCCAAAAACTGTAGTCATTGCAGAGCTGCGTTCGGGTCAAGTAAGTTCAGGATCCGAACTTGAACTTGACCTGCACTTGAACTAGCAAGTATAAACTTGCATGGACACGAACTTGGTATTTTGAATCTTCGAGAGTACTTGATCATTCAAGTAATTTTAACCAAGTATATTTTGACGTACCTGAACTTGAAATATTACCTGCAATTCGATTCCGAAATTGTGTAACCCGAACTTGAACCCGAACTTGAATTGCAAGTACAACTCAAGTAATTTTTTAACTTAGTGCAATAATTTCTGTGACGCAACGAAAATTAAATTTTACGGAACAAGTTTTGGTTAATACTTTAATAATACAAAACTTTTCCCTTAAGTTATAGTGAAGTGGTCACATTTATTCTATATAAGTACAAACAAATTGATTGTTGCAGCTATTATTACGCCTCCCCAAATATTCGTTGCACTACCGCTGTAGCTCTCAGCTTGAGATAATCCTCACGTTTCTTAAATTTCAACCAACCCTTGAGGTAAAGACAAGTACGAATAGTGTCTGATAACATTGACAGCTTTTTTGGAGTGAGCAAATCCGTTCCCATACAAAAAAGACACTCCACTGGAACGCCCGTGGCCGAGACTCCCAGAAAATCGCGCGCCATTTTTGATAGATTCGGGTATATGTTTTCGTGATCCTGAAAAGTACCGGAAATCATAAAAATAGTGTGCATTAATTTTAACGATTATAATAATATAAGTGCTAAACCTTCCACCACGAGAGAACGCCATTTGGAAGATCACTTGATTTAACAGGACCATTAGAAAGATATTTCTCCAGTTCATCCCGAGAATCATATTTGGCTCGTTTCATTTGCCGCTCAAATACATCTAGAACTACGGCATCATCCTTAGGAGACTCCTCGGTTGATTTGTAGAATGATCGCCAACACTTGGTCACAAGGCTATAAACACGCAACATTTCACTACTTGCTGATAGTAATTAAATTTTTATAACTATAATAATATCATTTACGCCTTACGCTTTATAACTCGGTACCATATTCTTGTAACCCACAGACTTGTGCCAGTCTAGTTTACACCTGGGATCCAGTACTGCAACAAAAGGTTTAGAATTAATTACATTGTTCTGGAAGCTGCGTATGTTATTATTCCTGACATATACCTATTCCAACCACGTATACCAGACCGTCAGATTTTGGGTAGTAATCATTCAATTTTTCGCACGCTTTTTTTTGCTGCAGAAAGAATAGTTGAATGGCATTTTGTTTCGTCCTAAATTAGTTATTACAAAATAGTATAAAATCCTTAGATATATTGCTGTATTTTGAAACATTAACTTAATGCAATAATTTTAAATTCTACCGTATAAGATTCTAAATGATCGTAAAGGTCAACGTAGCTTGCGGCTGATAGTGACATTAAGGGAACATGCTGTTTGGGCATTCTATCAGTTATTTGACTGAAAAGCTGCAAGTAAATATGTGCCAATATTTAGTGAAAATCAACTTTTATATGAAAAAATTAGGCGTTGTATGAATACCTCTAGGAACAGCACCATTTCTTCAATTATTTTCCATTCCGCGTCAGACAAAACTAAATCTCGTAAAGTTTTATCGCTCAGCATAGTTGCATCTAATGCCTGAAACCATTTAGAAACAAATGAGGATCACGTTTATTGTTCGATTTGTTTAATAATAAATCACTCCATAGCAAACGTTGCACACATGAAACAGGGAAGTGCGGAGCAATACGTAATAATAGGTACAATAATTTGATCAACTTGGAGTCAGATTAAATGCACCATTCATTATAATAATTTGCTTTTTCTAGGAAGTCCAAGCACATCTGTTACAGGATGTTACATCATTTTTCTGCCTCTAGACAATAAAAGAGGCGACGGTAGAAAATATTTAATCTCCCGTTTTGTTACAAGTTGTCTTGTGTATTTTACAAAATACGCCCCATTCGCGTGGCTCAAATACTCTGGATACAGAGTTAAAGGAAGTGGGGCAAGGCGAGAAGTTTTTCGAAGTTTAAAAATTTCGAAAAAACAAATTTTGATACCTAGTTCAGGAAAATGTCAAATTTGTTACCGATACAACGGAGCAAAATAATATTTTTGTGACGACTCAAATC
This sequence comes from Allacma fusca, assembly GCA_947179485.1. Taxonomy (NCBI): domain Eukaryota; kingdom Metazoa; phylum Arthropoda; class Collembola; order Symphypleona; family Sminthuridae; genus Allacma; species Allacma fusca. The sequence continues at coordinate 63,565,801 of OX359246.1, forward strand.
ACGGCTAATGTTAAATTTTGGTACTACTCCAATTGAGCTTAGTGTTACGTTTGTTGTATGTAAACTTGAGGCAAACATTGAATCAGTGAACGATTTAATTTTATTTACTTGAATTGTATCTTTTATTTTTCGATTTGATGAAGCTGATTTATGAACTTTGATCGCAAATATTGGTTTATAGTTTTGCGGTCGGTCTAACGTATTCATCCTAGAGTCCTGAAGGTTTACTAGCCTAAATTCCGTTGAAATTGTCTACAAACGTGTATCAAATTCCGGTTTATTAAGTGTGAAACCTTCAAATGTTCCGTTTTTCGAAACATTTCTCCTTATGACCGTTAACTTTGTTTCTGAAGTTTATAATTCGCGGCCAGAGTACTTACTTTGTAAAATCTGGAAACAAATTTGCTCCAAAATGGAGGGTTTGAATGTTTTTACCGTTGCCCTGTACCACTAGATTTAAAGGAAGTACTATTTCGGTCGTTTGTGACAACTTGACGACAATTGTTTTTTTTACAACGACGTCTTTTTATACAAATGACTCAACAGATAACTACTTACATGTCTTAGTAGCAAACATCTTTGTAGCATCTTAAGCGTTGAGTTCCAACGAACGTTCATGTCCTTTAAGAGCTGAAGTTTTGGAACTTGCAAAGTGTCGCAAAAGTGTACCATGGAATCCCCGAGAATAGTAGATTTGCGAATTTTGACAATGGCTCTTTTTAGCTAAAATGCAAATGGAAGAGGATTAAATTTGGCGATGTGATCTAAACCACGCATTTAAATATAAGTTAGAGCCGGTTTGCCATTGGGCAAAATAGTTGTCAAGCTGAACCAAAATGCTTAAATTTAATTTTGGGCACAGCAAGTTTCGTTACACTTATTTGGGGTTACTCTATTTCGGCTTCTGCATACACATGCGGAAATTTGGATTATTATTATTATAAAATAATACTGCTTAAGAAAGAATATATTTACCCTGGTATATAGTGAAAGTTTATTTCCATTGCGCAGAGATTTGCATTTTCATCAGTGTCACTTGAGTCAGATATAGACAAATATTCTTCGGAAACATCTTTTGTTTCGGTCCTCTTAAGCACTGTTAATGCTGCTTGACACGCTAAATTAATAATGTGCGCAAGACAGCGGATGCGATGTTCTTTAAATTCAAATTCGGGAACAAACTACAAAAATATTAATTTAGAACAATTGAAATTACTTATAAATAGAAATTATGGGTGTATCCAACAACAGCGAGTGCTTCTACGATGTACTGAAGAACTATATCAGGTGTATTATTTAAGAAATATTGACGTAACAAGATACAATAAAAATTGCAAACGAAATTTACGATAATAAATAATTTCACCATATTGAATTAAACTAGTTGCATCAAAACGAGGTTAGGCAAACTATGAGGTACGTTACTAAACATTGGGAAGTTCTGAATAAGGAATTAATTAAATCTAATTATTATAAACAAGGATTTACCCCAGGGTTTATCAGAAATCCCAGTTCTTCAAACATGGTATTCATATTGGACGCATTGTCAGAAGTGACAGCCAAAAGTTTATCACAAGCTTGAAATTCGGTTAGTGTTTTAAAAACAGATTCGGCTAATTTTTTCCCCGTGTGTGATCCCTTCATAACATCAAAATCTAGCAACAATTGTTGGTATTTCCAGTCCGCATCAACGAAAGTAGCCAAAATTCCATGAAAAGACTTTCCGCTTCTAGTGGTCCAGCAATCAACCACCAAAGATATTTTACCAGGACATTTCTGCATAATTAGGAGGTGATTACATATACAATTTGAAAATGAGATGAAATGGAACGGTGGTCGGCACGGCAACGGGTAAAACCCGGGTACGTGCAAACGGGAATAATCATGTTGTTCCCAGCCAGTTTTGGGTACTTGAACACGAGCACATTCAAGTGGACCCGACCATCGGGAGCAGGAACAGGAGTGGGAACACGAACGGAGATTATCAATATGTTCATGTTCCCATACCTGTTGTTCCCGGGATTGAGTGGGTACTTTTATCATCTTTTGGAAACGCATTCAAAATTGATCTTGGAAGACTTGATAGTATTTTATTTATCTAGACAATTCAATTTGCAACAATGATTGTTATTAGTTTATACTTTGATGCAAGTTAAACCCTTGAAAAATTGACAAACAAAGGGGAATTATTCCGTACTGGCATATATTTTTCGTATATCTTGTATATACAGACAATTATATTTGGGCCAGCAATTAATCATAAATATTAATCTTTAATTTTAACATTTTAAAACCATCATTTACACTCAATTTTATTATTGGAACATCAATGTTTCATTCATTGTTGTATCCTTCATTTTTATGGCATTTAACGTGTTGATATTTGTTCTATTCTATACATAATCTCTTAATAATGGCTCAGTTATTACGCTGCTGCGTTTCGCTATATGGGTGCGATTAGCGCCTCTCCATATTGTCTGCTTTTTATCTGCACAATGAAGGGTCTCATACTTACAGAAATCCGGATAATAATTTTTACCACATATAAGTGCTATACGACTTGGTCCAGGGAACGGGACTGGGACCAGCAGCTGTCGGAACGGGTCCACAACATTTTTAATTTCTGGGTGCGGGAATTCAACAGGCTTCGGGTACATATATTTTTTTAAATTCAAGGTAACGAGTACCTGAAATACTGTTCCCATTATCACGGAAACGGGTCGGGGTATGGAAAAACTTAAACAAAGTACCCATGGAATGGGAACAGGAACGGGAACAAACGTTTTGTACACCTGGCGACCATGGAAAATATGAGATTTATTAAATATGATAAATGAACTTAATATTAGTCAACCGATAGGTTTGAAAATTTTTACTTGTAGCGTTTCCAAAACTAGTTGCTTTTCGATGTGAAACATGGCTTCAATTTTTCGCTTCATAGTGTCCCGTTTCGGAATTTGTACAGAATTCTGTTTGACATGACGAATTAAGTTCAGAAATGACTCGTCCTCGACTATTGTAAACGGCTGATCGGTCATAATAATGAACTCCACAAGCATATGATCCAAATCTCCGTCAGCAAGCTTTTGAGTCTGAAAAGTTGTATATTAAAAGGTGATGTTTTCATTAAGCATAATATTACTGCTATTACAGCTAGTTTCAATATCATCGCATACCATTTTGCTGAAGCAATTCGGAATAGTTCCTTTCGACGAAATGATAGGATCGGTTGCGTTTTGCTGCATCGTGTTAGGATGCTTGCCTCTTAGATGCTTTAATAAATTTCCAGTACCAGAACGCAACTCGCGTTTAAATTTCTTCCTGGTGTGCGTTATGCATGTACTTAATGGGTCGGTAACGTTTTCATTATGAGCGCGAAATCAACTCGTTCTCGGGAGAAAGTATGACTGAACCGAGGCGGCATTTAAAAAATCGTTTTATTGAGAAGCAAAATACTTGAAATAATACTTGCATGTACACGTTCGGGAGCAGGTATTTCATGAGCTCAGATCCGCACTTGCAAGATATTTTTATGCAAGTATGGTTTCTCAACCTGCACTTGCAATTTACCCGACTTGAATTACCAAGTTCGGATTCCCCTTTAACTTGTACCTGACCCGATTCATCACGTACATTTAAAAGCTCAACCCGAACTTGACCCGAACTTGACCCGACTTGGTACGTGTCAAGTAATACTTGTACTTGAGCGCAGCTCTGAGTAATTGTTTATGAATTCCCGTCACAGTTTCTCACTCCCACATATCATCATACAAATAGAAACGATAAGCATGTAGTATAGTTTTAGCACTTTTATAATATCGGAGCTACCTGTCGACTTTCGAAGAAAGTTGTGCCGCTCAAACGTCTCTAGCACGGGACTGGAGTACTGCTGAAATGTAATTAATTGTAAGTTGCTTACTTATAATTGTCTACACACTACTACACAGTGGAATTAAAATTACAATGCAAATATTCAGGTATTTTAATAAAATCATTTGATCCAATCTCAAGGTTTTTGCAATAGAATTTATGAGATTTGAGCTAAATTCACTCTCTAAACAAGAACCTTCCACACGGATTATTTGCACAAAACATGCGTGAAAAGTCTGATTTGACTTGGAGCGTTCGTCGTTAAATAGCACGTACGAGGAAAAGTATGACATGGACAAATACGAAACTTAAAAAAATATTTAAACTTAAAAATATTTTCTACTAAGTTATCAAAACTTTGTTGACGACATGAGCATACTATTTTACTTGGTAGGTGTGGATCTAAACCCTAAAGTATTGAACAAAGTTAGTTTGATTTGAACAAACTGTATTCGGCTAAACACCGAAATCCAGTTGAGGGAAATTTCTAAAGGGGGTCAATTTTGAAAAAAAGGCTAAATTATTATATGCATGCAACCGTTACGAAATTTATTGACCAAGTCACATGTCGCCAATGATCAGGATCATCAGTAATTTTAATTAGGCAAAGTGAATAATAAAAAATTGAGGGTGGCACAGCTGGACATTATCATTTGGAGACATTGTCTAACCTTCACATGTATACTCACCAGTAGTTCATAATGACTACTGTTTTTGACCCCCCGTCCAGCGGTCCTGGTTTTTGACCCCGTTCGGTGGTTCGGTTTTTTCCCTCCTTTCCTATGTTCAACATGGCTAATGTTGGAGGTATAGGGAAAAGTGCACCATCGTATGTATGCGATTTTATAATAGTAATTTATGCTTAACATAGGGCAATAAATTAGGGCGAGTATTTGTAATGATAGGAGCAATATTTAATTAAAAAAATAATAGACCAATGAGATATATTCCGCGAGATATGGAGTAATAATCATTTGCATAAAAATTATTAAGATGCAGTTTCGATACAAATCAAAAACAGTTTTCATAAAGACTATTTTGTCTACATAGGGCTTTTATTTATTTTTTTGAGAATTTGATATGTAGAACATAATGTCTTTAGTGAAAACTGTGTACGGATTTTATTTGTATGAGACTATAAACGCGATAATTTTGAATTATGAGAATTAAAAAAGTTAGAAAAAATGTATGGATATTTAAACAAATGGTATACAAATTCGAGCACGCTGCCCGAATCGATACGTCGAATGCGGATTTAAGGGGGCCTATTTCTGTGAATAAGTTCGTCCCAGATTTTCGCTCCTTCGGAATGTGATGTTTTCTTTTCCTGAGAAAAACAAATAAAGCATATGTGAAAAATGGGATTTGTATCACTTGTATTCATGCAACCATGGAGATTGTACTTATGACAGCTTTGCTAGCTTTCGCAAAGTTTCCTGCAATCTCGGGTATAAATAATTCATTCGAAACACTGGATAATATAGAAGCAAAATTAAGTCAAAGCGAAATGGAGCAAAAAGATTTTGCAGGTGGTAGCAGCGAAATAATTGCAAGCGGTTTAGAAATAGTTTTAAAAAGACTCTTAACTGCGCAGAAGAATAGCAGTGACAGCAATGATCCAGAGTATGGTTGGCGTCCTACGCAGACAGAAAACTGGATAAGTTAGTGCTTAAATTATATTCCTACAAAATATTGTAATGATTGTTGGAAGACTAATGCTACAACCTGGTTTTCAGTTTTGGTGATGATATTGGTCCTGTACTTAACAACGAAAGCCCTTAAAGTGGGACGAGCTTTCTACGTTGCATGGAAGGAGGGGCGAGTTGCCTCGCAGCAAGTTTCAAGAGATGACGGGGTCTAAACGCTTCAGTCAACATCCAGCTCTCTGCATAAACTCAAGACTTGAATAGTGGTGAAAGTAATAATGAACTCGCAACCTCCTCAACCGATCAGGACGGGCACAAATAACAACGTAAGTACTTACAATATTTATGGAGAAATTTGGATTTAGATAAATATACTAATTATGGTGGATATATTTATAGGTGTTCCGGTGTCCAATGGATAATTGCCCCTTTTACTGTCGTACTTATTGCAGTTATGAGGGACATTTGGAAACGAGGCATTTCTGCATTGATTGCGCACAATACATTGTGGACAATGATTTGCATCAATGCCAGACGCCCGGGGAGCGAAAGGGGTACGTAGATGCGGGAGCACACCTGGACCTAACCGACTTTTATGAATATAGCCGAAGTCATGGAGGAAGTATGATCAGCTATAAATATAAGCATAATTTAAGTACTCCAGATATTGAAACAACATTTTCGGAAGTGGCACCAACCACGGCAAAGTTACTTAAAGAATTGTATGATGTACATTCGCTTTCAAAAGTAGAAATAAGTATAGGAGTTCAGATGGAGAAGGAAGTTGTAGAAGAAAATGGAGATAAGGGTTACAAGCAAGCGTTAATATATTTTAAATCTGCACATCGCGAACTCCAAACTTCTGCATCCATCACTTCCATATTATTGCAGAGCGCCTCTGATATAATAGAAAAGAAAAACACTTTCGTAGAAAATGGTTCGGGTTGGACTGTTCAGCGCATTGAATCCTTTGAAATTAAACTGGGAGAAATACGTTTATTTTCAAATTCCTCGGCTAGCGGGCATTTAGAAATGCCTTTTAAGAACAGACAGGGATATTTAAATTTTAGAAATAGGGACAATAATTGTTTCAAGTATTGTATTTCAGCCGGGCTTTACTGGGATGAACAGACTGCAGAGAATATGAAAACGGGGGCAAGCAACAGGAACTTAGCTTGTCACAGGACGTGGAAAAAGTACTTTTCCCGTTTAAACTTTTCTAACATAACAAACGAGGTTAATATTTACAACGACCTGTACCTTTTTGAAGAAGTCAATAACATTTCAGTTAACATTCTTAGCCTTCGAAAAGGACAAGTTGTTATGATTAGGACAAGTAAGCTTAGGGCAGATAAAGTTGTAAATTTATTTTTAATACACAAGAAAGTTGGAAATGAGCATTTATACCATCTGGCACTAATCCAGAATTTAAACCAATTTTTGGGATATCGCAGGGCTTCAAAGGAATATTTTTGCGAACGATGCTTTAGGTTTTTTGGAACAGAAAAGAAGTCTTTGGAGCATTTACAAGTGTGCAAAACTGATAATGAGGTGATTGAAAAAATTCCGAAGGATGGAGAAAATCTAAAATTTACTAGGCCCGAATTGACTTTTTCCGTATATTCACTACTGGGTCTTTGAATGTTATAGTGTCGATCCAAATGATGAACGTGCATTAGGTGGAAACACAACTATAGACAAGAAATTCGAGCCTGCAAGTTATGCGTTTATTATAGTTAAAAGCAGCGAAAACGGGCAGGAAATACTAGCGCAGGAGTATTACGACGGAGATAACCCAGTTGAACACTTCTTTCAAAATGTGTTTAAGTACGCGCAGGATATTCTGTGGTCGATAAGAACCACCAATAATTTTGTCGTTCCTACCGAGGAAGAGCGCAAACAGCATGAAGATGCAACACACTGCAAATTCTGTCAGCTTCAATTTACCCCGTCAATTTCAGAGGAGGATACTGTTGACGACTCGAAAGAGGGAAGTTCTGAAGATGACGATTTATTCCAACAATGGAATAAATCATCTTTTGTCAAAACCCGGCAAAAGAAGGCTCCCAATAAGAAAAAGTGTGGGGGAGGCAAGGTAATAAAAACTTACCATCATTCTCACGATACAGGAAAATTTGTTGCCAGTATATGTTCACATTGCAATTTGAGAATTAAATTCAACGAGCTAGTGTGTGTAGCTCATAATTCTGCTGGCTTCGACTTGCACCTATTGATGCGGCACCTAGAAAGCAATATCTTTGAAGCAAAAGACATTTCAGTAATCAGTAAGGGTACTGAAAAATTTGTGCAACTGGAAATTCCGGCTCGAAAAATGAAAGTATCTTTGAACTATGTCTACAATACGGGGCATTACGAGAAAAAAGGGTGGACAGGTAACAGCAAGGTGAAGCTTCGGTTCATTGACTCATGTCAATTTTTGCCTAGTAAACTGAGTTCGTTGGCCGAGGCCCTGAAAAAGGAAAACGCAAAAACTTTAAACCTGGTGAATGAAATAATTCCCTATATTTTAGGACGCACGAATGAAGTTGCTGCGAAAGGGACTAAGGATGAAATAAACGAAGCAGCGGAGCTAATATTTGAAAAGCTACCTTATCCATACCGTTATCTATCATCTGCAGAAGTTTTAAAAGACGGGCATCCTATACCGGGGCAATGCTTTTTTAACAATGATCTTAGAAATGAACCATGTACAGATGAAGATTGGCATATTGTTCAAAATGTAATTAAAGCGTTCAACAAAAATGATTTTAGACAGTTCACTCGTCTGTACACATTAGTTGACGTAATACTCCTTGCAGTCATATGGGAAAATTTCCGCAAAAACGGGCTTGAAATGTATGGTCTGGATCCGACGTATATGTGTACAGGATCTGGCTATTCTTTCCAATGCTTTTTGTTCAAAACAAAAGCTGAAGTTGACTATATGAGGGACCCTAAAATGATCAGTTGGCTATCGAGAGGAATTCGCCGAGGTACTGCCTTTTGTTCTAAAAAAATTGAAACAGCAAATAATGAGCGTTGCCCAGATGGATTTGACCCTGGGAAGGAGAGGACACATATTATTTATAATGATAAGGTGAGTCTATATGCTACAGCTCTTTTGGATAAATATCCGCAGTCAGACTACAAGTGGGAACAGGTAGATGATTTACAGAGCATTGATTGGAAGACATATGACGGTAGTGGCGATAAAGGATATTTCTTAGAAGTGGATCTTGGGTACCCGCCCGAAGTGCAAGACATCACATCGGATTTACCTCTAGCTCCGGAAAAGCGGATTGTAAGGTATGAGGAATTATCAAAAAAACAACAGTTTACGATGGATAATTTGGGAAAGAGCATGAAACGATCCTTCACAAGTCAACCTAGACTGCTACTTCACTGCTACGACAGAGAAAACTATGTTCTACACTACAAGGCTCTAAGGTATTATTTACAGATGGGGATGACTTTGAAGAAAATCCATGCCGGAGTTTCGTTTAAGGAAACTAATTATTTTCGAGATTATATTGACTTCAATATTAATAAGCGTAAGACGGCTTCCAGTGAATCTATGCGACAATTCCTAAAAAATCAGAACAACCAAATTTTTGGCAAGTGCTTAGAATCCAATAAGAATAACGTTAAGGTTGAATTTTGCGGATCTCGCGCTCAGTCTCGCCATTTACTATCTAAACCGGAATGCAAAGATTTCCTACCACTAACAGAAAATGTAAGTATAGTAATGTTACGGCCAAAGACAGTAACATTGAACAAACCGATTCAAGCGGGCGTAACTGTTTTAGACTTGGCCAAGGTTATATTTTATGAGGGGTACTACCAGCAGCTAAAATGATTTTCGGTGATAGAATATCAAATGCCTATATGGACACGGATTCAAGTATAAGTATTGTCCGTGATCCTGACAATACTTTCTGGGATGACTTAGTTAATCATCGTGACTTTTTTGATTTTTCAAAAATTCCAAGTAGTCACGACTTTTTTAAAAAGTATTCGCACGTGAAGGATTTGAGGATGAAAAACGCGGGAGTGTCAGGGAAATGGAAGATCGAGTCATTTGATATTCAACAGATAGTACTGTTGAAAGCGAAACAGTACTCTATAAAATACTTTGATGACAAGGAAGAAATGAAATGTAAAGGAATAACATCAACCGCTCTTAAATCGTTTTCTCACCAACAATATGAGAATGTTGTTCTAAACGACCGGCTTGTTAAATTAAACGTAAAGTACATTCGAAGTGTGCAGCACAACTTGTACTGTATTACAGTTAACAAGGTGGCCTTCCATAATTTAGATATTTATATGGTGTACTGTGACCCTTCAGATATAAATTTTAGTCTACCATTAGGACACTACAGATTACAAAATTATGTGTAGCTGTGAATAAAAATATAATAAATAAAATGAAAAAAATTGTAAATAAAATCTCAGTACGATAGACCTGTTCATTGTGAAAGCATGGAATTTATTAACTTTAAAATCCCCCACCCTTGTACAGGAAGTTTGCAAGGCCCGATAGCCAGTGGCAAAACCTACTCGACTCTAGAGATAATAAGAAGAAGAAAAGAATTGTTTGAAATACCAATTGACAGAGTGATTTACGTTTATTCTGACTACCAGCCAATTTTCGGGCAACTGCAGGACGAGGATCCTAACATAACTTTTACTACAAATCTTAAAGACATTGAGGAGCTAGCCACTGACCCTTGTTTAATTATTCTAGATGATCAGCAAAGCGAAATTGAACGGTGCGAGAATAATGACCTGGTGACAAATTTCTTTACAAAGCATTCACACCATCGCGGTGCTTCGATTTTTCTTATTTTGCAAAACAGCTATGCTAAGGGCATGAGAAATATTAACATAAACACGCAGTTTATATGCCTGTTCGACCAGCCAAGAGATCATTCAACTATAACAACGCTGGCTAAGCAAATTTGTCCGGGCAAAGCTTCTTTCCTAAAAGAGGCGTATTTAAAGGCAGTCTCAACAAGTGAGTACGGGTATCTTATTTTAGATTTACATCCCAAGCATAAGCAGTATAAATACTGGGTTAGGTCAAAGCTTTTTCCCACTAAGGACTGCATTGTGTTCTCACCAAAGTGAGACAGTTTAAAGCCATGGCTCCCAGAGTGAACAACGCGAGAAAAACGCGGCTCGAGTTGAATTTTGAATTTATTCGAAAGCTTTCTCTGGCCACGAACAGACAATTTTCAAAGTTTATCAAGGAGGCCACCGAAGAACAGCTCAAGGCCACCTGTGAATGCTACGCAAATTTGCGCATATTTTTTCCTCGCTCAATAACAAGAGTTGCAAATTTCAAACCTGTGACATTCAAACATCAAGTATTGATCAATCCACATTTGAGCAAAGCTGTACTTGCCGATATCCTCCTTCAGGTTGAGACTGCAGAAATTCTACGGGTTATTTGCGATGGCAAAGATTATGCGGGTAATTGACCCGGCACTTTATTCAGAGTTGATGAAACTCCGGAACAGTGCTGAATTGATTAGCAATGAAAGGAAAAACGAACTTGAAAAAACAATAAAAGATCAAGATTTGACACAAGAGGAGCGTATTGAGCCTAGTACTGCCGACAGTACTGAGGCAAGTCTACAAGACAGTTCTTCACGGTCACACAAGAAAACGTTTAAACCCCTAGAGATTTGCTGCTGCAAATTCAAAGCAGGACATTTAAAATTGGAACCAGAGTGGAAAGCCTTTGAGGACTTGGACAAGCCGGGAAATTCTGATGATAAGAATCTAGAGGCACTTAGTCCCTGGATAGATGAAAAACCTGACTCAGATGTTGATAAGCCACCGGAAGTAGTTAAACGAAATTTGAGATCACGTAAAAATCAGAAGGGTAAAGGAATGAAAAGGAAGAAGACCATAGTTAAACGTGCACAAACGAAACGACTCCCCAAACGTAAACACAAATCATATTGGTAACAATAGAATTCTGAGACAATGAGTGATATTGTAAAAAGTTATTTAGATCAAAGATTAGCAGGGGCATATTCAGGGCTCTCTGGGTTTCTTAAAAATCATCCAGAGTTTCAAGACAAGGAAGTTGTGGTAAAGGAACTGCGTAAATTGCTTGGTTATTCTCTTCACAAGCAAATAAGAAGAAAATATAAACGTCGTCGTATTATGGTGAATTTCATCAATGAGATTTGGAGCACAGATCTCAAGGACATTGAAAATATTGCTCCCTACAATGATTGCAATTTTTTTATTTTAATTGTTGTGGACAGCTTTAGCAAAAAGGCTTACACCAAACTCTTGAAAAACAAAACATCAGACTCGATGATACAGGCTTTTACGTCTATATTTAAGCAAGCAAGGGCTAAACCACTGTACTTGTTTAGCGACAGAGGAAAAGAGTTTGTCTCCAACGCTTTTACTGCCTTTCTCAGCAAAAACGATATTCAACTGTACCACATATATTCAATAGTAAAGGCATCAATTGCAGAAACGGTTTATCCGCACAATCTTTGCAAAATTGCAAAGATACATGACGGAAAACAAAACAAAGAACATAAGTAAATTTTTATAAGTGTTCACAGAAACATATAACAATACCTTCCATACATCAATAAATCGTGCTCCAAATAAAATTACAGCTAAAAATTCATTTGAAACTTGGAGGCATCTCTACAAGCGAAACTTGGAAGAAGCAAAGCTTCCGAGGTCGCCTCCAAAGTTTGCGGTGGGTGACATTGTGCGAATTTCCCGAGCAAAATTAATATTTGAAAAAGGTTACGCGGAAAACTACAGCCGCGAATTGTTTAGAGTGTCACAAGTGTTAGTAAAAAACATTCCATACACGTACAAACTCGTCAATATGTCAGGGGAAGATATAGCGGGGCAGTACTATGATAACGACCTGAATTTAGTTAAAACTTCTGAAGAGGCAAAAGATACTGAAAATGAGACTGTAGTGGAATAACGGTTTCGACAACAGCTCGTAAAATAAAGTTATTCCAGGTCAGATAACCCAAGTGGAATTAATTAGAACCAGGGGTGCAAACCCGGGGTAATATATTCCAGGAGCTTACCAAACAGCGCTAGTTATCCATGAGCCAGAAAAGATAAGCTCCCTGTATGGAATATATTGTGGTAAATCTATTCTGGGATTAAACAATGGCATTGCCATCCCGACAAGTATATAAGACAACCTGGCTGTCCTAAACAGCCTCTCATTTTTCCAGTAGCAATTAACGAACTAGCATCTCAGTGAACCCTTCAAAATGAACAAGTTTTATTTGGAGCGTCGTTTCAACGAAAATTCTAACGGGAGCAAGCCCAGTGAAATGAGAAGTCGACCAAAGTTGAAACTTTTCGATTCCAGTTTCGCATCTACGGTAGCAACTCCGTCTGCTACCTACAAGGACGAGTCACCTTTCACTTGGAACTTTTTTGAGAAGGGCAAGGATTCTTATTTTATTGACAGTGAGACTCTTGTCCGTACGGCTTTTAACGAGCGACACCGCTGCAATTTTGTGCATCTGGGGCGTCGAAACCGCACAGGAGGAGTAACGACGGTCAACGTTTCGTTGAACGAGGGGAAGCACCTTTTACAGTTCCTTGGAGAGCTCCTGGATCAACTCACTGTACATCCCACGCAAGGACGGAACTTTGAAGACCTAATTCCATTCTTCGACAAGGATCAATCAAGAGCTTATCATTCCCCGGATTCCAAGAAGGATTTTTGGAAGTCTCCGGATTTTGAAAGTTCGTCCGTGCGGGCTCGTCTGGTATTCAACAGAATTCAAGGATCTTATGAGCTGCTTATCAACCATCCCATCAGTGACGCTCTAGCACTGAAATTCAAGAATTGGCTGGGCCCTACGCTTTACCTGAAGCTTCAGGGAATGCGCAACTTGGAGTCTTATTTATCAGAGTCTTCATCTGATGGATCTATGGTTTTGGACGGAAAAGACCTGGTCATGGACGTGTAAGACGAATGTACTGTAAATAGGTACTACTTATTGTAAAAAATATATATGAGTGTATCCTTAATTTGTTTGTGGGAAAATAAAATTTTGTTTTTGAAAATTCCAATTTGTGGTATAAATGAATTTACTTATTTAATGAACTGGCCAGAGATTGTTGTGTCATTTATTCGGGAAAAGCGAGAGGAGCAGGCAGGCAGTATGATGCACCCATTCAATAGCGCATTCCTCCCGTTCGAGGACAGGGAGCATTATGTTTATTTAAAGAACACTGGTAACATTGCCCAATTAAAAAGTCAGAGTAATATTGTGCAGCAGTTTCCAGCGGGTCTCACATTTCCGCGAGGACATTACAAAGTGGGGCTGACAAATCTCCGGTTTACACACACAAAATCGTCGTCGGTAGAGAATAACAAAACAAGGGTGAAGGAGAGGCGAGTCCGTAGGTCTAGAAAAAGGTTCGAAATGCTGCATGATGCAGCCGTGCCTGCAGGCCCGCTTTTTCCTGGCTACATTCCTCCGACAATAACGACTTATAAATTCACTAAGGAAAAAGGCCAGGACATACTTAGTTTTACATCAAAATTTAATGATGATACTGGGAAGAAAATATATATAGTACTTTTGCAAAGGTATGTCGGAACGGGTTCAACCGATTGTATACCATCGTTGTCTGTCGGGAAACAAGAGCCGGGGTCGTGGGTAATACTTTTCAATACCTTTGCGACTGTCATGGGCTTTAATCGCCGTATATTTATTGTGGGGAGGCACAGTTCGCAGTGGGTGATTGAGCAGAGTATATTCGATAAGTACAATGAGAGCAGCGATTTTTCCCTGCAGGTGTATAACATTAATGACTATAGGAATAATCCTATAATGGTCGACCAGCAGTTCAGCTCCTTGTTTGTTGTACAGACAAGGCCGAAGGAAGATTACAAGAGTTATTTCACTAGGTTAATGGCGCAACTCCTAGTCGGTGGGTTCAACGCCTCCTTTTCCTTTGACGAGAACAACGTATGCACCATAGCAATGGGTTCACCGCTTCCGAATAGCAAGGATTATATGATTTTGCCAGCTGTGCTTGTGGATTGTTTAGGTTTTGAGAATGACCGGTTTATGTTCTCAAAGCAATATAGGGCAAATGGGCCGTTCAACGAAACAAAATTTAATGCTATACCGGCAAACAAAAATTTATTTACTACTATCCGGTATTTTGTGCTAGGGTTTATTGCAATGAAAGAGCCAAAAACTTTAAGTGTCTCCGATGTCATTTTGGAGATTAATAACACCTTTAGGGAACAACTGTATCTACAATTTCCTATCGAATTTTCCTACGAGGATGGGGAAATAGTCCTTAATGAAATTCCGGATGATATAGCAATTTCACTACCCAGAGCCCTTGTAAATTATTTCGGACTTCCTCAGCTCGCATTGTTTAAATCTCGGCAGCGGTATCCCGCTAGAAAAGTGGTGGTAGAGCAGGAGAAGGAAATTCAGTTTCATGAGGAGGATGGCGAAACGCCCAGTTTAGGTGCAAACAAACGCCTACTACTGTTGTCAAATCTAATTGAAAACCAGTCGTACGAACGAGAGAAAGTCCCTGTATTGAAGGAGCTAAAGTTCAACGACGGTTTAAATAAAGAGCAGGGGTACGAATTCAATCCAGTTACATATTTACCGTTACAAGGTAAAGAGGTGACAGACATTCGTATTTCCTTTGTCGACGAGCACCTAAAGCCAGTAGATTTTGGTCCGGGAGAAACTGCCGTGGCGCTTCATTTTAAGACAAAGTATATGTGAAACATGCGTCAGGTATTGTGTGATGAAAAAGCTTGTGTGCTTGAGCCAAGCTCACAGACGCAGAAAGGTGGCGGACCGGACAACACAATAACTTACATGGCTACTGGAGGACTTAACCCGGAAGCATCTTCATATTTAATTCCTTTGAGAAGCACTGGCACCAGCAGCAGCAGCAGTGCAGGTAGTTCTCGTCGTAGGCACAGAAGATCACAGACCGGAGGAGGTCGGAAAGGGCAACCTGCAACTCCCCAAACAGGTGCGGGAAGAAGTCGACGGCCGAGACGTACAAGGAGAGCCTGGAGGAAACGAAAGGTTCAGGTTGGGTTTGGAAGGAAAGCGGGCAAGAGGCGGTGTGTAAGGCGTAAATAATGGACCTTAACGCCGTGTTTCAGGAAAAGCCTACGGTTTATGAAGGGTCGCAACAAAGCGCACGCTCAGAGGTGCAATTGTTTGAGCTTTCCCCCACGGATCTTACAACGCAACTTACAATGCAGGTATTTCATTGGGAGCCCTGGATTTTCAACATGTTTGGTATGTACATGTTGGAAATCTTCATCCAATTCGATTGGTGACAATCCTAGCGTTGAATGGCCAATAGGAGTGCCAGAAATCGCCTTTGAAAATTTCAACCCTAGGATATATACCAATAATATTTCGCATGTACCAACAGTACGGGGATGGCAGAGTAGTTAGTGCACTGGACTCTTTGAGTGCAAGGCATGGGTTCGAAATTTCAACTTTTAGCAAAACGTTTTGCCAGGAATTTTTTTAAATGATTTTGCCGCTGTGGCTAGGCGATAGTGCCAAAGTCCTAGGTTCAAATCTACCCAGCCGACGGTTATTTTTTCAGCGTTTGGAAGGAGCAAACGATTTTAAATGAATAGTTTATCGTTAATATCTCCTTAGTTTTCAAACAAAATATGTAGCAATTTAAAAATAATAATTCTTTGCAATCTAATCAGATTTTAAAGTCTTGCTAACTATATTTCAGGCCATGCTAACAATTCTTATCGCATAGACCTGTGATACAGCTTGTTGGAAAGGCCATAGTATTTGCTCGATTCCAGGGTCAAACGTTAGATAGCAAAATATTGGAAACTAACGCGGAAAATAGTAAATAATATAATAATTAATTAATAAAATAATAAGTATACCAAATCTCCTGATTTTGGCATTTTCAAACAATTTAGAAAAAGATTTGCTAAATCATCGGGGGATTCAATAATTTATCTCGTCCTAGCTTATATGGTCTACGGGTTGGTAAACAGATTTTTTAGCACTGTTGGCATTTACACTGTTTGACAACAATATTTACATTTTGAAGACTGACTATTTTTATAGAATATCTCGTTGGAATTCATTTAATTTCTGTACAATCACGTGTGAACGTGTCATTGAACAGTTATAGTGCTCATAGTATTTATATATCATTATTATCATTAGTTATTTTACTATTCATATGTTTGACATCATTTATCAGCTTAATGTAATTTGTTTACACCACATACACTCGAAAAATAAATTTAAGGCCTCACAAAATTGTCCTAATCATGGCATGTGTGTACGAAATGAGATTTTATTCTTACTTGTGGACAATATGTTAAAACAATAATCTCCGGCTGGGTAGATTCGAACCTGTGACTTTGGCACTATCGCCTAGCCACAGCGGCAAAATCATTAAAAAAGTTCCTGACAAAAAGTTTTGCCAAAAGTTGAAATTCGAACCCATGCCTTGCACTCAAAGAATCCAGTGCACTAACCACTCTGCCATCCCCGTACTGTTGATACATGCGAAATATTATTGGTATATATCCCAGGGTTGAAATTTTCTAAGGCGATTTCTGGCTCTCCTATTGGCCATTAAACGCTATGATTGTCACCAATCGAATTGGATGAAGATTTCCAACATGCACATACCAAACATGTTGAAAATCCAGGGTTCCCAATGAAATACCTGCATTGTTAGCAGTAACTACATACAAGCATTTCCTCTCGTAAGCATCAAGGAGTCGTACAACCCTCTGGAATTTCTCATCCAGCTGGACTCGTCAGGGTACTTTGACCTCGCCGATTCTTTCCTTTCCCTGACCTGCAGGATAGTTGGGCAGGATGGCACGCTGTGCGACGACAATGACATTGTCGCGCCGTCAAACCTGTTTTTCCAGACTATGTTCTCGCTACCTCCCAAGTAACACGGAGATTCGAATTGTTCTTCGAAAAAATCTGCCAGAACTATGCCTGACAGCAAACTATGACGAAACGTCTGGTTACAACGGCTGTCCATATAATTATCAAATTACCAACGCAGTTTACTACGCGTCCAAGCGGGTGATTTCCAAGCCCATCATTGATGCCCATCGCCATCAGCTAAGTCTGGGACACACATTCAAGTATCCTACCTCAGAGGTGGAACTGAAGACATTTACAATTGCACAAGGACTTACAAGCATTACAACTGATTCTGTGGTAATTGGGAAAATTCCGCGCGTTCTCGTACTAGGAATAATTCCCAGTATACCACTTCTGGGGAAGGTGAGCAAGTCCCCATTCAACTACGTGGACAAGAACCTTTCAGAGCTGGCAATTACTTGGAACGGAGAGACAGTTGAGCATCGACTCTTCCCCTTTAACTTTCGGAAGGCCCGCACTGCTACTAAGGACTGAAAGAAAGTCACCGTATACTCTGGAGTGGACGACTTTTTACTCGCCGTGCGATCCCTGGAGAAGACCGCATGAAATCCGGCGTTGGGCAACGGAATCAACCGGGATAATTTTACCGCAGGTAAGTATAGAATAAATTATATTATAACAATTTAAGTTAACTACCAAGTGTGAGACAGAATACTAAGCATATAATTTATTTTATACTTGCAGGCAACGTACTAACGGCAGTGGAGCTGCTTCCTAACAGCGGAAACGCCCTCAGTGTCAACCGCCGTGGACAGATCAAGGTCCAGCTCAAGTTCCGCGAGCCCTTGCATGAGCCCGTGAACGTGGTCATTTACAACCAGTATCAGTCCATAATTGAAATTGATGCCAACAAACACATAATATTTGATCATTAGTATGAACACTCACTCATTGATCATGGGTCTGCGATTGCTTCTGTGCACTCGGAAATCCCAAACCCAATTTTTCGTAGTGCCTGCTGACCGCCCGCATGACCAGGAAATTAAGAGCTATCCCTGCATATTTATTGTGAACACGGATCTTGCGCCGGACAGAGGCACTCACTGGATCGCCTTCTTTGTTTTATCACCAAGTGCCTACGAATACTTTGATTCGTTTGGCAAGCCAAGGGCTTACTACAAGAATGTGCAACGACCCCCCGGGAAGCTCATAAAGGAAAACTGCCTGGCTCTTCAGAGCCCGTACTCGGATGTGTGTGGTCACTTCTCTTTGTACTTCTCATACCTGCGTTCCTTGGGAGTCCCGTATGAAAAGATACTGCGATTGTTTACTACATCTAATTTAACGAGTAATGAGCAGTTTGTACGTAAATTTGTTCGGAGTATTCCGAAACTGAATGAAAAGGGCGTTTATGATTTTAATGAGAAAATCCAAACATGTTGCTGCTTTGCACTTGGCAAAACAGCAGCGAAAAAAAGTGGTTCACGTGAGATAGCAGTTTAGGATAATAAACAATTTGTATTATTTAAGTACTGAAGGGTTTTGTGAATTTGATGTAAAGAAATAAATTCGGATGTGTAAATATGTACAAGAAGTTGCAGATTACGGCTTATTCTCGAACGAGCATAAATAATCCCTTTATTTGGAATAAATTATTATGTCGGGAGGACCTGCAGCTCTTGTGCATGCAAGTATCATTCGCAATATAGGAGCTAAGGGAGACTTGCTTCCGTGCAGTAAAGTGTACCCTACAAGAGTACAATGCCGACAATTCATAGAAGTTAGTTGAGACGGAAGTTCTGTCTCGCTCCGGCTTATGTCACAATGACTGCATCCATTTTGACCATTTATTGAACCAAGTAGTCCCAACTGCTCGTCAGACCATTAAACCCGGATTCAAATGAGGTATCATCAAACCATCTCAAATTTAGCATGTCGGAGCTAGGGAATGTACAATAGAGAAAGGAGATTTGGCAACACTGCACATCATACATGAGGAAGCATATAGTACATTAATGCTATTTGGGGTATACATCCTAGTAAAATGTTGATTATTTCAAAAATGAACCCACAATCGTAAACTTACAATTAGTGTTCTGAATAGCTTAAACTATGTCCTTTTGAATAAGGAATACATCATGTAAGGTTTGCCGAAGGTATATAGCTACTAACAAAAGAATCAAGGGAGGTGACCATGTACTTTACGGTATCGTCAATACAAAATGTCAATTATTAAGAAAATCAACCTACAATCGTAAACTTACAATTAGTGTTCTGAATAGCTTAAACTATGGCCTTTTGATTAAGGTTTACACCATATAAGGTTTGCCGAAGGCATATAGCTACTAACAAAAGAATCAAGGGAGGTGACCATGTACTTTACGGTATCGTCAATACAAAATGTCAATTATTAAGAAAATTAACCAACAATCGTAGACTTCTAATTAGCGTTCTGAATAGTTTTACCTATGACCTTTCGAATGAGGTATAAATCCTATAAGATTTACCGAAGGCATATAGCTAATAATTATTAATCACAAAAGGAAGTCATGGGATTTAAGATATAGTCTATCGTAAAATAATGATTATTTCGACAACAAACATACTATTGTAGAATTATTATTAGCTTTCTGAATAGCTTAAAGTATGGTCTTTCCAATGGTATATGGATCATATATGATTACTCGCACGGATATAGCTAAGAACTGAACAATATGAAAGGTTGTGCATATTACTCCATCGTCAACAATTCGACTACACTGTAGACATTGCCGCTGTAGGTGTGTTTGTGGAAACCTTTCATAATCGCCTCTGTCTGCTCATATGCTCTTACAAAGGATTTTTTAAACTGCGGAAGTAAATTGCCAGCTCTTACATCAAAAGTGCTCTTATAACCGCTGCTCTTATAGGGAACAATTGCAGCACTTCAATCCCATTGGGAGTGCTCTTATACAGAACATGCTCGTATACGGAGGCCTCTTATAGCGAGATTACACTGTATTGATATGTAAAATCCGATGCATTCAATAAGCTACCTATGAACAACATCCTTACGTAATAACATACGGTCTGAACTTATGCAAGAGGACTACATGTACGGACAAAACATGCTTTATGTGAGTACAACCTAAGCACATTCGGGAACAATATTTCCTCGTGAGATACATTAGGCCCGCGGCCCTTAAATATTTACCAATGCCCGTCCGGTCCTAAATTGAAGCTCACAGATAAAGGCCGGCTCGGGCAGTAAAATATAAAAGAGCCCGTAACCCACCCCTAAATACCAACTCAGCTTTTAATTCCTTAGCTTTACTCAGGACAATTCGTGCATTCAGTTTTACAACTTTTTATAAATAAAATTAGTAATAGTTGAGGTTGCTTATACTACAGAATTCTTACCATTACATTTTGCCAGAGTTGAGGTCCATTCCCTGCTAAAAATATGCCTGCACTCAATGCACTTCACATAATTTAAGGAAACCTAGTCAACCTGCATCTTATAAATGTTTACCGAACTTGTGATTTTCCGGCTATTTTCTGTAAAGGAAGTCGTTGACATTTCACTACTGCCTACCAAATTATTTTCGGTTTTAGTAATCACTTCTGGTGATTTCCCTGAATTTATTGTAATGATAAATTCCTGATTCTCGATAAATACCAGAATTATAAGAATTATTCATCCCAGCGAAGCATCACGAATTGCTATAAATCCGGCACACTAAGTCGTGCTGCTTTGTTTTAAAGGCTCAACAATGATAAATATCAACGATAGCATATTGGTTCAAAAGTTATAAACAAATGATGAGAAAATGACTATTTCACGGTCCTTCCATAACTTCAAATTAGCACAACTTTTAAGTTATTCGGGCAAATTCACCAATGTTACCTAACAACAGCATCTACTCATTACCGGCTACACGCTGGTAATGATAAATATCAACAATAGCATATTGGTTTAAAAGTTATAAACAAATGATGAGAAAATGACTATTTCACGGACCTTCCATAACTTCAAATTAGCATAACTTTTAAGTTATTCGGGCAAATTCACCAATTTTACCTAACAACAGCATCTACCCATTACCGGCTACACGCTGGTAATGATAAATATCAACAATAGCATATTGGTTCAAACGTTATAAACAAATGATGAGAAAATGACTATTTCACGGACCTTCCATAACTTCAAATTAGCATAACTTTTAAGTTATTCGGGCAAATTCACCAATTTTACCTAACAACAGCATCTACCCATTACCGGCTACACGCTGGTAATGATAAATATCAACAATAGCATATTGGTTCAAAAGTTATAAACAAATCATGAGAAAATGACTATTTCACGGACCTTCCATAACTTCAAATTAGCATAACTTTTAAGTTATTCGGACAAATTCGCCAATTTTACCTAACAACAGCATCTACCCATTACTGGCTACACGCTGGTCAAGTAAGATCACTTCGATAGTAGATTGGCTCTAAAGTTGCAAGCTTATAATGTAAAACATGACCATTTTACGGACATTCCGCAAATTACCCAATCATGGTAATTATTGAAGAAGTAATGGAACAGACAAACTCAAATATATAAATAGTCAGTAGTCAAATTAATTTACGCCTAAACACTTCCTTTCAGCAGATATTTTTGAAATGATTGAGGATCTCCCTGCAGGGACATAAGATTTAGCAGGGAAATTCGGGAATTATCTTCCAGTGAGATTTACAAACATTTTACCCCTGGTTGGAAGTGGTTTCTAAAAAAATCTCTCTTCCTTCGTGATAGAATCTAGAAATCCGGCCTTGCCATTTATATAAGACCTCGTTACAATTTGACATTCCCGACTCTCGCACAAATTAGTGAGTTCCCCAGACCACCCTCAATAACATATTTAGTCTTCCTGCCTTCAAGCAAATTATTGAGACCCTTAATCGTGTTATATGAGTATCGAAACATTTTAGGAGTTGAAAAGTTAGTCTTTGAATGTACTTAAACTACATACCTTGTATGTACATATGCCATCTAAAAGCAGTGCAGTGCATGCTGTATAAGTGTAATCTTAAAGGGAGCACAGTTTAACACTTACTTATGTACGCATATACAAGGTCATAATATTTAAGGAGAGAAAACAGCAAATTGCGAAGAATGAGAATTTATTCCCATAATTTTGGCATTTGCAGAGGATTTTAACAAGACAATGGCCAATGTAATGTGGACTAGTTTAAGCCCTACTCATTCACTTATTACTCACAAATACATACACTAATTTTGTAATGTAAACTACGCCACTCATGGAATACAATCAAGCACGGAACATTTAAATATCAAAATCTAATGAATTCGGGCAGTCCTTAAAAACGCAAGTTATGATGTTGCTTTGATTTCACATTATCACTACATGATCGCAACCTTTTGGTTTGTTTCATAAACTGCTGGGGACCAGGATTATTATTTACTTCTGCACGAGATACTGCTATATACACGTTTTGGAATAAACTATAAACAACCTCGCCAAAAAGTTCAACGAATTTTGAAATCCCTGATGCTCTCAGATGCCCACACAATAACTCCGATTTTTTCAAATAAGTAACCTACTATTGCAAATGCCACTCAGATGCAAAACCCTTTTGGAGCTGCAGATTCAAAAGCAAAGGAAACAAAAGCAGTTTTTAGATAATAGAGGAGCACTGATGCCCTGTTACATTTGGCCCAATTTGTGCATAACAAGATTGCAATCAGTTTTTACGCAACAATTAAGTGCACTATTTTGGTGCAGACAAATTAATTAAAACTGGAATATTTTTGGTGAAAACAAATTAAAAATATCACCAATGAAAACGTGCACATTTTTGGGGCTTAATATTTTAATTGATAAAATTCCGTATATTTTTGGTGCTTAATATTGAAATTAATAAAATTCAGCACATATTTGGTGCTTAATCAAATCATTTATAAAAATTTGCACATATTTGGTGCTTACAATTAACACTTTTAAAAGCATAAATAAACAACTGTATAAAGTTTTACGCTTATTACATTAAAAGGCATGTGACAATATTTCAAGCATATTTACATGTTCTCGAAATTGATGATGGGCATATTGATAAGACAGTAATTTGTTGTATATTCATTTTTTTGTAATTATTTACTACCTTGGACATTGTTGTCCAAAGCCTG
Source organism: Allacma fusca (assembly GCA_947179485.1). Taxonomy (NCBI): domain Eukaryota; kingdom Metazoa; phylum Arthropoda; class Collembola; order Symphypleona; family Sminthuridae; genus Allacma; species Allacma fusca. Next base: position 63,589,404 of record OX359246.1, read on the forward strand.
ACTTTATTAACCCCCGAATTCTGTCTTCATTTTTCACTTCAAGTTCACGTTTTTACAAGAGCAAAAAGTACTAAATGATTTTACTTGAAATATTAGACCGCTTTTTAACTACCATCACTTTTTAAATTAGTTCCCGTGACAACACTGCTGTACTTTTTTGTCAATGCAAGAATTAGTTTCTCACAATTAGTTTTTAATAATACTATTGCTTCAACAACTCCAATTCTTCTCCAGACTTACACCTCATTTAAAAACATACAGGACCACTACACCATTTCACAGATCAGTTTATTAAGCAAGGTTCTCTTTGAATAGATATCTATCTTTCAATAATCTTGACAAGAAATTTTTAATTAAGATTTCCTCCGTTCGGAACTCAATTTAATTAGGAAAAATGTATCCAATTTTACAGAAGTTACCAGGAGAAGGAGCTCGCCTTAACTGACCCAAATAATTCCCCTAAAATCTTCATTTAGGAATAAGGTCACGCAGCTGCGTGTTTTTTTTCTTAAAAATAAACATTTACACAGCTGCAACTCTGAAGGCCTATAATTTCTACGCATCCAGTAAATCCAAGCGCCTCGCACCTGGATTTTACAACTTATTGCTCTCCTTTCCATTATTTCTGACTTTTTCCATAAAACGGTCCTCTGTATCCTTCACACCTCTCTCTTCACATTCCTTTTGCTGAGGTTTACCAGACTTTATATTCAGCCCCAAGTAATTCCAGACCATTCACCATATCTCTCTCTCCACAGTTCCCCACATTATTACATCTCTGTATAAATTAAATGTAGAGGTACTACATGAAACCTTTTCCTATACCTTCATCGAAGGTTAGGAAAAGGCAAATTCCGAGATTGCCTGACCCCCTCTGTATACATACGTCGGTACACTTTTCCCTATACCTTCAACATTAGCCATGTTGAAGATATAGGAAAAAGTGGGAAAAACCCGGACCGTTGAACGGGGTCAAAAACCAGGACCGTTGGACGGGGGGTCAAAAACAGTAGTCATTATGAACTACTCTCACCAAATACAATATCATGTAAATGAGAAACAATAACGATCTGTGATCATTCTATAAAATTTGTATGCATTTTACGTGCCTGTAGATTCCTCAGATGAAATTTAAAGGGAAAATTGAGTTGCACAAATTAGAGGAAGGAAACAAATCCGGAATACTTACTTTGAGTCGTTCAGCTGTATCTTGTATCCATATCAGCTAACAATATGTAAAACAAAATGAGTGAATGAATGAATGGCAACTTCAATGTTTTCCCATTGCCCTTAAACTGACAATGAGTGAAATTAAGCGTACTTGCGTTATGTAAGACAAGCTCGTATAATTTCATGGTCCTAAACTTCTGATAGCTCTCCATCAAGGCAAGTGAGTATGACAAAAGTCTTGAACTTCACAACAGCAACTGTAACAACCTCATAGCACATGGCGATTGAAATCTGTCTTCTCACCTTTTCAAGCGAGTTGCCCATACATGTTGCACATACAGTAAACTCACTCTGTAAGAGCATCCTTACAAGGAGCAAACGACTTTTAACGGCTTTTAATACCCATTTTATAACATGACCCTAAACGGAGCAAAAGTGTAATGTAGTACTTATTGGTTGATGAGCTTGAAGACGTAAAAACAATCTCGAAGAAGATAAACTAAACATCAGTGGCCACTGTCCCAACTTGCCCCGTTCATCGCTGGATTCCTACAAAATAGCCTACAAAATATCTAGCAAAAAATTTCAATCCTGGGAACTGTAGAAAAAAGCTCTTGACATTGCTTTATTCCCATGCGTCTCCTGACTGTGGATCAGTCACGTGCAAAAACGTGACTGAGGGGAATCATCTGAAGAGTACTCACGGAAAATGAAATAAACCAACATTTTCCGAAAGATATTTTATGCGATACATACATTCCTTCAGGAAAAGCTCACGGATGATGTCCAAGAGGTCAGAGGTCCTCTGAAGACGTGAACATATTATTTCAAAGCTGCATTTTATCAGAAAAAAATTGTTCTATTGCGGCCGAAATATGAAACCGGGATTTATGCCTGGCATAATTACAAAATCCGTAAAAATTTGACTACTATTATCAACTGATTTTACTTGTTTCTTCATTAAAATTTAAAAGAATGTTTTTCTACACATTGCGCTCACACCCTTCAGATGTACATACATAGATAGTGGATAGTACATGTGTCCTAGTCGGAGTTGGGAATTAATATTTATAACTTTACTTTTAAATTCACTTTTACTTCATTTGCCATATCTACACGCATAATTGGAAAGATACATTATAATTGTTTCAATGCCGTAATTTCTGGCCCTTATATATACAATTACCTTCGACCTGAAAGGATTACCACAGTATATAGTTATGCATAATTACATATGATTCTTCCTACACAATTATTACAATGTACTTATACTTGCTAGGGAAGACCTTGTCAAGATATAAGTGATTCGCCTTGATAATTCCTAGTTCCCTAGTATGTAGATAATAGGTATAGTATAATGCTATGTCTGTAAAATGAAAACATATGTACAGTAATTAGGACTTACATTGGAATCCTGATAATGAAATGCGTGTGAGTAAATAGCCTCACTCCGAAATAATGTTTACAAGTAAAAAGGAAATGTGAATGAAACCTGAGTATCCTGGACTTCAGAATGCTTTCCATTGTCGAGCAAGCTGCAGTCCCATTGGATCATTGAAGCCTGAGGAACGTTCCTTAAGCGTCAGGCTGAAACGCTCAAATTTTTGCAACGAATAGAGAGCCCCTTAAAATATTTTTGTACAAATGCATCCAGGAAAAAACATTCACACTATTTTTGTAGTCATTTATAATTTTGAACCTCCAGGGAATTTCACTTAAATTAAGCGAATTCCATTATTTTTGAATATAGACTCATTGATTCTGTAAAATATAAAAATGGCCAAAATAAAATTTTTATTCCAACACGTGTATTTGGTTTTATTTTGTGTACAAGCTTATCAGGTCATAATTGACGGATTAGTGATTGATGGATGTGATACGGAGGTAAACATTGATCTTGCATATTCTTTCCTTAATAATTTTTTTTTAAATATGATACAATAATATTTCTTTTTCAGATTTGCCGACAATTTGCTGCAAATCGAGCTCGGAAACAGCAGGAGAGGAATCAAGTACTGAGCAAATACCGGGACAGATTCTTCAGAAGTGATGTTAATCATTGGATCGGGGACTTGACCTTCCAAGAATTAATTTACCAACTTCAGACCAGACGACTCTCGGCGGTTCAAGTCCTGTCGGCGTTCATTGGTCGAGCTGTAAATGCCACTGATGAATTTAATTGTGTCACGGAATTCGTACCCGATGCAATGGTAATATTGTTTAAAAATCCAACTCACAATCTGTGTGGAAACAATTCTTCGGCTTGTATTGTTTTTGGTTTACAAACAAGGAATTTGTTTTGTTTGTGACCAGAAATGGGCAATTGAGCTGGATAGTCTCCCTTACTTGAAAGGACCATTGCACGGGGTCCCGTTCTGTGTCAAAGATGATCACAAGATCAAAGGGATGGATACGACTTTGGGCTACTCCCGAAATCTTTACAGACCTGCTCATAAGACAGCAACTCTAGTCAAAATCTACCAGGATTTGGGTGCAGTTCCGTTCTGTAAGACGAATGTTCCCCAAACATTGGTCACTTTTGGGAGCGATAATCCTATTTTTGGAACCACGGTCAACCCTCTGAACAAAAGACTGAGTCCTGCGGGGTCAAGCAGTGGCAGTGGCTGTATTGTTGGTTCCAAAGCCATTCCTTTTGCTACTGGGACGGACGGCGCAGGTTCTGGACGACTTCCAGCTCATTTCAACGGCGTCTCATCGATTATATCGACACCCAAGAGAATCAGCGTCGAGGGTCTTCAAGCCGCAATTCCGAAACTACTTGGATGCAAGGAAAATATTTTAATTCCAGTGACTTTAAAAAAGCTGTTACATTCATCTCCCTGCTCGTACAATAAGTTGTCATGGCTATATATATTAATTCCTTTAATTTTTTTTAAACAGTGAATACAGTTCCAGCAATTTTTGCGGACAAACCAAGCACTTTGACTACGATTTATAAAGCCCTGACGGAAAATAATATTCAGAATCTCAATGACCCCACCACAGTCCCTTTGCCGTGGAGACCGCAGGTAGCTTTTTAATATTTTAAATTAAATAGGACACAAGTCGGACAAATTTAGTAAATGGAGAGATCAGGTAACTTTTCATCGACATTTCTTGAACATACTTGGGCTATTTGGAAAGGATGTATTTAATTAGTAATTAATACAGATGATTCATTGTCAAATCCTACAACAAATTTAGCTCTTTGAAGAAAAACGACCCCTAAGGTTTGGATATTTGACCTCCATGCCATATTTCCCAACATTGGGAGATACTCCTTTGGTGATCGAAGAAACTAAACGAAGACTCGAGGCTTTGGGTCATACAGGGGTCCCTTTCCAGATGCCTGATGGTCATCTGCTCATGAAAACATTCACGGATATTTTATTTGCTGATAGGGGACAATATTTATCTTCTCAAATTAAAGATGACAAAATCGCATCGTCCTTTGTGGTTCAGAATTTAGGCCTGAAATTTCCTACTGTGCAGAGGAAACTTGCGACTGTGCTTCCAGTTACAGGTAATTATTTGTGGACTACCTTGAGCAGCGATACTTTGTTTGACAAAATACGTATGCGGTTTCTGTATACAATTATTACAAATTTTATTTTGATAATCGGTTTAATACAGTAAGACTGAAAACAAATATTTGGAATGTTTTCAGGAAATCTGGAACTGCTTCTTAAAATCGGTCTGGATTCTGAGAAGTCCGCTGGTTTACAGGAAACTGTTGATGTAGCGAGGCGTATTCAGAAACAAATTTTGCAACAAATGCAAGAAAATAATTTGGATCTGTTGCTCACTCCAGTCTTCCCGGTCCCGGCTCTCCGGCTGGATGATCCAGGAAACTTAGTTCGTTAGTGCAGCATTAATCTATTTGGAATGAAAATCTTTAAAAAATTGTGCTCGTAGTATAATTAATTAATTCTTATTATTTCTAAATTTGACAGTGGCATTGTGCTACGTGGTTCCCTGGAACCTAGCTGAATTTCCGGTGGGAGTGATCCCTATGGGAATCGAATCTGGAAAAAATATAGATGCTGTGAATACAAATGGAGATTTTTTTCTGAGTTTGGCGAAAACGGTAAATTATTCAATTTATTTTGTCAATAATAAGCTGTCCTGTGGAGTACATATTTCACGTTACCAAATTGTAGCCACGTCCCAGATTTTGTGTTTCTTGTTAAAATAGAAATATATATATATTTATTTACAGAACCTTCAAAACGCCATTGGAATGCCGATCGGAGTGCAAATAGTAGGAAAGCCTTTCCAAGAGGAATTGATCCTGAGGACGTTGCAAGAGCTGGAAACTTCGAAATAAAATAGCTTCCGTAACGTGTGATCATGAAACCATTCCAGTCAATGATGTGCATTTTATTTAACAATAGTCTGGGAATTTATGGACACTACGCTACTATGGGCAAAAAGGCATCCTGTGATAAGCCCATAAAAAATTCCCGGTTTAAATTACTATATCAAGTGTATGATACAGTATATCAAGATATTGTGCTTCGTATTTATCAATTTAGACTTAACACATACATAGGTGCTGTTTTTGATCATGCTAGAAATACAATTATTAGCAAAACATGAGCTAATAGTGGATATATTGTGAGTTACTGTACGCCTTATCACTACATTATCTAAATTATGAAAAATAAAAATATTTTTGTTGGTGGAAGCAGTACATGCTTTCAGGAATGTTGTAGTTTTATAGCGCTCTCTATACCTCTATGTTGAAACACAAGTTTTAAATAAAGGAAAATCTTATGCGTAACTGAGGAAAACTATTGAAAATAATTTTTACCTTGCCTCATATTTTTGGCATTGCGGTCCCAATTTTTTATTTTGTCTAACGATTTAAAGGGGTAACTGAGTCCCCATAGTCTACAGAAGGTCTTTTATTATAACTGATAACATCAGGAATTCTTCCGTTTCCAGACATCTCTTACTTTCGTTTCCGAGGCTGTTCTCAGAAATCATGTACTCTGTCCCGAATCCCTGAAAAGCAATCTTTACGGTTTCACCTATACCTCAAAAAGACTTTCCCTGATATCTCCTGATCACCTTGATGCAATTCCACTTTGAAAAGCGTAAAGTCAATGGTAAATCAAGGCGAATCTCCGAAACATTGTGTGTTCGTTTGCGCTATCGGAAGGTTTTCCGGCAGTAATAACTACATGAACTTTTGCAGATAAATGCTTTCAATAACTATAGAATTTTAGCATGAAAATTTTATATTGGGATGTTTACAGGATCTTCTGCCAACTTTTCTATCTATCAATCTTTTAGGCTAATTATCAACAAAATCTCCACAAGTCCAAAAGTTTGAAATAAATTCACAGCAAATAACCAAACACCAAAGTTTCTGGTAGATGCTCTGAAAATAATTCTCAATCAGTTACTGAAAATGACGAAAATCAACTCAACGCCACCAACAAGAACTATCTAAAGAACACGGTTACGTTGTACTCACTTCAATACTATTCTTAACTGAGAATTTCTTAGTTACCTATAAAATTTCATATTGGAATGTAAATTGTATACCTGCCACACGCTGATGGGATAATATACTTATATAGATATTATGTTGTCCTATAAGCATGAAAATTGAACAGATTGGAATACTAATGTTTGCGTAGCAGCCAACACAGTAAACTATTTTAGTAGGGATGCCTCCATGTTATTTATTTATGAGAATAGCATACATTCCCAATTTGTAGTTTTTAAGGCCATGCTATAAGGGATGTGTTCTGCATACGGACATAATTTTCGAGGTCCTGTACCAACTCTTCTCATAGAAAAAGTGTACTGGAGTTTGTAGTAATATTCAATAAAAAGTTGTTAAAGGTTTTATCATTAACTGATATCCAGCAGTATTTTTCAGCGGAGCCATGTTATGGATTTAATACAAGGAATGAATGTAGATATTGTTAACCGATATTTGGTTTTGTAACACTCAATAAATGTAAAGTTAACATTCATGTACATATATGTACTGTTAAGATGTAAAGTTTCCATGAAAAATGCGTTAGGTACTTACTTTAACCTAATATTATTGGTCAAAATGAAAAATTTTGTGAATACTGGAGGTGGTCACTTTTGTGCTCACCTCCGTATAAAAACACGTGCCTCCGAAGGCACGAAGGAGGAGAGGAATTCCAGATCTCGTACTGAACACAAGCAAGAGCACACGCAAGAGACGAACACAGTGTATCAAATCTACGCACTATAGTAAAATAAAGTATATCATGTGAGTAACTACATATACGCACATACGCGTCTTATTTCTCGTATGCTGAGACACAAGCCCGCAATCCCTCACTCCAAAGCAAGTACATCTCTGCCGTCTACACTTTCCCCATCAATTCATTCTCTCACTCTCAATTCAATTAATATTCCCATTTTATTTCCATAATTCTGCTCCTCATTACATTCTCCTCAATTACACCAATAACAAATTAACAATATGCATCTTGAAGCATCTTGATACATGCGTCTGTGAAGATGCTGAATTGAATTGAGCTACCGCCGTCAAAGTATGCCGAATTTTGTTTTTTTCGAAATTTCAGATTTTTTTGCGAAAAAAATACCATGCCGATTTCAACTACATAATCAATAACTAGTACTACTTGCATTAGCAATATTCACAAAAAATTGCATTGAAATCGATTCAGTACCTTCAGAGATAACTGTAATTATTAGACTTGAAGTTCAAAATTTCAGATTTTCAGAGAGAACAACTACCGGGCCGATTTCAACCACATAGACAATAAACATTACTATTTACATAAGAAATACTCATCAAAAATCATTGAAATACAATCAATAGTTTTGGAGATAATTGTCATTTGAATTGACGTAAAACATTTCAAGAAAGTTTTCCTCAAAACCTATCAGGTCGATTTCAACCAAATACGAGCTCAGCCTTACTTTTGACACAAGTAATATCCATAAAACATTCCACTGAAATCGGACACGTAGTTTTTGAGTAATCGTGCGGAAGGACACACTGACGTACGGACAAGGCTATTTTACTAGACGGGTGACGCCACCCTAAAAATTCGGGAGTCTTAAAATCAGATTTGACAGCGCTTTCATTTCAACAGTCTACCGAACCTACAGTTTATATTGCAATTCAATAAAAATGTAATATTTTTCAGTGAAGCCAGGTTATGGATTTGATACAAGGGATAAATCTAGTTGCGTGCTAACACATACGCCTTTTAAGATGCTGAATTTAGAGTGCAATAAGTAAATTCACGACGTTATTTACCACGAAATCTACAAAATCCGGAGTTGATGTCCTTTCAAATGTAGTGAATGATCCAACTTTGATGCCACTTTTACTCACAGCTTGGACAGCCCTTTTAGTGTACTCGTGTTTCCTAGAATCCTCATAAAGTACTGAAACCATCAGTACTCTTTCTTTAAGACTTTCCATAGCTTCGGGTAATCCTAAGGCATTGTCGTACATCATAACAAAGCCAATCATCACTTCCACCCCGGTTACCATCATTGGGAAGGCTTGTCCTGGGACGGATTCCAGCCATTCCAAACCACAGATGTGATTATGGCTGCTAGTTTGAAGAAATAGTGTGCGTAGGCGAAGCTGTGGTTGTACAGGGTGATATTTAAATGAACACGGCGACATGTTTGCAGAGCCGACCTTAACCGACCTTCTTCCAAATATTCTGGGTCTCTGAAAGTATAAATATTTGACGTTAGTACATATGAAAATGTGCTAAATGCGCTTAGCCCAATGTCTAAATTAATTTAAGTGGCAGGTGGATTACGTTCCACTGATTTATGTTATTACTGAACATTAATAAAATTATTATTTATACTTACCCCAATTCCGAAATTTGATTTTTGATTACACACGACGTCTGGACAAACACAGAAAGTTGCGTAAAAATCGAAAGGGTCAGCGGTCCACAAATGAAGTAAATCAAGAGTACTTCCAGTGGCCAAAAGATTACAGTGCGCCATGTTGAATCCAGGTTGCACATTGAGCCAACGAAAAGAGGACTTGCTGGGTCCAACACAATTAGAGGAAATATCATTGACCAGCCGAGGTACACTGTCGGAAATGAAAAAATTGTGAACAATTCCTGAAAGGTGTACTTGAACCACCTGCACGTCCCGGGCTCAACTGAAAAACCGTAATAAAACACGAACGTTATGGTTGTGTTTCGTGTCATATTATTTAGTTTACCACAAGTGAGGATTTTAACCTGTGTTGTTGTAAAGTTCATTGAACACCAACACTGTCCCCTGAGGATAATAAATGAGAAGCGCCACAGCATTGTACAACGACAGAAGAGCAGCTAATAGAGCAACTGGTTGGAGAGTCATGTCAATCAGTTTGTAACCATCTGGAGCAATTACCATTTGCAGCCAGGTTCCAGCTAAATACAGGATATGTAGGACGCTGAGTCCGAGCTGTAGTTTGAACCCCCATGTCCTCAACTTGGATTTGGAATCGTAAATTTTCCCATTTTTTCTATCAACGTCCAGAGGAAGACTTCCAAGAACGGAGGCAATCCATAGAGTGGTGAAACACCAGCGAACTTCATGTTTTGATAACATTCTGAACTAAAATGCTGCAGAGTTAACAATATTCAGATGTCTGTCCTGTCAATAATAACATATCTCATAGCATATTGTAGGAATTTCGGTGAGGACGAATTATTTGGAGCATATATTTAAGAAATTAGTCAGCTGTAAGTACACTCGTTTCTCTTGTTAAATATTACCTTTCCTTTGAATACAACATGCCTGTGCTGTAATAGCAGTCCGATTTTGCCACTTTTTAAAAAAATATTGTATTTACAATAAATAGATAAAATTAAACTGAGTACATACATAATACCTATATATGTAGATATATACAGCAGACAATATATAAACTTCGATAATATAGGTTGCATAAAACGTGCTGGATACATGTATGTTAGGCGATGTTTAAATTACTTTTGTCAAACATTTCTGATTTGGTAAATACTTGCTGGTCAAGTCCCTTCTTCAGCTACATTATGCTCATAACTTTGACAAGTTTTAAAGTAAACCACTCTAGTAAGGGGTAACGTGTTTTATAATTAACGTGACTAATTGTAAGTATGTACTGTTAATTAGCAATTGGATTTGGGGGGAAATAGAGCTCAGATATGAGGAAATGGAATAAAAAGGAATAAAATAGGAAATAGTGGAGAGAGATTGAATGAGGAAGGAATGGCGAGTTAAAAATAGTGGATTGGGGAATGTGCAGCAGGCAGAGTGCACACACTCTTGCTGTGAGAGAGAGATGAGACGACGTTCGTGTAAAATAAGTGCGTATGTTGTATATCTTTTTACTCACGCAGTATAGTTTTATTGTATATTGTACATACAAAGGTTACACAGTTTGACTGTTCTCACACGCGTCTCTTGGTCTTTCTTGGTCTGTGGCTCGGGATTCTCTCGTCTCTCTGAGACTGAAGAGGCTGGAGTTTATATACGGAGGTGAGCACTTATGTGCCAACCTCCTGGAATATTTCCTACATTATTCTGACCAATGAAAATGTACTAAAAAAGGTACCTAATGCATTTTACAGAGGTTATTGTATTTCTACCGAACATGTATGTATATCAATGTTATAATATGGTATACTTTAGCTTACAATCAGTTATAAAGCCAATAATGGCTTAACATTCTACTAATTTTAGAAGAATGATGTCCCCATCATTGAACATGGATTGTCTAACTTTTTACAATTTTTTGTGATGTTTTCCGAGTCATTCCGAACGAATGTGGGTGAAGAGCGGTTTCTTCCTTCTTTCGTAGACTTGATCTTGGGTGTGACTTGTTTGGTAGACATGTTTGAAAAAGTTCTTAACATAGGGAATACTTGCAAACTTGTAAAAATTCAATAGAAAATACAATTTTAAAGCGATTTTGGTGCTGTAAACTGCACTAGGAAGGGGAAAATTATGCCCCCATAATTTGTGGAGTGGAAAATACAACAAGGTAATTATACGGGGTGAGTAAAAAACATTTTTGGTTTGTATAAGAAGTTTAGCATAAAATATGAGTGTGAGTAAGTATGTAAAAGATATAAAGAAATTTTGTGTGTTTCAGAGTTTCGAATGGGGTCGATACAATATTGGAGTGATCAGTTCTATAAGTATCAGGGAAAATAGAAAGCTTTCTTGGAAAAATATAGTGAGTGTTAACAGAGTAAAGAAAGTTGTGTATTATAAGAGTGGCATAAATGAGTATATCATGTGTAAATGTTAGTGATAATAAAAAGCAATAGAAAAAAATTATTTTAATCGTAGATTTCATGAAATTGGTTGGCGCCTTTGTGGATCCAAGGGTTTTATAGCTGCTAATTCAGGGAGAAGGAGATGCGGAGGGTTCTTCAGCTGGAGTTTCAGAGGATAATTCTGCAGAATGTAAATGTTTCTAGAACTCAGAAATAATCATGAATTAGTATAAGCTTATGACAATCAAAATTTAATCCTGTATTTTCTATTTTCTACAGGGTGACGAAAATTTTGGTGTTTTGAATTCATCGGTCATGGATAAAAATTCAAAAGTGAAAGTGATAGTTGTTGTTAGGATAGGGCGAAGGGTCTGCAGGCTGGTACCCTTACGGTCTGTAGATCCAGGGAAGTTATCTATGAAGCCGGTCATGATGTAATGTAATTTTCTTGCATTATGAGCACTCAGTACTTGTGGGTCAATTTTTTAATTGTTTATTCGGTTGAAGTGCTCCGCGGGACTCGGCAACCTTTGCCCGTTCATGGTATTTGAGTGTTTAATAATGCTGGTTGAGTCCATAACATCTGGGGCAGAGATAAGTTCTCGAGAATGGAATTTTTCTCGAATTCCATAATTTTTCTTTTGAATTCTTGTTAATATTTTCTGGAGTAATAATATTGTGCGGAACTCAGATTAAATTTAAGAACAACGAATAAGCATTGAGTGGAACAAATTCTCCACTGCAGCGATGTTGTGTCTGGTGGACCTTCGGAATTCTGCATCTTTACGTGTGAAAAAATCTGAGGGGATTATTTTTTGTGAATCCTCTTCTAAAATTTGTTGTTGAGTCCTTCTGATTCTTTTTGTAGGCAGTGTAATTGACTCTGATTGTTGTAAATTGGCACCTAATGGTTCAGTGGGACTTGGTAGTGCCGTAGGTTGGACAATTACTGTAGGTAGGTCAGGTGTTGAATCTTTAGAAGGGTTGGATTCCAATGGGGGAAGGTGACCTCTTGGGGGAGGGGGTCCTTCCATAGGGGGAGGGGTTTGGGTGGGGTCCCCGGGATCGTGAGGTCCTAGAGGGGTCACGCCCGATTTTTTCTCTTGTGAACACTTAGAAATATTTTCAGGGTCAGGTGAGGTCACATGACCTGTAGAGTCAATATCTTGCCGTGATAAATTTTGTAAATTTGTGGACGGCTCCGGATTTGGAGCTTGATGTGCAGTGTTCAATAAAGATGGCAGTTGTAACCAGTTTGGTCTGGCATAATACTTTTTGAGTCTTGATACGTGTACTGTCATTGTTTTCATAGTGGTGCCAGTGGAACCTCGGATTGTATAATTTACCTCGGAAGGAATATCAATGATACTAAACGGACCTTTCCAACGGGGAAGAAGTTTAGTGCTGATTCCGGGCTGAATTGATGTATGCTCTAAGAGCACATTGTCTCCTATTGCATATGTGACTGTTCGTTTACTTTTGTTAACTCTGGCAGCATATTTTTGTCGATGTCGTTGAAGAATATCCTGTGTCAACTGCCATAGGTCATTCATATTTTGGATATTTTGATTTTCTGGGGAATATGTTGGGAAAGCATTTCGAAGAGGAGTCCGAGCATTAAATCCGTGGAGAAGGAAGAACGGGGTGTATCCATGAGAAGAATGTTGAGTATTATTTATGTGAAAGGTCAAGGCGGGTAGCGCCAAAGGCCAGTCAGCTTTAGCTTCGGTATTGTACATGGCTATGGCATCACCTAGAGTTTGGTGGGTCCTTTCCACGAGCCCTTGGCTCTCAGGGTGGAATGTTGTTGAGTAGTGTATGTTAAAGCTGAATATTTTGGATAACTCCGAGAGAACTGAGTTATTAAATTCTGTGCCTTGATCTGTTTGTATTATTTCAGGCAGGGAGTATAAACAGGCGAGTTTGTTGCAGATAAAATTTGCAATTGTTTTAGCATCTGCAATGGGGACGACGTCAGTAACTAGGAATTTTGTCAAATAACAGATGGCTGTTATTATGTACCGTGGGCGACCGGCTTGGTTTGTTAGTGGACCTTGGATGTCCATTTGTACTCTTTCAAATGGGCGGAGGGGGATTGGTATATACTGGAATTCTCCAGGTTGCTTCTGTCCTCTGGGAGTTTTTCGCTCCTGGCAGATGGGGCAGGATTGAATAAATGCATGGACATCTTTGGACATGGTCCTCCAGTAAAAACTAGTTTGTAGCTTCCGTAAAGTTTTGGTGTGGCCCATATGGCACACAGAATTGTGATGTTTTTGAATTATGTCAGGGACCATTTGCTTGGGAATTACGATGAGGGAGGTTTCACCTTTTTTGGAATTGTATTTATATAAAATACCGTTAATTAGTGTATACTTTGATTTCAACTTCCAAGTTGTAGGTAGTTTAGTAATGATTTTTGCTATGGCTGGATCATTCATCTGTTCTTCTTGGAGGGTAGAAATGCTAATGGCATTAATGGACAAGCAGGCATCATTGTCAGTTTCGGAATGGTCAGGTTCCCCAAATGGGTTGCGACTGAGGCAATCAGCTACGCGATGTGTAGTGCCTTTTATATATTGGATAGTGATGTCATAGGGCATCAGTAACAACTGGAGACGTTGGAGTTTCGGATCCAAATCGTCCTTGGTTTTCATGATATAACAGAGGCTGTGGTGATCCGTCTTTACTGTGAATGGAATTCCTAAGAGGTATTCTTTGAGTTTCATAGTAGCCCAAGTGATGGCTAATAATTCTAGCAGTCTGATGTTGTATTTTTGTTCGTACTTATTCAATTTTCTACTGAGGAAATATATGGGGTGTTCGTGTCCGTCAGGTTGAAGCTGGGTAAGATAGGCTCCGATACCTAGTAAAGATGCATCCGTGTATAGGAAGGTAGGTTTATTGGGATCATAATGCGCTAGTACAGGTTGACAAATGAGGAGGTTCTTCAAAGCCTCAAATGCCTGTTGGCATTCTTGTGTCCATTCAAAGGGTACATTTTGTCTTGTCAGTTCACGTAGTGGGGAAGCAATTTGAGCAAAGTGTGGAATGAAGCGTCTAAAAAAGTTGGTCATGCCTAAAAATGATTGGACTGATTTGACATCATGTGGAGGTGGCATGTTTCTTATTCCAGCCAGATTTTCGTTGTAGGGCTGTATGCCATATGATGTGATAGTAAAACCTAGGAGATTAATTTTTTCAAATCCGAACCTACACTTGGTAGGCTCGAACTTTAAGTTGTGTTCGTTGAATCGGTCAAAAATTTTTCTTAATTTGCTGATGTGTTCATCTATTGTTTGGCTGGCTATGATAATGTCGTCGACGTAGGCTAAGGCTGTTGTATATTTCAAATCTGAGAGAATGACATCTATAAGTCTGCAAAAATGTGAGGGGAATTCTTTGCGCCAAAAGGCATCATGCGGTATTGATATTGACCATCCTTGGTGATAAAGCTGAGCTTCTCACGGGAATCTTTGTCCACTGTAATTTGGTGAAAACCTTGGGCAAGGTCTAAGGTGGAGAAGTATTTTTGATTCTGGAGACGTCGGAGGATTTCGTCAATGGAGGGCAGGGGCCAGTGCATTGCTTTAGTAAGTGTGTTCGAGGATCTAAAATCTATGACCATTCGGGGTTTTCTTATTCCTTCATCGTTAGGTTTTTTGAGGATAATAATTACAGGGCTGGTAAAGGGAGACGTGGAGGGCTCTATAATGTTGTTTGCGAGTAATTTTTGTACTTCTGCATTAATAATCTGGTCCTGGTAAGCTGATGTCTTGTATGCTTTGTGAGCTACAATTTTGTGATGGTCCAGTTGAACCTTAAAAGGTAACGTATCGCATTTTCCGAGTTCGTGAGGGTGAAAGGCGAAGGAGCTACGGTATTCTTTGAGTAAGTTCTTGAATTTGGTCTGATCCTCGGAATTTAAATCTGGGTTGATTTTAAATGTGGCAACTTCGCTAGCAAGTTTAGAGTTGTCAATGGCATTAATGGGGATTGGAGTCATAGAATTGTCATGATAGTCTAAAGGAGCTATGTGACCTAAACCGAGGCCGTCTGGTAAGATGACTGGAATATTGGTGGGATTAGTGACAAGAAAAAATTTAGAAGTGGGAGACAGGATGGAGTGTGGAGCGAGAACATGATAATCATTGTAAAGAGAAGGATGAGGTTTTAAATACATTGGAATATTTTCCTCGCAGGGATGAAAAGTCGGGATAGTGACATGAGATCTAGGGCCAATGGTTTGGTTTCCTTGTACTCGTAGGATATGATTTGGTTTGGTGTGTGAAACACACAAAATAGGGAGAGTTGTCAATGTGGAAGGTTTGGGATGCATAGTAGGCTGGGAGGGTATAGAAGCGGGTATAGTGTTAATAGTAGCTCTGCGAGATGTTGAAATTCTACGACGGTTTGGGTTCGATGACCTATGGTAGTATCCACGTTCAGACTCGTCGGAGGTAGTATCTGCTGTAGTTGAATATTTGAGCGTTGGTCGAGAATATTTTTGTCCATGGGAAGTTTTATTTTTCCTTGTGGAAAGGGTTTGAGATGAGCTGTCTGTAAAAGTTGGAAGAGTTTGTGTTGAGGAAGATTGTCGAGCAGGTGTGGAGGGTTCGTTGGAAGAAGTCAGAGAAGGGTCAACGAACGGAGTTTCCTGTCCATTGTTTGAGTGTTGGTGAAGCGTAGCATTCGTGGGTCCCGAGGTTGGGTGCAAGGACTTGTTGGGAATTGATTCTTTTGTTATAGCAGCTTGTGGAAGTGAAATTGGACGTTCACTTTGGTCTTGGAAGGCCTTCTCATGTTGGAGAACAGTGTGAATAAGGGGAACGTGTCCCGTGAATTTATTCCAGAGTGTATTTGCTGTAGTGTTTATGATGAATCCTGTTTTTGAATAGAGAAAATCTGTTCCGAGAATACAGTGGAGAGCAGTTGATGGAGCTACAATGAAGGGATGGTTGAAAGTGCATGGACCTATCTTGAATTTGATGAGGGCTATGCCGTCGTTCTGCATTGGATTTCCACTAGCATCTACAAGTCTTTTTGCACTTGGCATTATCCTGGATCCATGTGGTACATATGAAGGGTGAATAAGCGAAGCTCCAGCTCCTGTGTCGATGAGACACGGGAGTTTGAGACCATGGATGGTAATGATGATTTTCAAAGAGCATGAGAGTGAATATATTGAAGTTGGAGTTGCCGACAGTGTAGAGATGGTGGGAATTATTAATTTCGGTTGGAGGCTTGAGTTGGAGGAGCTGGTAAAGCTCGTAGCTGAGTTTGAGGCAGGCCTAGGGCAGCCTGCCCTGGCGAGTTTAAATTCTGGCTTTGTTGTTCTCTTTGTTGTCGCCTTTCAGCAAGGTAATTTCCATAATCGGTGTAGTGCATGGGTAAATGCTGGCGACAAAATTTTGTCTGATGGCCGGGTCTTGAGCATCGTTCACAAATAACTGTAGAGGCAGTTGTCTGTCCTTGTTGTTGGGCATTAATGGTAGGGCATTGTCTACCTATATGGCCAGGCTTGTTGCATCTATAGCATACGATAGGGTTTGAAGGATAGGAATTTTGTCCTTGTGCAAAGTTTGATGAGTACTGGCGGCTGGGTTGGGGCATCTGGTTGGTGACAGCCATTATAGCTGTATTTGTAGATTCCAATTTGTCTAGCCTCTCTAGAACGGCGTCGAGCTTGTCAACCAAACTTGAGGGAAGCTGTGGAGTAGGAGTAGCTTGTTCTTGAGGGCTTTGAGGCGCACAGGACTCGTATGCCTTGAGGCCATCGAGTAAATGGGCAAAGTTACGGATGTTTGCATTGTGCCGTTGAAGAAAGATTTTTACCGTATGATCCAATTTTTCTCGTATGGACTCCACTGCTGTAGTTTCTGGAAAATTGTTCCAGTCGGAACCAGCTGCAGCCTTAACTCTTAGCGCAAACATTGTTGCAGTTTCCGTGGCGTATTTTGTCATGGAGAGAGCATTGAGTATTTTGGTCTTACTGTCTGGTACGTCTTTCGGAATGTTATTGAGGATGTCGTCACAGAATTGCTGATAAGTTTTGCGCTGTGTAGATCTTAAGTCACAGTAGTGGTCGAGATAATTTTTGCCGGTTGGAGAGGCATCTGATATTTGATGTTGAATGTATGCTTTCTTGGTAGCGTCATCAGCAGTGAATGTGGCAAAGAAGGAATTACAACGTGTGAAGAACTTTCTGAGATTGTCGGAGGAGAGTTCTGGCGGGGAAAATTTTGGTTTATCAAGGAGGAATCTGTTATTGTCCATGATGGGTTGAGGTGCAACGGGAGGAGGAATAGGAGAAATGGATGGAGCAGGAGCGGAGGCTCGAGAAGAAGTTCGAGAGGAGGAAACACTATTTGAAGCTGTCGTAAAATGAAGGGATTCGGAGTCGGAGTCGGAATCAATGTCAGTGTGTGACGCAGGAGGAGGTGTGATGTGAATATTATAAAGTGGATTGTCGTCGTTAGGAATGATAGTTGTGGGTTCGTCAGGATCAATATCAGGAGTGGTAGCGTTTTGGGTAGGATTTGATTGAGGATTCTCAGGAAAGGAGGATGGGGGAATAGATAGAAGGTTTGGGTGTTGATGGGTCGCTTCAGAGATAAACTCTTGTGGCAATAGAAAAATTGCTTCACGATAGGCGTCAGAAGATGTGAAAGGGAAGTTGGAGAGAGTGACCTTATTGGTCAGGTTATTCTCATCTACAAGGCTGAGGTAATAGGCTAATGTTAGTTGGTGAGTAATGTCTTTGTCTTGCCTTTTCAGGGTATGGAGACGAAAAGTCCAAGAAGTGGTGAGTGGAATTAAACTAGAGAATTGTAATGACGATGAAGAGGGAATAGGGTTAATGAGAAAAGAATTGGATGCAGTTGCAGTGGGGGTTGTGGAGATTGTTGTGGACGATGTGGCAGTTGTGAGAAGCTCCGTAGCTAGCAGGGATTCTTGTATGTCGTGAAGTTCGCCTATTAAAGATGCGTGCTCGTTACTGTTGGCTTGCCAGTGTTGAAAAATGGTGATGATTCTTGCAACAATACGTGTGAAACTTGCTCTGGTATTTAAAAAACTAAGGTCTGGATTCAAGGCAGTAGTCAAGTTGAGATCTCCCAAAAGTTGTTGATAATATGGGTAATTTACAATGCTGGTTCCGGAGTGATCCCGTTGTTGTTTGGAATTTATTCTGTCTACAAACTGCTGGGCTACTTCCTCGAAATAATTGTGGTTGTTGAACAGACGAGTGGACGCAGGTTGGGAATTTGTTGCGATTGGGGTGGCTATGATAGTATGCTCAGAAAAATTAAAATTTTGGTTTACAGTTTCTGTTGTAACGAAGTTCGAATTGTTAGCTGGATCATGTGGTCCAGTAGAGATGGCTGGTGTGGAAGTTCGGGACGGGTTGAATGACCTGAAGTCGTCTGGCGTTGTTGGTGGTTCGGGAGTCGGGCCCTCGGTATTTTCTCCGTCCGTGCTCGGTGGAGTTTGAGCTCGTGTGTCGTCTGGTACTGGAAGTACAGTGGTTTCGTCCAAGGTTGTGGAGGTGTCCACTGACCGTGGAATACGGCTTCGTTGTTTGTACAACACGTCAAAATCCGCGGCGGTGACCGTTTCTGGTACGATGTCCGTGTTGAGATATTGTGGTAGTTTCTGACGAAAGAGTTTATAAAATCTGAACTGACGGATAGCTTTTTCTACAGTTAGGTGAGGATACTTGTTTAACGCCTCCGTTTGCTCTGTAGAACTAAGATCGACGTTGTTGGCGTCACTTTGGAGAATGGCAATATAATTAACGTTATTATAACGTATAAATTCACTGCGGGAATTTAATTTGACCACTCGTATGAGTCTGATTTCTCGTCGAGACATTGGTTTTGTGGAGGAAAAGTGAGGAAAGGGTAGGAAAATTCGGGCAGGGCCTCCGGCAGAGGCGGACGCCACAAAGATTTTTTGGTAGAGGGTTTGGATGGGAGCACACTCGCAGGGAGGTCAGGAACCGTCTATACCAGAATTAACAAATTCAAAGTACAGAAAAACCGCGCACCGTGCACCATGTTAATTAGCAATTGGATTTGGGGGGAAATAGAGCTCAGATATGAGGAAATGGAATAAAAAGGAATAAAATAGGAAATAGTGGAGAGAGATTGAATGAGGAAGGAATGGCGAGTTAAAAATAGTGGATGGGGGAATGTGCAGCAGGCAGAGTGCACACACTCTTGCTGTGAGAGAGAGATGAGACGACGTTCGTGTAAAATAAGTGCGTATGTTGTATATCTTTTTACTCACGCAGTATAGTTTTATTGTATGTTGTACATACAAAGGTTACACAGTTTGACTGTTCTCACACGCGTCTCTTGGTCTTTCTTGGTCTGTGGCTCGGGATTCTCTCGTCTCTCTGAGACTGAAGAGGCTGGAGTTTATATACGGAGGTGAGCACTTATGTGCCAACCTCCTGGAATATTTCCTACATTATTCTGACCAATGGAAATGTACTAAAAAAGGTACCTAATGCATTTTACAGAGGTTATTGTATTTCTACCGAACATGTATGTATATCAATGTTATAATATGGTATACTTTAGCTTACAATCAGTTATAAAGCCAATAATTGGCTTAACAGTACATGCAGGCAAGAACATTACTTTCCTGTACAAAGTACTGAAGAACGTATAGAAACAAGAGCATACATTTATATTCAAGGAAATGAATTTAACGTATTTTGTCTCCTAATTTTGTTTGTAGAACCTTCGTTCTTACTTAAAGAAATATACTATACGTGTATGTGATTCATTTAGATTCTTAAATGTAAACGATTCAGGGATTCAATTTGTTGACCCTTTTTAGCAGGGGTTTAAGGCTTGTAGTAGGGTATGTTGATTGAAAATACCCAAAATGCCTGCCCAATTTTGGGCACGTGGTCTGCTTTTGAAAATACCCTGATTTTGGGCAGGGCAAGTTGGGCATTTTGGAAATTTTCACGGCACCAAAATTGGATCACTAGTTGAAACACCAAAATTTAAAGCATCTAAATGTATTCACTTATTGTTCCTTAATATTAATTGCAGAAACATTGATCGCAAAATCAATTTAATTTCAATAACATGGCGTGATATAATTTAATTTTTTTTTCTCCTATGAAAATCAATAGCATGATTGATATACAGAATATAAATATAGTCGACCCTAATTCCTGTAAAAATGGCTCGAGTAAAAACCAATGTACATCCTCCACACACGTCCCACAATTATTGAATTTTAGTTTACCTGTGTAGACAAAAAATTACTGCATGGGTTCAGTTTGAACAGTAAACATATCTCTGATCGCCAATCTTCAATATAAATATTATAAATACACGTATAGAGATATATGTATGTATATTTCCAGGATGGAGGAAGTTCCTTTTACGTGGTTACATAAGCCAAGGTCACAACAATGAAAATACCTGGCAAGGAATTGTTGAACTCTTTTTCTCCAAAATTACAGACATTTTCAAATCAACTGTAAAATTGTATAAATTGTGATATTTTATTCCATGGTTCTGCCTAGTGCCCCTCATGGGTACAGGTAGTACCCGGGTATATGGGTACAGGTCCAGGTCCAGGTACAAAATGGGTACATAAATTTTGTACCCAAACATTTTGGGTACTTTCTGGGTACACACAATTTGGACCCGTAAAGTTGGGTACAGGTACGGGTATGGGAACGGGTACAGAACAATACCTATTTGAGTTAATCCCATCAGGAACAGGTAATACCTGTACCTGATCTCCAAATACCTGAAATATTTGGGTACTTTTATGAAAACGTAAAATCATAAAAGCAGCTTACTCTACAACATGTGCTGAGTTGAGCAAAACATAAATTTAATATTTAATGGACCTCATTTGAATTTTTTCATGGGTGCATCCTTCTTTTATTTTATAATGTTCCATGGGTCGAAGGAGCTGGCGCGAAACTCAAAGTGTGAGCATCGGGAATCTTAGGCTCTTGGAATTACGAAGAAGAAAAGTGAAATTTTGATCCTACAAAGTGCGAACCGATCCTTGAAAGCACTATGGGGGAACCTAGTGACCAGGTGGACCGCAGGAAGGGGCTACAAGGACCGGGTAATATCCGTAAGGGAATATTCGCACTTTATAAATACATGCAATGTAACCGGCGTGGGCAAAGCTTATAACCATAGCATTGCACCGTCCGGGAACAGAAAGGTATGGGAAAACCCACACAGTAAGGTACTTGGGCACATGCCCGGGCAAAATCCCGGGAAGTGGTCAGAACAGAGGACTATAGGTAAAATAGCACACGGAAATAAAAAGTTAACAGAGAGAAAGGGGAAGGAGATATCATACCCTGAAATCTGGCAACTAAGCAGGAAGCCTCGTAAGCAAAGTGAACCTGACACTGCTGAATCATCATCAGCACGGACAGGGACAATAAAGAGCACAGTGGTGCCGGCTTGCAAAGATGAGGAAATGACGCAAAAGGATATAGGCAGTGCTGGTGAATCTATTCTAATCTCTGCTATTAAACATTTAGTATCAGAAAAAGGAGTATCACATGAAGGAATGGATGTGGACGAGGATGAGCTCCTTCGTGATGGAGAGGAAGAAAATACAGGGGGACACAATCCTGCAGTAGTGAAACAGCTGGAGGAAGAAATCCTCCAGGAAGTTCAGGGTATCTCAAAAGAGAAACGTCAAGACGTGCACAAGGGCTGTAATGATCAAACCTTGGGACTAAACAGCGAATGCACCAGAGAGGGACAAATGGGTGAAACCTCGAAGGGGAAGAAAGGGAAGCAGTTATCAGGCTGCCAACGTAGGAAATTAGCAAGAGAGAAGACAAACCGAGAGGCTATAAAAACTCCCGGGAACAAGATAGAGACCGTGGTGACAAAGGTGGAAGGCACAGCTCCAAAGGTCTCAGGGCAAGGGAAGAAAACTAGACTTGAGATACAGCCAAAGCCTAGGAAAGAGTCTACGGAACTCGAACAGGATCCTCTGGCCGTAATAGTTATGGTGGATGGTGAACCGGAGAAATGGATTGATGCAGAGGGAGCGCAACAATTTCGACGGGGACTGGACAGAGAGCTGGATAGGGAATACGAAGTCAACAAGAAGGCCTACGTAATTACTGGATCAGGGATTTCCTCGGGAAGAATCTGGGTTACGTGTGCAAATGAGGAATCTGCAGAATTTGTTAAGGAAAAGGCTTGGGGAATTACTTGGTCCACTCCGGACGGGCGGAACAGGGTGTTCCAGGCGTATGCAGCAAAGAAAGCTCCGAAACGACCAAAGCTCACAAGCTTTGGGATAAACCTGTGGAACGAGGGCAAATTGGACTGGAAGAACTTCCGGGAACGACTTGAAATACTGAATCCGGGACTAGTAACGAAGGACTGGAAATGGTGGAACATGGAATATGTACAAAAAATAGGGTGGCCACAATCGGGAGGAAATAGATTTCTGAAGATTGGGATAGACTAAGGCTCAATAAAGTTCCTGGAAGAAAAGAAGGGGACCTTGTACTTCAGGTCAGTACCCCTTTATATGGCCCAAATAATAATGAGAAACAGAGTTGATGGAGGGGGAGAGGTAGGGGAGCAGGGAGTAGTGGGGGGTGCTGGGGGAGCACAAGAGTAAACTCCAATAATGGTTCATCTCATGTAACCAGGGCGAAGAACCTGGGAACAGAGATGATCCAAATTAATACGCACCACTCTCCAATGGGGGTCGCCTCACTATGCAAACTCCGGGATAGGGTGGTGCAACAGAGGAATACCTCACAACTCCACTACAAACCTCGCTCTTTTATTGCCCTGGTACAGGAACCATATGTATACAAAGGTAAAGTCAGGGGTTGGGGGTGGGCAGATTGGGTGATGGTAGGGGGCGGGGGCGGAGAGCCACCATGAACCTGCATCGTTCTTTCTAGAACCATCAAAGCCTCCCTGCAACAAGAATACTGTGATCGAGATAATACAGTTATAAGTATTATGAGACAAGGGCAACCTGTAATTGTTGCCTCTATTTACATGCCACATGGGACACCTGTGGGACTCCATCCATCGGAGAAACTGTCGGGACTTGTGAGGTATTGTGGCGGGAACAAAATACCGTTAATTATAGGGACTGATGCTAACTCACACCATAAGGAGTGGGGAAGCACAGACACCAATGAGAGAGGGGAGGCTCTCGTCGACTTTATTGTTGAGAATGACTTAACAATAGAGAACATGGGTAATGCTCCCACTTTTGTAACTAAAGTTAGGAGGGAAGTCCTTGACATTACTCTTACAAACCTCTGGGCTCATGATCTAGTTCAAAACTGGAGGGTTTCATCAGATGAGAGCGGATCGGACCATAGGTATATCAGATTTGAGATGCGGTCTTGTGATATCGGCCGTTCTTACAACAAGAATATCAGAAATACGGACTGGAGAACCTATACCAGGGAACTCACAGAGGAACTTGGGAGGATCAAGGGCCCGATAAATGCAACTCCTTTGGGGATTGAAAATCGGACAAAGGAGATGTACTATGCTTTGAAGAAAAGTTTTGATCTGGCTACACCGAGCACGAGGGAGCATCCGAACAGGAAAGCGGTACCTTGGTGGACGCGAGAACTCACTACTTTGAGGAAGGAGGCGAGAACAGCCTTCAGGAATTTAGGACCAGTTAGGAATGACGAGCATTGGGAAATGTACAGAAAAGCCCGGAATAATTATTATTCAGCTGTAAAGACAGCCAAAAGGGAATCATGGAGGGAATTCTGTGAGAACCTGGAGGACCTACCGGCAACTGCAAGAGCCTATAGATTTATAAAGACTGATGGGAGAAGGGAACTAAGTGGGATTCAGGTCCCGGGTGGACCTCTGAGTAGCGAACCCGGGGCAATACTGGATAACCTACTGGCATACCACTTCCCAGAGGATACAAGTTATGAAGAATATAGGGGTTCACTGTATCAGTATGAAACAGAACAATGTGATTGGTTGGACGAGAGGGCGGTTGTCAGAGCACTGAACTCCTTCAAACCATTCAAATCTCCAGGACCGGATGCAATATATCCGGCAATGTTGAAGAATGGGGGCAGGACTCTTGCGCACCATCTTCAATTGCTGTTTATATCCTGCTTAAAACTGGGATATGTACCGAAAATATGGAGGGAAGCGCGGGTGGTGTTTTTACCGAAACCAGGCAAAAGTGACTACAGCCCGGCTAATGCCTGGAGACCTGTATCACTCCCCTCCTTTCTACTGAAGACTATGGAGAAAACAGTTGATGAGCACTTGAGGACGAGCAATTTAATATCGAGACTCAAGGCGAACCATCAATATGCATACATGAGGGGCTGCTCAGTAGAGGCGGCACTTCACAGAATAATAACTCCAATTGAACGTGCGTTAGAAAGGTCAGAAATAGCCCTTGGAGCATTTGTGGATGTGGAAGGGGCTTTTAATAATCTCTTTTTGTCGGCGTTCCAGGATGCCCTAGAGAGATTTCAAATTCCAGGAGATCTGAGAAGATGGATACTGTTTATGCTTTTTAACAGGACGGTCTTCTCAGAGCTCAGTGGTAAAAAGGTTTATAGGCAAGTTACCAGGGGATGTCCGCAAGGAGGAGTGTTGTCTCCTCTGATGTGGAACTTGGTAATAGACGAATTGTTGACAAAACTTGAGATGATTCCGGGACTTCTTTCACAAGCATTTGCGGACGACGTCGCAATGCTTGTGAGAGGAAAAGATACCGGGACCATCGTAGATATAATGGAGCGCGGGATCTCGGCAATAGCTGAGTGGTGCCCCATTCGAGGACTCAAACTGAATGCGAGCAAAACGGAATTAATTCCGTTTACTCGAAAAAGAAAGGTGGGACTCCGGATCATATCCATCGGAGAAACCACAATTGAGTACAAGAGTTCGGCAAAGTACTTAGGAATCTTACTCGATAGTAAACTCCTAATGACGGAGCACTGGAGAGATAAGAAAAACAAGGCCACCGCTGCGCTTGGCTATAGTAGACGGTTAGTTGGTCGGAACTGGGGGCTAACTCCTAAGCGAATGCTCTGGATTTATACAGCAGTTATCAGACCAATCATTGAGTACGGGGCTTTTGCATGGATTGGTTTAGCTAATAAGACCACTTGTCTGGGCGCACTTAATAAGGTGCAGTACCAGGCGGGCTTACTCATCACAGGGGCTATAAAGGGGACTCCAAGGGAGGCCATAGAGTGCCTAACTGGATTGACACCCATAGCCATACACTTAAAAGGCGTGGCGATTTCAACAATGCACAGGCTGAGGGCTAATGGGCACTGGAGTTATGATGGACTAACCCGGGGACATGCAAGGCATCGTACCGGGTTGGGGATCAATATACCGGAGTTGAACATGCCTTCAGACAACTGCATGTTTGTTGTTAATAGAAATTATACAATAAATTTGAGGAGCAGGGAAGACTGGAAACAGGAAGACCTCGCGAGGAGACATAGGGAACACATAAACTGCTATACAGATGGGTCCAAAGGTGGAAATGATGGCCTATCTGGAAGCGGGGTATATATTGTCGAAAGGGGGGAGGATATTCATATGTCTTCAGATCCCTTAGGAAAATATGCTACTGTTTTTCAGAGCGAATGTTTTGCGGCCCTACAGGCATCTTACTGGCTTTTAGAAACAAGAGTAGAAGGGAGAGAGATTTACCTCTACTCCGATAGTAAAAGCATGTTGGAGTCATTGGAAAATGGCTACATAAGATCGTGTATTCTGAAGGAATGTCACGATAAACTACAGTTACTGGCGGTGGTGAACCGGGTAACCTTAGGGTGGATACCGGGGCACTCGGGTCTCGTAGGTAACGTGAAAGCTGGCGAAATGGCAAGGAGGGCTACGATTCGGGGAACTGGCACGGTGGGCATAGGTCCAGAACCCACAGTACCCATCTCGACCTCAGTGATTAATTTAGCAATTAGGGAGTGGAAGAGGGTGGAACACGTCAAGTGTTGGAACCCATCTCGACCTCAGTGATTAATTTAGCAATTAGGGAGTGGAAGAGGGTGGAACACGTCAAGTGTTGGAACCTCTCCAATATAAAATCAAAGAAATTCATCTCAGGACCCAAATGGGGACGGGAGTGTATAGTTGGGGTAAGCAGGCGATCAACCAGACTGCTTGCCTATGCATATACGGGGTTTGGGCCCACCAACGCGCATATGCATAAATTGAAGGGTGTAGAGGCAGCATGCTTATGCAATCTGGCCGATGAGACGATGGAGCACATTATATGTGAGTGCCCTCTCTACATCGACCAGCGACTGATTCATCTGCATCATGGTATAGCATCAT
Organism: Allacma fusca; assembly: GCA_947179485.1. Lineage (NCBI taxonomy): Eukaryota > Metazoa > Arthropoda > Collembola > Symphypleona > Sminthuridae > Allacma > Allacma fusca. The sequence continues at coordinate 63,616,177 of OX359246.1, forward strand.
GGCATGCGGTCACGCAAGAAGCTTCCCACCGTAATCTTGTAGCCTTTCTCATGGCTACAAGAAGGTTGGGTAAAAGCTGAAAGCAATTGCATCAGGGCGAGCGCAATAAGTCTCTGGCTTGAGCGCCTCCAAAGGAAATCCAAATCATGGATAGACTTTGGTCCCTACAAATACATACATACATGGGTCGTAGATTCTTCATTCTCGTAGATAATTATTATTTATGCTTTTGTTTTACGGGAATTCGAACAAATTTACATGACAACTTATTCCACACTTCTGATGAAATGTAATGTGAATATAATATTGGCTACTTCATGAATACAAAGTTACTTTGTTTAGAAAGAAATGGTAATATCGGAAATACCAAGTGTCAATAATCAACAGTATAACCATAACGTATTGCAAATATTGTATTATATAAACCTGATACGAATTTTGCTACAAAATTAGGGAACCAAATATTTTAGTCAGTAACTTATTTGTATGGGCTAATGAGACAGCAAACGTTGCTGCTGTATACATTGCACAAAATAATAGCCACTCCGTATTAGTCAACAAAAAATGGCCACAAATTCAATTTAATTTAGGATTTCGCCACCTTATAAATCCAACCTAACCAAAATAGAATAAGCTTGCATGTGTGCGATATAAAATATGTAAAATTAATCATTAACAAATAAGATGGTTGTAATGGAATCATTTAGGAGTACTTGAACAGTACTACAATACTTGACAGTTGAACTTAAAAGAGTGCATACAGAAGAGCTGCAAGTCATGAAGTTTGATTTCAACGAATAATTTGCTTACAAATTGAAATATTAGTTACAACAAATTCTGAGAATCTTGATAGAAGGACCTGGGTACAGGTCAAGGTACAGCCAGATACCTGTACCCATAGGTCCAGTATTTGGGTTGTTTTTGGGTACAGGTACGTTTCAGGTACAGGTACAATGATTTAAATTGAGATCAGGTATGGGTACAAAGAATTTGGACCTGTTAGTATGGGTACAGGTTCGGGTAAAGGTACACAATTTTGAAGTACCTGTTATATGGGTTCAGGAACAGGTCCAGGTACAAGATTTTTGTACCCATGAGGGGCACTAGTTCTGCCCAAAATGCCCAAGCGTCCTCGAATGAAAATACCCCAAATGCCCTTGCCCAAAATGCCTTATTGTGCCTCCCTCGCCCTAAAATGAAAATTCCAGGGCATTTTCGGCGGGCAGTTGCCCAAAATGCCGGGCATTTTTAAATCGACATACCCTACTTGTAAGGAAATAGTTTTTCCAACAGAGATTTCGAAAATTGTTGACCATTTTCTCAGCAGGGAATTTCAAAATTCTTAACGACATCCCTGGTAGGACTTAAGATTCAGCTGGGAAATTTAAAAATGATATTCCATGGAAATTTTCAAAAATACAACCCGTGCCCTGTGGATATACGAAAAATCCACAAGAAAGTTTTGGGCAGTACTTATTTGAGCCAAAATGCGACCAAAACGGGTACTGGCTACTGGTTTATAATCTATATGATAATTCCCGTGAAAATAATAGTAAGCAATTTAATTTATTTTGTGTTCCGATTTCGAGTTGGTGTACGAAATACAATACGCAGCTATGAAAATGAACACCAAACGTACTTTGCTGATAAATGTACACGAAATTTTAAAAGTCCTGTGCTAAAAATACCGTTCAAAATGTTTGATTTGGATTTCAATTCAAATTAAAATTTTGTCAAACATTTTTTGTGAAGGCTAACCTGAGTTTGTAGATGAATGACATAGCTGAAGCAAATCATCAACAACTAAACAAGCTTATTTTGACAACATATTAAAAATCACAACGGGGACGATTTGCTTCTTAAGGGGATCCAAATTCCTTACCGCAACGGAATTGGATTGATCACGAGATCTTTAATAATATTTAATATTAAGATTTAAGATTCATTTCAAAAAGCTTTAAAAAATCAACAGACCTGCAACTCACTTTCACGCCCGAGTCCTCGGATTCTTCAAATCCCAAAAATCATTTTGAGAGGAAGAAATATAGACTGAAACCAAATTCAATATTGCTAGGATTTATAATAAAGCTTCAGTCAAACCAACGACTTAAAACTGCAAAAATATCTTCGAAGTACAGTGTCTTTAAATTCGGAACCTCAATACTCCAGCCCGGAACGATGTGAAACTATTGCTTCCCAGCAGGAAAAACCTGTAACGCCTATATGATTATCCAATAGTTTTACGTGGAATATATTCGACTAGCATATATAATTAGGAAGCTTTTTGGCAACAAAGCATCTACTATCATCAGGCTTCAAATTGCAAGTACTTGCCTAACTTTCTACGCAATGATTATTACTGTACGATAGTAATTAGCTGGTAAAAGTAGCACATATAATGATTTTATTCGCATGAATATGTTTTTCATTGTGACAGGGGGGAGGAATAATAACAAAACTGGAACTGCTGCCCTTCAATTAATTTTTCTAATCAATGCATAATTATTTCATTAGATTATCATCAGGGTTGCACAATTGTAAATGACTTTTTGCCTGCCCGAAATCCCCTGTCTTTTGGGTATCGATGGCGCTTTGGGCATATTCAGCCTTGGGTCGGCATTTTTGGCATATTCACTCCGATTTTTTCAAATGCATCTTTAGCTACCTATTAATTTTGGGTAGTAAAAGTCAAAATGTAATTTTGCATTGTCTTAATTTTTGACACCTAGCATTACACTATTTTACTTGGGCTGATAAAATTCCATTTTCAAAGTGGATATCAAATTTACTCAACCTCCAAGTTTTGAAATATTGTCATAAAAACTTCCATGTACCCTAAAGGACCAATAATAATAAATATGCTTGTGCCAAAATTCCCAAAATACCGAGTATTTCCAGAGTTAGGAATTTTCACGGGGAATTTTCGGCGTTTTAGGCATTTTCAGGTGGGCAGGCATAAAACCCAGGGCATTTTTATTTTTGGGCAACCCTGGTCAATATCTTGATTCAGAAGCATTCAAAGGTTTTCATTTTTTAATTGATTTTTAATTAAATTGATGTTAACTTAATAAATGCACTAGCAAAATTGATACCCAAAACGCTGGCCATTTTCAATATCGGGCAAAACGGTCGTATTTATATTTGTTTAATGCTGTTTTCAGGCCCTACTATTGGATATTACTGGTCTGAGGTTATGGAACCTATTTGTGACTAATCTTTATTAACCGGAGACGTAGAAAACAGCTTTGATAAATAATAGTCATATTCTAAACTACTGAATCGATTATAATGAAGAATTATTGCCAAAGACCAACAAAAATGTCTTTTATAACAAAATATTGTAGTTTGACTACTGAATGCTTTCCAATTTGCCGACAATTGAAATATAAGGATGATAGGCACTTTTTACCGATGAATTAGAATTTTAAACTTGTTTTTTACGTTATGTTCAGGACGAAACATTGTATATTTTTTTATGTTAAGTTTTTTATACTTTTTACAATTATGTCAACCACGAAACCTAATATGTACCTGTACCCAAATACCTGTGTAAAACCTGCACCAATAAAGGGCATTATTTTGAATACAGTAGTTTATTTCAACAACAAGTTTTTTAAAATTTCTTTTGAACGCTAGGTTGTAGGAAATTTTATAAACTTTATAAGCTAACCAAAAGTTCCGTACGTTCAGAACTGGGGGGAATGTTGATGCATATTGAAGTTGTCATATTTTAACTAAGTGTCCGCGAAAAAGTTATTTGAAGGCACAGGTATTGTAGGAAATTGTAGGGGGTTATTTACGCGTAATATAAAATGACGAGGGCCCTCATGAGTGCGAGGGAGAGGGATGTATTTTAAAAGTAGCCCCTCACGAGGGCGAGGACGAGGACAACCCGTAACGTGTTGCTCGATTGATGACGAGGGAGAGTGCGAGCAGGCTATATTCCAACCCTCGCACAAAGAGGCAGAGGGGGAGAAAAACGCCCATCTATGAACAGACGTAACATCTTGAATGAGTAATTCTGAAAGAAACAGTTCATTGGCTTCCAAGTGAGATGTGAATACGGCAACTACAACAAAGCGGGAATTAAAATCATCGCTACGCGATAATTTGAGGCTTCGCGTAAGGTGGCGTCAGCTATACCGCCGTCAAAGTATGACGAATTTTGAATATTTTCAAAATTTCAGATTTTTTCGCGAAAAATGTACCGGACCGATTTCAACCACATAATCAATAACTATCACTATTTGCATAAGCAATATTCACAAAAAATTGCATTGAAATCGTTTCAGTACCTTTAGAGATAACTGTCATTAGACTTGAAGTTCGAAATTTCAGATTTTTTTCCGTAAAAACTACCGGGTCGATTTCAACCACATAGGCAATAAACATTACTTTTTACATAAGAAATACTCATAAAAAATCATTGAAATACAATCAATAGTTTTGGAGATAATTATCATTTGAATTAAAGTTCAAAATTTCAAGAAATGTTTCCTCAAAAACTATCCACCGATTTCAACCAAATACGAGATCAGTCTTACTTTTGACACAAGTAATATCCGTAAAACATTTCACTGAAATCGGACAAGTAGTTTTTGAGTAATCGTGGGGAAGGACACACGAACGTACGGACAAGGCTATTTTACTAGGGGGCTGACGTCACCCTAAAAATTTGGAAGAGTCTCAAAATCAGATATGACAACGCTTTCATTTTAACAGTCTGCCGAAACTACAGATTATAAAATGGATGGCACGTATACAGAGAGAAAGAGACAAAGTTCCTTTTAGAGCAGAATGAAATGACAGTTGTTTGTCGGGAATCCGGGTAGTAATTGCTGAAAATTGTACGGATAATTTTCGGGATCCTGGACCATCCCTCATAGCGAAAGTGCTCGAGTTTATAGATAAATTCAATAAAAAGGTAGTATTTTTCAGTGAAGACAGGTTATGGATTTGATACAAGGGATAAATGTAGTTGCATGCTAACACATGCGTCTTTTAAGATGCTGAATTTAAAGTGCAATAAGTAAATTCACGACGTTATTCACCACGAAATCAACAAAATCTGGGGTTGATGTTCTTTCAAATGTAGAGAATGATCCAACTTTGATGCCGCTCTTACTCACAGCTTGGACAACACTTTTAGTGTACCCCTGATTCCAAGATTTTTCAGAAAGTAACGAGACCATCAGAATTCTTTCCTTAAGACTTTCCATAGCTTCGGGTATTCCAAAGGCATTGTCGTACATCAAAACGAAGCCAATCATCACTTCCATCCCCGTTACCATCATTGGGAAGGCTTGTCCTGGGGCTGATTCCAGCCATTCCAAGCCACAAAAAATGCAAACCACAGATGTGATTACGGCTGCTAGCTTGATGAAATAGTGTGCGTAAGCAAAGCTCTGGTTGTACAGGGAAAGATTTAATTGAACACGGCGACATGTTTGCAGAGCCGACCTTAGACGATCTTCTGCCAGATATTTCTGGTCTCTGAAAGTATAAATATTGGATGCTAGGTTTTCTATTTAGGTCACATCAAAATGTATTAAAATGTGCTTTGCATAAAGTTTGAATTAGTTTAACTGGTAGGTGATTTATGCATTTAAGTATGTTATTGTGAGTGTGGCTGCTATATTAATATTAATCATTAAATATTACAATACCCCAATTCCGAAATTTGATTTCTGATTACAGACGACGCGTGGGTAAACATAGACAGCTGCATAAAAATCGAAAGGGTCAGCGGTCCACCAATGAAGTAAACCAAGAATATTTCCAGTACCCAAAAGAATACTGTGCGCCATGTCGAGTCCAGGTTGCAAATTGAGCCAACGAAAAATGGACTTGTTGGGTCCAAAACAATCAGAGGAAAAATCATGGACCAGCCAAGGTACACTGTCGAAAATGAAAAAATTGTGAACAACTCCTGAAAGGTGTACTTCAACCACCGGAACTTCACTGGCTCTTCTGAAAACAGAATTAATGCGCAAGCGTCATAGCTTTATTTCCTTCCGTATTGTTTGGTTTCATACAAGAAAAGGATTTTAACCTGTGTCGTTGTAAAGTTCATTGAACACCAACACTGTCCCCTGAGGATAATAAATGAGAAGCGCCACAGCATTGTACAACGACAGAAGAGCAGCTAATAGAGCAACTGGTTGGAGAGTCATGTCAATCAGTTTGTAACCATCTGGAGCAATTACCATTCGCAACCAGGTTCCAGCTAAATATAGGATGTGCACAACACCCAATCCGAGCTGGAGCTTGAAGCACCATTTCTTCAAACTGGATTTGGTTTCGTAAATTTTCCCATTTTTCCTATCAACGTCCAGAGGAAGTCTTCCAAGAACGGAGGCAATCCATAGAGTGGTGAAACACCAGCGAACTTCATGTTTGGATAACATTTTGAACTAAAATGTTAGAAATAAGAGTTAACAATGTTCAGATGTCTGTCCTACGTGTATATCGTTCGAACTGTTAGGATATCTAATAATAATTTGTGTAGTTTGTGTAATATGTTCTTTTGTGCATAGACTTACATATGTTATTATTTTAGCTTAGCTCGTAAGACATTTCAAATGGAGTTTTGAATTTCTCGAGCTTAATATGGATAAAATAAATCTTAAATGCACGGCAAGAAAATGCTGTCTCACAGTTCGTTATTGTCTGACTGAACCAAGTTTAGTAGCTTGCAAATTGATAATAATGTAGTTGCGGGTTGCAAGATTAAACTGACAGTGCGGGAGACAATACAGGACTTGAGAGATGGACGTGTAAAACGTTGAAAACTTGTGGGTCATTCATTAAAATATTTTTGTCAACCAAACTATATACATATGTACTGCCATAAATGTTTATTTAACAAGTTCCGACTAAAGTTATTTAGTGTTGGAACTATTCCGGTTCGGACCGAATTTTTATATCCTGCTCCAGTTTTTTCGAAAGCTTGGACCAATATAAATCGTCTGTACCAAATATGTGCCAGAACCATAAATCTTCTACAATTTTGACCAAACCGTTAGTACCGTTCCTGTTTAAGCACCAGAGTTCACCATTTGTTGGAACCTAATTAGAAACTCGATAAGCTTCTGCCAGCCAATTCGTTTAAAAGCATACGACAGAGTAAACAAGTGTCCAGATAACGCCAGCCAAATGATTTATTTCTACTATGATAATACAACAAGGAATAAATGCCGATTGGTGGATAGACACAATTAATATTTGGTTCAAATGGTCTGGTCCGGTCCATTCTGGGAAGACGGATGGATCAGGTGATATGTTTCTGGGCCCGGGAATCCACCGGGTCACGTCCCTTGGCCGGAGTGTGTGGAACAGATGACATGAAATTGTCCTGCACTTATACCAGACTAAACATTTTGGAACAGACCGGATCATTCCCAGCGCTATGCTACATTATGCTCACATCCTTTTGGCAAAAATTAAACCAAACCACTCTAGTCGTGTTGGGAAATGGTTGGCACCCGGAATGCATCATGGAATTTTTGATGATTTGATGGTTAAACGTGCGCAAAAATGTAGTACAAGCACTGTATCAATTATATCAACATGACGGAATTTTCCATATTAATACACTAAGCCTTTGATAATCCCACGATTTTTCAATGTACATACATGAGATCCAACTTAATGCTTTTATTTACACAGCGTTTTCAAAATTGCAAGGATTTATAATAGCTTATATATTAGCTTTTATATTAGCTTCAGTCAAACCAACGACTTTAAACTGCAAAAATATTTTCAAAATACAGTGTCTTTAAATTCGGTACCTCAATACTCCAGCCCGGAACGATGTAAAACTGTTGCTTCCCAGCAGGAAAAACCTGTAACGTCTATATGATTATCCAATAGTTTTACGTGGAATATTTTCGACTAGCATATATAATTAGGAAGCTTTTGGCAACACAGCATCTACTATCACCAGCCTTCAAATTACAAGTATTTGTCTAACTTTATACGCAATGATTATTACTGTACAGTAGTAATTAGCTGGTAAAAGTAGCACGTGTAATGATTTTAGTCACATGAATGTTTTTCATTGTGACAGGGGGAGGAATAATCACAAAACTACAACTGCTGCCCTTCACTTACTTTTTCTAGTCAATGCATAATTATTGCATTAGATTATCATCAGGTTTGCACAATTGAAAATGACTTCATGCCTGCCCGAAATCCCGTCTTTTGGGAATCCATGTTACTTTCGGCATATTCAGCCTTGGACCGGCAGTTTTGGCCTATTCACACCTATTGTTTCAAATGCATCTTTAGCTACATATTAATTTTGCATTGTCTTAATTTTTGACACCTACATACATAGGATTACATTATTTTACTTGGGCTGCTAAAATTCAATTTTCAAAGTTGATTCAAAATTTACATAAATATTAAAGTTTTGAAATATTGTCATGAAAAACTTTCTGATGTACCCTAAATCACCGATAATAATAAATATACTTGTGCCAAAATTCTGAATATGCCTGCCAAAAATTCCCAAAATGCCGAGTATTTCCAGAGTTTTTAATTTTCACGGGAAATTTTCGGCGTTTTAGGCATTTTCATTTTTGGGCAACCCTGTTCAATATCTCGATTCAGAAGCATTCAAAGTTTTTCATTATTTAATTGATTTTTAATTAAATTAATATTAAATTAGTAAAAATGATATCCAAAATGTTGGTCATTTTCAATATCGGGCAAAACGGTATTTTCCCACACTTGGGACAACGGTAAGTTTTGTACACTGCTCCTACACATTTCCAGCAGCATTCTTCCATAGTGCACCTCATGGGTACTAAAACGTGGTACCTGTACCTGTACCCAAATATGGGTACTTCAGAATGTTTTACCTTTACCTGTACCTTCTTTGAAGTACCGAATACTTGAATGAAGGTACCTGTACCCAAACCTTTTTTTAACTTTTACCTGTTCCTGGAAATTACCTGTACCCAAAAAGTACCCGAATTTTTACCTTTACCCAGGTACTTTGTTTTACCTACCCGGGTACTTTTTATGGTGATGCGAATTCAGTTAAAAAAATTATTCTAATAATGTGCTCTAATTTATTCCCCTATAATCTATTACACCATGTTTTTCAAAAAATTTAATACGGCTAAGATTAATAACTACTTGAGCTTCCAGCCATCAATCTTGCTATCGCGGTCATTTTAGTACTTCCGAACTCTGCAACTTTAATTTTTATCCATGCTTTTAGACAGAAGCATTTTCTAATGGTATCTCCTATGAAATTGTCAGCCGGTGGAATGCTAGAACACGTTTATAAGGAATCTCATTTCATGACACAGAAACAAGCATGCAGAGGAAGACTGTTGAATGGAGTGGCACGAGAATGTCATGGAAAGAACCACTTTAATTCGGTTTTATGCAATAGAGGACGCAAGCAGATAATAAAAAAGTACCTTGTATGAATCAGGTATTTCCTGAACGGGTACAGGTACTTTTGGAGCTGTACCTGTTCCTGTCAGGTAAAAACCGTTTCATGTTTTCTTTGTACCTGTACCTTTACCCGTAATTGTGCCCAATATTTAGGTAAAATTGGCTTGTACCCAGAATTTACCCATTCTGTTTGGGTACAAAAACTATTACCCAGTATTTACCTATACCTGTACCTGTACACAAATACCCGGGTAGTACCTGTACCTATGAGGGGCACTATTCTTCCAGCAACATTCCGACACACTTCCACAATGAACTAACGGATGGTAAGTGTTGGAAGAATAGCGGAAAGGAGTCGTGCCGATGCATTGTCCTACAAATATCCACAAGACTTCTGCACGTTTAGAGCCATTTACCAGCAGATATGTACGTATTTACGTAATTCTGAATATGCATTTAATAACAATAGCGCATTCACACAAGAAGTATATGGTTAATTAAAACATTATTTATTCATGGCTAACAACAGTCAACATTCGCAGTACGGTCAATTATTATAATAACTACATGTTTAAAAATGGACAGAACAATTCTACTTAGCTACAGAAGCAATGCCTACCTATTATGACAACAAGTGTTTTAACTTAAATAAGTAAATTAATAATAAACACGTTAAAATAACGATTTAAATAACAGAAAGCATATGTCCACAGTTTTGCTAAACCGCAAAAGAATAAATTTATGTTTAAGTTCACGAACCGTGAACAATGTTCTTTGAACAACTAAATACTTGCTGTTTGGAACTACAAACTGGATACTGCTAAAACTCCAAATACATTTTTTCGATATTCCTACATGATGGTCGATATCAGACATTTTCCTAAATGTTTTATCAGTACTCAAAATTGAGTTGTGGTTTAAATAAACAATCCTACCATCCCAGATACCTTGTTGTTCACAACGCTCACATTAATTGTATGCGTTGTGGGTTTTAACACATTTAATGAAACTACGAGCTGGTGCATCTGCTACCAATCAAACCAATTTTACATCGAAATACCTACCATCATAATCCAAACCATTTTTTTGTAAATGTAAAAGTTCCGATACAAACTTTTGGCAAAATAATTGCAGGTCATTAGGCTTATTCAAGCCGCAGTAGATAGCTACTTCAAACGGGGTTTTGTCAATGCATTTATGGATCTGACCTAAAATGTGCCAAAACTGCAAATTATTAGACCGATACAAGGACAATCCGTCAATATTAACTAAGAGATATATTTTGCTTTCATAATACAAACCTAACAGACCTGGGAATTTTCAAGGTTGTAAACCAATTTTTTGAAAAATAAGTAACAATTCATTCAATGCAACGTGGGTAATATTGTTTTGCGAGGCCCAATTCCGAAGATCTTCCCGAATATCTAAATCAATACTACGAGTATCTTCATCATCGCTAGTAAAAACATTACTACTATCACTAAGACTGCTACTAAAAGTATAAAAAATATCAGTTGTAGCTAAATCACTTGGTGGTTGTTTAGGATGTTCTTAAAAGTTCCGTTACGTCTGCGTTGGTGTTGCTGCACCTCCCACTGGATTTGGCGTCGCTTGGTTCTTTTGCAAACATTTATTTGGGCGTATTATCCCTCCATATCGGTCTTTCGCACCACGAAACCAATTTTGATTTGCTTTATTGATTCATTTCTCATCCACCGTGTTACCTGGGAAATGTTGTCTCACGCAATCTACAACAATACAGCAGACCAGCAAATTTCCAAAAAAATTAAAAGTACAGAATTTAATTAATAGTATTACTATGCACAGTATAATTAATAACATAATTAGTCTACAAATTAAAATGTGATGCAATTTGGAATCTTTGAATGCGTGGTTTCGGTTTTGTCCCGTATAGTTGACTTCTAGGGCAAACTGGCGAGAAAAAAGCTTCATGAGCATCGAAGCAGTAACGTTTTCCACAGTTGTGCCACCCACAGATCCTAAATAAGTTTTCTTGAAACAAAATTCGTAAATAACATCGCATATCAACAATTAATATTATGGCTTATATATTATTGCTCACAATCATAAAACCAAATAAATATTTTTTTGAACTTATTTTTAAGAGCACTCATACCAACAAATTGACATTTTACTAATTTTCAAGCATATCCTGGAAACTTTTGAATGTATTGGAGTTATTTGTCGGAAGAGTTTCAACGATGCCACCAAGCCTAGCCATCGACTCCGACAAAAATGATGAAGGTGTGGAGTGGTTTATTTCTCTGATTCCGTCTTTAATAGTAACTAGCATTTCCGCCACCCACGTTTTGAATTTGAAATAGTTGTAAATAATTGCAATTAAATAATTTAAACAAAAAACATTTAGTCAACAACAGTTTGTACGAATTTGTCTCTCAACTGAATTAACACAAACTGAAGCATTGTTATAGTCGAGAACCGAAAAAGAATAAACACGACGTTCACCAATCCAGCACTCACCACCAATTTCGGGTCTCAGGCTAAGTATTTGTGGGGAAGTTTCATCTGGAAACGGAATCTCAGAAAACAATCTCATCTGGGTATATAGATTCGTAGAAACAGGAGTACATGAAGTATCAACTGGTTTTGTTGGATTGTTGCATATGTTTTCATTTTGGATATGATTGACGTCTTTATAAAACAATTTCAATGGCTGTTAAATTGTACATGTACATATATGTAAAATAAAAATTATTAGCTACAAAAGCTATTGCTATAATAATTGATGGACAATGGGATTTTCAGGATCCAGAATTTGAAAGTTCAAACTCAGGGGCTCGGGCTCAGGAGCAGGTTCACGAGAATAAAAGCATGTATTCCTTTTAGGTCTTTCATATATAATGCTTGAATCTCGATTGGTCTTAATATTTCTTCGTGGAGGTGTGTCTTCGTCCGTGGAGTCTAAATCAGATGTTAATTCTGCTTTTTCCCCACAAAATTTTGGCACAAGCTCCACACTATTTTCCAAAGGGAACTCGATTACGGCGTAATTTTTTTCCATAACTTAAGTAATAGCTAGTTTATAACAAAAACGTTTCATTTTAGTCCTATTTCACTGTTTGAATAAATGTAAAAAATGTCCTCGTTCCTTAATTCTTGCCTTTCGCGATGCTACTGACAATGAACAAATACTTGAATACCGCCATGGGATGGCCTAGCTTTATGCGCACTTAATGAGCGGGATAATAGTATAGGGCGGAATCATACAATGTAGGAGCTAACCTCTAAATAAATGCAGACGGAAAATGGATGGAGACAGTCGGAACCAGTACAGAGGTGAAACAATGTAGGAAATGTCGGAGCTACATTGAAAATGCGACTTCCAGCCCTGTGAAAAGGTTGTGTTTGCATCGGATAAAGGATGGAGTAAGTTTCCGACACTTATCCGATGCTTCCTGTATGGTACCGCAACTTTTCCAGCAATCAATGTTACTTCGGATATAATCGTCCCAACGAAATATATACTCACGTAAAGGCCGTCCCTGCCTTTCCCACGTTTTTCACACATTCGTTTCCGAGGCAGAAGTTCGCAAACCTTGATGTTTTTTGAGAACTTGCTTGTAAAGTTTATTTGCCAAAGTCTCTGTGTTAATCGCATGAATATGTTTTTCATTGTGACAGGGGGAGGAATAATCACAAAACTGCAACTGCTGCCCTTCACTTACTTTTTCTAGTCAATGCATAATTATTGCATTAGATTATCATCAGGTTTGCACAATTGAAAATGACTTTATGCCTGCCCGAAATCCCCTGTCTTTTGGGTATCGATGGCACTTTGGGCAAATTCAGCCTTGGGCCGGCATTTTTGGCATATTCACTCCGATTTTTTCAAATGCATCTTTAGCTACCTATTAATTTTGGGTAGTAAAAGTCAAAATGTAATTTTTCATTGTCTTAATTTTTGACACCTAGCATTACACTATATTACTTGGGCTGATAAAATTCAATTTTCAAAGTGGATATCAAATTTACTCAACCTCCAAGTTTTGAAATATTGTCATAAAAACTTCCATATGTACCCTAAAGGACCAATAATAATAAATATGCTTGTGCCAAAATTCCTAATATGCCAATATGCATGCCAAAAATTCCCAAAATACCGAGTATTTCCAGAGTTAGGAATTTTCACGGGGAATTTTCGGCGTTTTAGGCATTTTCAGGTGGGAAGGCATAAAACCCAGGGCATTTTTATTTTTGGGCAACCCTGGTCAATATCTTGATTCAGAAGCATTCAAAGGTTTTCATTTTTTAATTGATTTTTAATTAAATTGATGTTAAATTAATAAATGCTCTAGCAAAAATGATATCCAAAACGCTGGCCATTTTCAATCTCGGGCAAAACGGTATTTTTCCACACTTTCAGGTTGTATGAACTGGCAAAAGAGGTGTTAATATCAAGGGGCGTTTATATTCTGACAGCTTTTGTCATGTTGATGGGTCTGTAGTTTATTGGAACAGCTAGAATAATTCTTAACCACATTTTACAGGTAAAAACAATCCAGGCAGGACACCCGACGAGTTTTTCATAGCGACGTAATTAGTATTATTATTATATCATAGCAACGTAATTATTACGGGTACATATAATCGTCCCAAAGAAATTGTATAATTATAATTACTCAAGTAAAAGCCTACCCTACCTTTCCCACGTTTTTCACACTTTCGTTTCCGAGGCAGGTAGTTCTCAAACCTTGATGCTTTTTGAGAAGTTGCTTGTAAAGTTTATTTGCCCGGGTCTCTGTGCGTGCCCACGTCTGTCTTGATTCTCTAAAAGGGCAACCTCTATGATTTCACCCATATCTCAAAAGGGATTTTCCTGATATCTCCGGGACACTTTTATGCTATTCTACTTCTAAAGGCTCATGGGAAATCAAGGTGAATCTCAGACAAATTTTGTGTTCGCGTAACCTTTAACTTCTGTTAAGGCCACAGAGCCATAAACAAATAAACAAAGGATCATTCAAATGTTGAATTTATGTTGCATGGTAACCTTTCATTTAGCATTGTGCGCTATTTGAAGCTGCGCCAGCTTTTGCAAGGAGATGTTTTCCGTAACCTTCCATAGAACTTCGTGATAAAAATTTCATACTGAGATGTTGAAGGGATCTTCTGACAACTTATTCTAATGCCCGACATGTTTCTGGTAATAATTTAATTGTATTATTCGTTAGCTTTTTGCAATTAATTTATGTCCACAGTTCTCCCAAAGTGGTCTTGATATCTTAACTCTGTGTAAAGATCAGAATTCGCAGCTTTATGTGCTCCAGAAAAAAACAAAAGGCAAAGGACGCCGAATATGTGCTAACCATTTTAAAGTCCTATTTCTTAAATCTGTATATGTGGTTATAATTACTTCTTTTTTCGCATCGAAAAGGGTAAGCGTGTTCCTTTGCAAGAACGAGGTAGGTTGGTATATAAAATACATACAAGAAAAATGAGATCAGTATACATTTCCACTTACACACTGCTTTGCGCCTTGTATTTACGGAAATAAGTTTTTTCAGTATAATTATTGTTAAATGCAATACACATTTATTCAAAATTTCAGGAGTGCCCAGCAGACGTGTCATTTCGATGGTTCTGTAGTTTGTTAGCAAGATTAAAATTCGTAATAGCATTTTGCAGCTAAAAGTAGATCGTAAAGGACACCCAAAGAATTTATCATGAAATAATATGATAATAAAACGCTTAAAAATTCTTAAAAATAATTCTCATCCAATAAACATCAAGCAAAGAATCAATCTTTCTAAAACCCAACAGCTTATACCAAAGATGCCTAGATTTAGGATGGAATCTAGGCACAAATGCTAGGCTGGCTTACAATTGAGATAAAATATAGGCCAGCGTCTAGGATGGGCTCCACAAAGTGATGGGCGTACAGGGAAGATATAGGGAAGTTGCCAAATAATGAAACATTATGGGCCTAGAGTCGGACAAACTAGTTTGTCAAAATCTACACCAAAACACTAAATTTGCGGAGCAAATGGGAAACAATGATTGTTTGTCGTCCTTGCTATTACATAGGACTTCGGAGATATTTAATTTAAACTTATTAAACTTATTTGTCTTCAGAAGTTCAGAATTATCGTTTTTGGTTCGCTTTTATTCTGATTCGTTTACTTTCGGATTCACTATTCACTTGAAATGGCGGCTTAAGGCTGCGTTAAAAAATAAAGAATGGATGACAATACAACTCAACGTGTAGTAAGCACATGCACAAGTACGTACAAAAGGTATTATGCTTCTCATATGTATATGTATGAATGAAGGGTACGAATATAGGCTTATGTGTAGGAAAGGTTGAGGGGCTGCCTTCTAGGCAAGGGTTCGCTTGAATGACTTTCCTATAGACATGTTCAGATTGCTCTGCGCATGACACGGAGGGAGTGTGCATAAATATCCGCGAATTCCGATACTGGTGCTTAGCTCATTTTTAATTAGCATTGAAACATATAGGACTGCGAAATTAAAACTAAAATATGAGTGTTTTTTCGACGTCGTAAATTGTTAAATTCTGTGAAAATAGATCAGAATTTTTGGCTAGTGGAAAAGACCACAAAAATTAATTACGTAACAGTTAGAAAAATGGTCAAAGGGAGCAATAACAGTACGGGGCATGTTGAACCTGGAAGAGGATCCACTAAAAATAAATCAAAATTATCGTATTACATTGTAGAGGTAAATTAGCATTAAAATAAATCTTGTACTGAATCTAATAGTAACATGACTCGAGATTCATTGATGTGTATGCCTGTGTTAACAATTAAAAATCTTAATCCATTAATTCATGTCCTTTTCATTGACTGGAAGGCGAAAAAAATTCTAATGGGTATTATTACAACGAGGAACAATACATGTTGGCATTTTACACTGATTAGCGTTTATTTACCTCATCAAAATCAGTTTTTTTAATTTTATAAACTTGCACTTAGTGGTTTTTCATATGTAAACAAAAATGAGCTAAGCACCAATGTGCTTTGAAGTTCAAACTTGAACCGCGCTCCAAAGATTTGGTAACCTCCTCCAAATGAACATGTCTATACACCATTCTGGGTATGCTAAGCGTTCTTGGATGCCATAAATGGAGATTTCTTTAATTGTACAAGCTCTGCTTTATAGGCTATTAGGTGGGGCCGGCGATGATTTTTGAATCTGGGCAGGATATAGCAGACATGTCCAGCCTTTGAAGGCTAGCCTTCAATGAAGGCTTCATTGAAAGCGGAATATCAATTTTCCAGAGAGTTGGGAAGGGAAGGCGGAATGGCTGAATTAATTCGGGAAGGCTGAAGGAAGGCTTCCTAGTATTAACAGAAAACGGAAGGCGAAGGAAGGAAGTCTATTACAAATACAACAATGAGAGTGTACTAAAAACACTACAAATGCACAAATGTATAGTTATGTGCACAATGAGACTCAACTCAATTGAGTAAATTGTTTTGCTGATTTTTAGGTGTTTTACCTGCAAAAGGGTTGTTTAAATGCATTGCTATGGTATTTCGTGTTATGAAGGCTGAATAGGAAGGAAGGCTGATATTTTTTGAAGGCTGAAGGCTGGAGGCATTAAATTAATAAGTAAAGTAGGGCTGAAGGAAGGCAAAATATTTTGAAGGCTTCCTTTAATAGAAGGATGAAGGAATGCATTTTTTCAAAAAATTGCCTTCGAAGGTTTGAAGGAGCAATTTCATTTGGACATGTCTGGGATATATGCTGGGGTTACACAGAGGCCCATGTTTGGCTTATACAGTAGTACAAGTTTGCAGACACTTCAGACATTATCAGATCAGGGAAAACTACATATGAATTGGACTGTTATTTACATATGCAGCGGGACTTGGGACAAAGCGCCCACTTTAAATTAGTGTCTAATCAATACTAACAGACGTAACATCTTGCATGCGTAATGACCAAAGATGAATGAAGCTCCAGCATTGTCTCCTGTTGTAGTTGTGTACATACAGGTCAACGTTATACAGTTCTGAAAGAAGCAGTTCTTTAACTCCCAAGTGAGATGTGAATACGCAACTACAACAGATTGAGAATTAAAATAATCGCTACGCGATAATTTGAGGCTTTGCGTAAGGTGGCGTCAGCTACTGCCGCCAAAGTATGACGAATTTTGATTTTGTTTTTCGAAATTTCAGATTTTTTTGCCAAAAACGTACTAGGCCGATTTCAACCACATAATTAACAACTATTAATATTTGCATATGCAAAAAATCGCATTGAAATCGATTCAGTACCTTTAGAGATAACTGTCATTAGACTTGAAGTTCGAAATATTAGTTTTTTTTCCAAAAAAACTACCGGGCCGATTTCAACCACATAAGCAATGAACATTACTACTTACATGAGAAATACTTGTCGTTGAGAATTACGGATGCACGACACAGCTCCGCCTTCGATGGCTGTGTTAAATGTGTCACAATAAATTCTCTAACATAAAACATTTATTTTGACCGAAATATTGAGCAGTAACTTTATTTAATCAACTTTAAAATAAGTAGGTCGGAAAATTAGTGAAAACTTCGTAAAAATTGAAATTGGATTTTACAGACTTTTAAATAAATTAATAATGAATTATTTTTTAGATAACTTCTGGAGTCTAGTACTTCTTCTACTGGGAGCTGAATTGCTATTACCTTCTGCTGGGCCCTCTGTTGGCTTTTTATAAACTCCATCCTCGATTGTCATTGGTTGTGAGGATTTCTTCTCCAACGTTTTCTGTCCGTCCAT
The DNA here is from genome assembly GCA_947179485.1 of Allacma fusca. Lineage (NCBI taxonomy): Eukaryota > Metazoa > Arthropoda > Collembola > Symphypleona > Sminthuridae > Allacma > Allacma fusca. The sequence goes on from OX359246.1 coordinate 63,634,363, forward strand.
TAATTTCACACAGGAATAGTCGTTATCACATTGTGTTTCTTCTTTACGAACGTCAGCCATGATACCTTCAACGACTCCATCATCTTTACCATTTACATGGTCGCCATTTTTAAATTTACTCGACGATAATACTCATAAAAAATCATTGAAATACAATCAATAGTTTTGGAGATAATTGTCATTTGAATTAGACATGTTCATACCGTTTTTGTTTAAAATACCGTAATTACCGTTACCGTAAAGTGAAAAAACTTTGGTAATATTTTTAAGGTACGGTATCGTAAATTAATCAGAGTTTTGGGAAAATGTGAATAAAAGGCGATTTTTATGGAAATATATGAAGTAAAAATTTAACAGAATTATTCAATAATCAGTTTAGCGTCAGGCGTCACGTCATCATCGTAGCGTGTCGGGGTTGGTTTTTTTCAAAGCGGATAGTGCAACGTTGAAATTTTTTTGTGTAAAGTACATGTAATGTACATACATGTATTTCAAATATTGTGATAAACCCTCACACCAATTTTGATTGGTGTAGAAACAACCAAATAAAAAATATAACAAGAAATAAGTGGGACTATTTGGCGTGAGGGAAGAACGAAGAAGCGAGCTGCGCCATGCGGTTGTTTGTGTATAAGGGCTCCATTTTCATTACGCTGCATGACAGCGCGCGTCTCACCTCCACAAAGACAATCCTGCGTGTGTACGTCTAAGCACACTTGCATGGCCCCTTATTTATATATGCATACGAATTACCCGTCGATTTTGAAGGGGGCCCACTGTAACGTGACACATTTTTAAATTTTCGATTGTAGTAAAATTACAGCCGTGTGATTTAAGCTTTTAAAATTAATCACATTGCAGTCGGCCCCTCGTGAAAAAAAAAATCATAAATGTGCACAAATTTACATCGTAATTTCTTTCTAAACTCCGAAATATTAATGTCACGATTCCGAAAAAAATCTTGAGGTGACCTTTCGTTACGACAATAAATTTGAGATAGGCAGATTGTCGATCAGTGTTAAAGAATTGGCGTAAAAAATTATTGTAATTTTCGGTTTTCTGACCTTCAAAATCATTTTTACGAAAAAAACTTTTTCGTAACATTTTTTTCACCTCACTCTGCATTTAATTTCAAAAATGCAAATTTTGTCTGAAAAAGTAACTTTTGTCGCTATCCACTTTGAAAAAACAAACCCGTCGGGGCTTGTACGTACGTTCGTACACTTAATTAAGTGTAGTATGTGTTCATTCAGCACGCGCCGCACAGTACGCATATTTTCATCAACAAATATATCCAGCCAGAGACTTGGTTTAGGATTCAATATTGCTGCTTTAGCTCTGGACATGACTTGTAAAGGGAAAAACCACAATTTTATGAGCCACCCGCTAGATTGACGATATCCTATGGAGATACGATATCGCTTCAAAAAAGCGAGAATTATCGTAGCTAAACCGTACCTCAATATTTTACGGTAATTACGGTATTACCGTACTACAATACCGTAGTTGACATGTCTAATTTGAATTGACGTCCAAAATTTCAAGAAATTTTTCTCAAAAACTATCCGGCCGATTTTAACCAAATACGAGCTCAGCCTTAATTTTGACACAAGTAATATCCATAAAAAATTGAGTAATCGTGCGGAAGGACACACAGACGCACGGACAAGGGTATTTTACCAGAGGGCTGACGCCACCCTAAAAATTCGTAAGAGTCTCAAACTCAGATATGACAGCGCTTTCATTTGTGTGGTCTGCCGACACAGATTATAATATGGATGGCTCATATACCGAGAGAGAGACATAGTTCCTTTTAGAGCAGAATGAAATGACAGTTGTTTGTCGGGAATCCGGGTAGTAATTGCTGAAAATTGTACGGATAATTTTCGGGATCCTGGACCATCCCTCATAGCGAAAGTGCTCGAGTTTATAGATCAATTCAATAAAAAGATAGTATTTTTCAGTGAAGACAGGTTATGGATTTGATACAAGGGATAAATGTAGTTGCATGCTAACACATGCGTCTTTTAAGATGCTAAATTTAAAGTGCAATAAGTAAATTCACGACGTTATTCACCACGAAATCAACAAAATCTGGTGTTGATGTTCTTTCAAATGTAGAGAATGATGCAACTTTGATGCCGCTCTTACTCACAGCTTGGACAACACTTTTAGTGTACCCCTGATTCCAAGAATTTTCAGAAAGTAATGAGACCATAATAATTCTTTCCTTAAGACTTTCCATAGCTTCGGGTATTCCAAAGGCATTGTCGTATGTTGCGGTGTGTGTGACTGATAAATAGTAAAATCCCGATGTAGTTTGATTTACTATGAAAGTTGCAGATTACACGTGTAATTAAGTAATTGACTTGCCCGAATACAAGAATTACTATTCTAAAGATTAACAAGAGTATTTATTGAGATGTTAACAGTTCCGTGTCTTAATGCATTCTGTCACAAGCGCTAGTCATCATTGCATCTTAACCAGATCAATGTACTAATACTTACATACGCTTGCTATGCTACATTTCATAATACTTGCCTTACAATTATTACTATGAAAGTAATATTCAATACTTTTGCTATTGTCAAATAACTTAGAAATAACAAAAATAGCTAAATAAAATAATTTCACTTTCTTCGATTAAAAATAATAGCAGTAACAATTACTACTGCTACACAGTAGCAAAACTATGCCATTTCACTTCTCAACATTCCGCCCATCTTGAAATAACTATTTCAACACTACCGCCCATCGTGAAATAAAATTGGTCACTCTGATGTATCGCTGTTGATTGATTGTGATGGACACATTCCTCCGACTGTATAACCCCATACAGTAAATAGTCCGATTGGGTTACCCTTCGCTCCGGTTACTCTTCCACATCTCATTACATCGAAGAATACATCAGCCCCCAAAAGTATATCGATGTATCCCGGTACCATAAATCCAGGATCTGCTAAAGGCAAACCTCTTAAATGGCTTACTTCATCTTCATTAACTTTTCGCTTCGGTAACATCGTTGTAACCTTGGGAAGAATGTATGCATTGACTTTCATCTCGAAATCATCTTCTTGGTTTGATCTTAACCCAAGTGTGATCGAAGAATTGGAAATTCCCGCTTTCGATTCTCCAACTCCAGAAATATTAACATCACAAATCTTCCGTTCTAACTTCAAGGAACCTGCTGCTCTCTCCGACACAAAGCTAACATCGGAGCCTGGATCAAGGAGTGCTCTGAATTCTTGCAATCTTCCTTTACCATCTTCAACAGCAATCACTGCAGTAGCCATCAATCCTTTCTTTGCTTTTGCAAATACAGAGCTAATGCCAATATGTGCTGTTACCGATTCTGTTCTGACCTCACTTCCAGAATTCCTCCGTATGTGTAAAAGTGAGTGATGAGCTCCTTGACAAATGCTGCATACTGTACTGCTAAAACACTTCGTTGCCAAATGACCCGCTCGCATGCATTTGTAGCATAACTTCAATTCTACTACCTTTGCCCGTCTGTCAGAAACCGTCATTTTCAAAAATGCTTCGCAGTCCCCAATCAGGTGCTCCTTACTTGAGCATAATAAACAGCAAGCATTGACATTCGTATGATGAGCATGCACAATTTTCTTGCTGCTCCCCTGCTGCTTTTCCGGCATAGTTTCACTGATTGGCAACTTCTTTCCAAATTCTGATGAGCACAGAATAACAGCACGATCATCCAGGAACTCAATCAGCTCCGCCATCTTTGGAATTCTTTCCCGTCCAATTTTAGTTTCCCACAACTTATGTGTTTCGTTGTCCAACTTTGTAGTAATTAGTAACATTGCCAAGTCACTGTCTTCATCAATTGGTCTTTCCAATGCTCTTAGTGCTCTCACTACCGATGAAGCAATATCCACCATCCTCCGCAGCTCGATTCCTGATTCTCTTTCCAGAATAGGCATATCGATTAGTCGATTTAAATGAGTTTTAATTAACTCACGCGTGTTATGGTATCTTCTGTTTAATGTGGCCCATGCTTCTTCATAGTTTGCATCAGAAATTGAAAACGGCTGCAACAATTCTGCTGGACTTCCCTTCAGACAACCTTTGAGATAACTTAATTTCTCTGCGCCCCTAAGTGTCGGATGAATATGAATACTTGACATAAATAGGTCCCTGAATGAAGTCCACTCCAACATACTACCAGAAAATGTTGGCGTCTCCAATTTTGGTAACTTCACCGTCACAGCATGCTCCGATGCTCCATCAGCCGACATCCTCCTTTTCGATGCTTGAGGTTCAGTGCCAGACATCCTTCCGATGATGCGCTTCACTGCCACCTTAACTTCATCAAACCGATCCGCTATTTCATCATACTGTTGAAGATGTACTTCCTCCTCCTGCTCCGGGCATGAAGACATAATTTCTTCAAATAATGAATTGAAGTCCTTCCACATATCCGTAATTTGTTGATCATAGACCCCAGCTGTAGCCGCATTCCACAGTTGCGCATTCTCATGGTCAACCTTAGCCTTTACTCTTGTTAACTTGGACTTCACCAACTTTCTTCTTGCAATCAGAGCATCCATAATGTCAGTCACCACAATAACTCCTCAGTAAAAATATGATTCAGACACTATCCGGTTCGAAGGACCAAATGTTGAGGTGTGTGTGACTGATAAATAGTAAAATCCCGATGTAGTTTGATTTACTATGAAAGTTGCAGATTACACGTGTAATTAAGTAATTGACTTGCCCGAATACAAGAATTACTATTCTAAAGATTAACAAGAGTATTTATTGAGATGTTAACAGTTCCGTGTCTTAATGCATTCTGTCACAAGCGCTAGTCATCATTGCATCTTAACCAGATCAATGTACTAATACTAACATACGCTTGCTATGCTACATTTCATAATACTTGCCTTACAATTATTACTATGAAAGTAATATTCAATACTTTTGCTATTGTCAAATAACTTAGAAATGACAAAAATAGCTAAATAAAATAATTTCACTTTCTTCTATTAAAAATAATAGCAGTAACAATTACTACTGCTACACAGTAGCAAAACTATGCCATTTCACTTCTCAACATCGTACATCATAACGAAGCCAATCATCACTTCCACCCCCGTTACCATCATTGGGAAGGCTTGTCCTGGGGCTGATTCCAGCCATTCCAAGCCACAAAAAATGCAAACCACAGATGTGATTACGGCTGCTAGCTTGATGAAATAGTGTGCGTAAGCAAAGCTCTGGTTGTACAGGGAAAGATTTAAATGCACACGACGGCATGTTTGCAGAGCCGACCTTAGACGATCTTCTGCCAGATATTTTTGGTCTCTGAAAGTTTAAATGATGGACGTTAGGTTTTCCATTTAGGTCATATCAAAATGTATTAAAATGAGCTTTGCATAAAGTTTGAATTAATTTAACTGGTAGGTGATTTATGCATTTAAGTATGTTATTGGGAGTGGGGCTGCTATATTAATATTAATCATTAGTTATTACAATACCCCAATTCCGAAATTTGATTTCTGATTACAGACGACGCGTGGGTAAACATAGACAGCTGCATAAAAATCGAAAGGGTCAGCGGTCCACCAATGAAGTAAACCAAGAATATTTCCAGTACCCAAAAGAATACTGTGCGCCATGTCGAGTCCAGGTTGCAAATTGAGCCAACGAAAAATGGACTTGTTGGGTCCAAAACAATCAGAGGAAAAATCATGGACCAGCCAAGGTACACTGTCGAAAATGAAAAAATTGTGAACAACTCCTGAAAGGTGTACTTCAACCACCGGAACTTCACTGGCTCATCTAAAAACAGAATTAATGCACAAGCTTCATAGCTTTATTTCCTGTCATATTGTGTCGTTTACCACAAGAAAATGATTTTAACCTGTGCCGTTGTAAAGTTCGTTAAACACCAACACTGTCCCTTGAGGATAATAAATGAGAAGCGCCACAGCATTGTACAAGGACAGAAGAGCAGCTAATAGAGCAACTGGTTGGAGAGTCATGTCAATCAGTTTGTAACCATCTGGAGCAATTAGCATTCGCAACCAGGTTCCAGCTAAATACAGGATGTGCAGAAAACCCAATCCGAGCTGGAGCTTGAAGCACCATTTCTTCAAACAGGATTTGGTTTCGTAAATTTTCCCATTTTTTCTATCAACGTCCAGAGGAAGTCTTCCAAGAACGGACGCAATCCATAGAGTGGTGAAACACCAGCGAACTTCATGTTTGGATAACATTTTGAACTAAAATGTTAAAAAAGAGCTAACAATGTTCAGATGTCTGTCCTATGTGTATATCGTTCGAACTGTTAGGATATCTAATAATAATTTGTGTAGTTTGTGTAATATGTTCTTTTGTGCATAGACTTACATATGTTATTATTTTAGCTTAGCTCGTAAGACATTTTAAATGGAGTTTTGAATTTCTCGAGCTTAATATGGATAAAATAAATCTTAAATGCACGGCAAGAAAATGCTGTCTCACAGTTCGTTATTGTCTGACTGAAACAAGTTTAGTAGCTTGCAAATTGATAATAATGTAGTTGCGGGTTGCAAGATTAAACTGACAGTGCGGGAGACAATACAGGCCTTGAGAGATGGGCATGTTTGGATAACATTTTGAACTAAAATACTGCAGAGTTAACAATGTTCAGATGTCTGTCCTATGGGCGTATCGTTCGAACTATTAGGATATCTAATAATAATGTTTCTTATAATAATTTAATCTTTAGAAATCAAATTCTTTTTCTAATAATTCGAGTTTTGAATTTCTCGTGTTTAATATGGATAAAATGAATCTTAAATTCATAACAAGAAAATTATGTCGACAGTTCTTACAGTTCGTTACTGTCTGACTGAACCAAGTAGTTGCTTTTAAATGGATAATAATGTGGTTGCAGGTTGCAAAATTAAACTGACAGTGCGGCAGACAATACAAGCCTTGAGAGATGGGCGTGTAAAACACGCTGAAAGCATGTGGGACATTCATTAAAATCTTTTTTCAAACAATATTATACATATGTACTTCCATGTTTATTTAACAAGTTCCGACTGAAGTTACGTAGTGTTGAAACTATTCCGGTTCGGACCGAAATTTTGTGGCCCGCTCAAGTTTTTACAAACGTTTAGTCAAATTGAAATCCTCTGTTCCAAATATGTGCCAGAGCCTTGTGTCTTCTGTAATTTTGACCAAACCGTGAGTACCGTTCCTGTATAGGCACCAGAGCTCACCATTTGTTGGAATCTAATTACAAACTCGATGCGCTTTTGCCAGCCTATTCGTTTAAAAGCATACGACAGAGTATACAAGTGTCCAGGTAACGCCAGCCAAATGATTTATTTCAAATATGATAATACAACAAGGAAGAAATGCCGATTGGTGGATAGACAACTAATTCTGTATTTGGTCTAAATGGTCTGGTCCGGTCCATTATGGGCAGGCGAATGGATCAGGCGATTTGTTTCCTGTTTCGGGATCGCACCGGGTCACGTCCCTTGGCCCGAATGTGCGGAATAGATCATATGGAATGGTCCTGCACTTGGGCCAGACTAAAAATCTTGGAACAGACCGAAAAGTTCCCAGCACTAGGCCACATTATGCTCACATCCTTTTGGCATGGATTAAACCAAACCACTCTAGTCGTGTTGGGAAGTGGTTCGCACCCCGAATGCATCATGGAATTTTTGATGATTTGATGGTTAAACGTACGCAAAAATGTAGTACAATCATTGTGTCAATTGTATCAACAGGACGGAATTTTCCATATTAATAAAGTAAGCTTTCGATACTCCCATGATTTTTTAATGTAAATGAGATCCAACTTAATTATTTTATTTACACAGCGTTTTATGCTGGAATACTAACACAAAAAGGGCATTTAAATGAAAACGGTTCATTTTATGTCTCACATAAAGCGTGTTTTGACCGTACCCGTAAAATTTATCTCCGTTACGGAGAGACCTCTCACATTAGTTCGGACCGTATGTAACTACATACTTACGTACATTAGTGTGAATGCGAGATGTCTGTTCGTAGGAGGTTGGAATGTTGTTTCCGTTTAGTTCCTTCCGTGATGCGAACAAAAATTTACGGTTACGGAAGGAACATGTTTTATGTGAGTACACCCTTACATTTTGAGTACTTTGGGGATCTTAATCCTGTTGTTTGGACTGGTCCTGAAACTGGACCATTTGTATCTGGTGTTGTCCAAGTGTTGGACCGGACCAGACCACTGCGGACCAATATAAGTGCCCCGGCTCGGACCATTGGTATCCCTAATTGACAATGACATGAATCTTTGCAGTTTCCCTACTAAGACAATTTTCTTAAAACACGCTTAAATACGTTTGCTTAGTTGTCGTTCACTTTATACGATCTTGACAATAATACAGCTCTCTCCAAACCCGTTAGACTCAAATTTCGAGATACAGCGGTCAGGGAAATGAAACAAAGTTTGACTTTTGATTGACTCTATTGTTTTTAAAATTTAACACTAAAAACCATGACTTCAAAAAAGTTTTTCTTCAATTTAAGTAAAATTTTAATTTTCATAACTGCACATATATTTCAAACAAAATCTGGACACGACAACTCAACAACTTGTAATGACATAAGGCTATTATTGTAATATTTGACACAAATAGAGTAAGAATGTAGAAGTTAATCAACTGTAACTCGGTGATTATCGGGGGAATTACACCGACGTACATAAGAGCCGATGATGATTACCTTCAATCAGAGGTGGATTAATAAAATAATTTCCCCCCTGGCCCTAACCTTTAAAATAGATTTGCGGGGCTTACACATGCAAACTGAGGGCCTTAGTCAAATTTTTTTTAACTTGGCCCTAAATTTTCCTACCTGTGCTTTTCGTCATTTCAAAAGTTTTCATCATTTTCACTACTATTTATTCTGACAGCATCGACCAGAAAACTTGTTTTCAACTTTTGAGAGCGCAAAAGCCTCTTCTTTTAAGCTTTTTTAGCTATTAATTCATTTTGATCTTGAAGTGAAGTATATGCACATGATTGTTGGTTAATTTTTGGAGATTTTGTTTACGTGGACTTGAAACTTTCAAACTTGGCTTACAAAAATTGATTATTTACTTGATTTTTAACCACTAAAGATCTAAAACTTTTTGAACCATCCAGAGCGCTATCATTGCATGATGGCTGCATAATTTTAATTAATGTCGAACATGTGTTAATGGAAGCCAAAGTTAATTTTATACTTTACTTACTCTCTTACCCAAAGTTAGAATTTAATCATGGTGGTTAAAAGTTAATGACTGATTAGTCACACTGTACTAAATATTCAAAGGCGTACGCAAAAAGTGTTTATCTATTCGAATTAACCATTCAAATTCCAAGATGTAAGATTCATTTGGTAATTTGTTTAGCATTGCGGTATATTATCCCTTTTCACTTTTCTTTTTTTGTACTCTAAAATGGCATTATTGTTTCTTGACTTGGACAGGACTAAGTTGTTAACACTAGGTTAATATAATTTAAGCCTGCCCAAGCAAACAAAAAAGAAACGTTAAAAAAGAATAGCAATTCATTGTTTTCTTGCATTCGTGCAAAAAATTCTTAAAAATAAAATTCCAAGAATTTTTTTGCACGAATGAAATAAAAAAAATGAACCGATATGCTTAACATGTCATGTACATTAGTGACCGGTAATCCAACTTAAGGATTCAACTAATATTTAAGGGGTGAACCCTTATATATTGTTACTGGCGCAGAGTTATAGTATTTATTATAAATAAGATAAGTATTATGATTGTAGGTATAGGAGCATGATTTCGGACAGTTTCGTGTAGAGTTAAATGCTCTTTAAAATGAGCCATTGCACGGTATTGTTGGAGCAGTGGAACATTAGTATCCTTTGGGTTTGTGGGGTAATATTGTAAGTAATGCAGATTAATAGCATTTATTACAAATGAAGATAATTATTATAATTGTAATTATAATAATATAATTTCGGGAAGTTTAGTGTAGAATTAAATGTTCTTTAAAATGAGCCATTGCACTGTGTTGTTAGAGCAGTGGAACTTTAGTATCCTTTGATTTAAGTACACATTTAATGTAAATTTATCTGGATTGTAAACATTTAGCAAAATGTACTATTGATATGAAATGAAAGTGATTATCAAAACAAATGTAATAATTTAAATTAAATGTGTACTTAATTCAAAGGATACTAAAGTTCCACTGCTCCGACAATACAGTGCAATGGCTCATTTTAAAGAACATTTAATTCTACACTCAACTGTCCGAAATTATATTATTATAATTACAATTATAATAATTATCTTCATTTGTAATAAATGCTATTAATGCGTCACCAAAATTTTATAGTAACATCCTAGTTATGAAAAGCGTCTCACAATAAAATTTCATGCATTTCTGATTAATAGAACACCCTTAAATATTTTCCAATGTTAAATGAACGGTCACCGTGCAACTTAAATTCGCCATTTGCCTCCAACTTTTGTTTATTTTCCCGAAGGGCTCTACGACTTTAAGTGTTACAGGAACATTCATGGAGATTCGCAATGATCTCCTATTGACTTTAAGCTTTCGATGGTAGAATTACATCGAGCTGTTCATGAGATAACCAAGAAATTCGCTTTTTGAGGTATGGGTGAAAGCATGAGGTTGCTTTTTAGGGATGGACAGATCTAGGCATGACGCAGACCTGGGCGCGTAGCCTTTAAAAGCAACTTCTCAAAAAATATTATTCTACTAAGTAAGAACATTATAGCTTAGGAGTTTCAAAACATCAATTGTCAAACTTGTCGTTTGACAGCTAAGATTATTTTGTTTTACTTGAGCTTCAATGTTTGAAAATTCAATTTTCAAAGTCAATTCAAACTATGCTACACATGTTCCAAGTTTTGAAATATTTGATAACAGCCTCATCTTTTGTAATATTGTAAAATCTAAACTTTATCTAGTGAGTCTTTCTTTTTGGAAACATTTTATTTTGTATTTTATTTTACTTGTAATAAATTATAATTTTCGGAACTTCACACAGCACTGCGCACAAACTGTTCTTTCAAAACCGTCTTCTAAAATATATTATGGTGTTGAATGATTTAAACTTCGTTGCGGTTACACAATTTTCTAAGGATATTCTAAATCCTTAACTTGAAACCACTCCCCATAAGTAATAAATTGTGCCTATTGTTTATTTGAGTGAATCAACAATGATTTTTTAAAAACTGCATGGGTTTGATTTTCATGAAAAACTTCCTTATATACACGCTAAAGGATCAGTAATAGTGTATACATATATGTCAAAATGGCCTCCCAATATGCCGTATATTAGTGCTAAACATGCCGAAAATGTTTAGAGTAGGGTATTTTCGGCATTTTAGGAGGGTAGGCATAAAACCCAGTGTAATTTCGTTTTTGTGCAACCCTGGTCATCTTCTTGATTCAAACATTCGAAGTTTTTCATTATTTAAATGATTTTTAATTAAAATGATTTTAATAAAACTGTATTTTCATGTCGAACTGGGCAGGCAAATATCAAAGGGCGTTTGAAATTGGACAATCGTACGTGTCATGTCCATGGGTTTGTAGCTTATTGGATCAAATAGAATAATTCATTACCGATTTTTGGTTGGTTTTGCTGTTTTCCAATGGAAAACCATCCACCCACCTAAATAGTAAAATTTTCATTGGTGGCGCAGTTACAATATTTCCTTCTACAAATGCCGTTATATTTTAAATTAATGCATTTGCGTGAACTGAGGTCATGTTAGCGTCATAGTCACTGGCGGTACCAACTAACGGTTAAAATAATACAAAATTTCACAGGTGCTGCACTTTCTGGTACCCCTTATGGTCAGTACCAGTGTCTTCAAGGTATACCGAACTGCATGTACATCTGACGTAATGTATAAGTACCGGATTCCCCATTGTCAGCACCAGTTTATATTCAAATGATACCCGGTGCACGGTTATTCCTTTCTCCCAAACCCCCCCCCCCCAATACGAAGAACCCATCTTGCGAACGAAAGGCCATGTACAATAGTACAAACATGTAGATACTTCATACATTACCAGTTCAGGGGAAACTATACAGGCACGGATCTTCCGGATAGACTGAAACTATATATGTCATGACATGATTCGATGTTAATTATGCATGGGGAGCCCACTTTACATTAGTGTCTGGACTAGTGGTCGGACTAGTTCAGTTCAAAACTGAAAATTTCAGTTCAGTTCAGTTCAGTTCAGTTTGGTTCATACAAATTTTGGTTCAGTTCGATACACAAACTAAATTGAATGGTTCGGTTCCTGCGTAAAACTGAACTGAACTGAATCGTTTGAACTGATTGTTACGCATGTACGATAAAGCCTGTTTCTGTCGTTCTATATGACGCACTTCTCATCTCTGAGTGTTACTTTTTAAGAAGTATCTACGTAAAATGTGATTGCATTTGCAGTGCTAGAACAGTACTAGATTGAACATATTTAAAATCAGATTAAAGTGGGATACAAAGAACTGCGTATACCCCTTTTTTTAAAAATCTATATATATATACATATTCAGTTCAGTTCAGTTCAGTTTCAGTTCATAGAAGAAACTGAACTGAACTGAACCGAAGAATAGCTAACTGAATTGAAATTTTGATTTTCGATTCAGTTCACTTTCTGAACCGAACTAAACTGAATTTTACGAACCAAACTGAACTAGTCCGACCACTAGTCTGGACGCGTGTTGAATGTACATATGCTTTCATTTCTAATCAATAGACAAAGTATCATGTATGATTAATGACCAAAGATGAATAAATTGTAATGAAATAAGTGTTATAGCCAGTTGCGGACTCAGACAGCAATGTTTTATGGTTTTCAAAGAAACATTTCATTAAAATGCGAAATAAAGTGGAAATTGAAACATTCGAACGGTCTCACAATCAGATGTGTCAACTTTCAATACGTCACTATGTTGAAAACTACTTACAATAAACACATATTCAACCTTTTAGGTGGCTCATACATATATAGTGCTATTACAAAGAGACATTCGATGAACGTAGTTAATAGGTATAGCAGTACGTTGAGCTGTAGCAGGTAGCAGATATTTCAGATTTCTGAGTTTGAATTATGTATGCCTAGCTGCCAACATAGGATATTTTCGTTATAACAATAATATGGGGTTTATACTCCGATATACATACCAACGGGTCTTAAGGAGCTTCCTACACCTTTATTCTTATAAATTCACATCTTGGAGCCATCGAGCTCTGGACCACCCGTTCATTCCAAACTTGGTCTGCATGTTAACACATCATGTATAATCAATGACCGAAGTAGAGACAAGGTGCCTTCTCAATTATGTTGTCCGCAATATAAGCACATACAGTTTCATGGCATATATCCGGTATAGCACAGCAACCATAATACGAAGACTTTATAGAGAGATTGAAATGTAAAGCTACACTACAGGTAGAGGGAGAAAATATGCAGGCACGGGAGGAGACAACTGACATGTCGTGGAAACGTCTTATCCGAATATCAGTAGTCACAGTGTAAACAAATACACCGATTCATTTTGCTCATCAGTATCAGTGTACGGCAAAAACTACTGCCTCCAAACCTTATTTGCATAATGATAGTCTATAGGGAAAGATATAAAGTACCTAACAATATTTGGAGGGGCTGCTAGAGTTGAAAGCCGGATCTTCTACAGTCTTAAATATTATAATAAATTTTGGACAGCAGTACACATTTCCATTTACAAACTTCCTGTATTTACGCAATGCGACAAGCATACTGGACACAATATACGGGTTTCTTAACCATCCCTAATATAGCGAAAGTATATACCAATATATTGTAAAATACGATACAAATGTATTCAATCTTTCAAGAGTGCCGGGACATGCATTTTACCCCAGTATTGTGCATATTGATACTTGCATGCATCTTTGAAGATACTTATTTTAGAGTGCAATTAGTAAATTCACAACGTTATTCACCACGAAATCTACAAAATCTGGGGTTGATGTTCTTTCAAATGTGGAGAAGGATCCAACTTTAATGCCGTTGTTACTCACAGCATGGACAACGCTCTTAGTATATCCGTGTTTCCCAGAATCCTCGTAAAGTACTGAAACCATCAGTATTTTTTCCTTAAGACTTTCCATAGCTTCGGGTAATCCAAAGGCATTGTCGTACATCATAACGAAGCCAATCAACACTTCCACCCCGGTTACCATCATTGGAAAGGCATGCCCTGGAGCGGATTCCAGCCATTCCAACCCACAAAAGATGCAAATCACAGATGTAATTATGGCTGCTAGTTTGAAAAAATAGTGTGCGTAGGCAAAGCTCTGGTTGTACAGGGTGATATTCAAACGAACACGACGACATGTTTGAAGAGCCGACCGTAACCGATCATCTGCCAAATTTTCTTGGTCTCTAAAAATATAAATATTGAACGTTAGGTCTTTTATTGAGTACATTTCAAAATTTTCTAAAATGTGCTTTGTATAATGTCTGAATTAATTTAAGTGGCAGGTGATTCACGTTCCAGTGAAATGCAACTTTGTGTATTTAAGTCTGTTATTGTCATCTGGGCTGTATGATTTATATTAATACTGATCAGTAATTATGATTTATACCCCAGTTCCGAAATTTGATTTTGATTTCAGAAGATGCCTGCACAAACATAGACAGTTGCATAAAAATCGATAGGGTCAGCGGTCCACCAATGAAGTAAACCAAGAAAACTTCCAGTGCCCAAAAAAATACAGTGCGCCATATTGAGTCCAGGTTGCAAATTGAGCCAACGAAAAATGGACTTGTGGGGTCCAAAGCAATCAGAGGAAACATCATGGACCAGCCAAGGTAAACTGTCGGAAATGAAAAAATTGTGAACAACTCCTGAAAGGTGTACTTCAACCACCGGAACTTCACTGGCTCATCTGAAAACAGAATTAATGCAAAGGCGACATTGTTTTATTTCATGTCATATTGTGTTGTTTACCACAAGAAAATGATTTTAACCTGTGCCGTTGTAAAGTTCGTTAAACACCAACACTGTCCCTTGAGGATAATAAATTAGAAGAGCCACAGCATTGTACAAAGACAGAAGTGCAGCTAGTAGAGCAACTGGTAGGAGAGTCATGTCAATTAATTTGTAGCCCTCTGGAGCAATTAACATTCGCATCCAGGTTACTGCTAGATACAAAACATGTAGGTATAAGGCTGAATCCGAGCTGTACTTTAAAACCCCATTTCTTTAAACTGGATTTGGATTCGTGAATTTTTCCATTTTTCTTATCAACGTCCAGAGGAAGGCATGCAAGAATGGACGCAATCCATAAAGTAGTAAAACACCAGCGAACTTCATATTTGGATAACATTGCGGTTCTAAAAGGCTGGAATGCTACCAAACATTAGGTAACTGTTTTAAGAGCACGCCCTAAAAATTTCAGTGCGGATGAATTGATTTGGAGAATAAATTTAATAAATTGAAGTCAGCGTGCTGCCGTTTTATTCCTGTAATTAATTAAGCCAGATTGTGTAAAATATCTAAACGTTTAGTAAACTAAACAGGATCACATGAACGATTCAATAACAGCATTGCGTAGACTTATATTCTTATTCCACCTTCGCTCGTATGACATTTTTAATGGAGTTTCGAATTCCTCGTGCTTGATACGGATAAAATGAATCTTAAATTGATGGCAAGAAAATGATGTCTTAAAGTTCGGTTTTGTCTTAACTGACCAAGTAGTCGCTTGTAAAAGGATAAGAATGTAGTTGCTGGTTGCAAAATTAAACTGACAGTGTTTAGATACGGCCGACAATTTAAGCCTTGAGGAAAGACTGTGTAAAACGTGCTGGATTTACGTGAAACCTTCTTTTAATTATTTCTGCCAAACATTCTTGACACCGTGTACGTTAATCAAGTTCGGAATCCCTTTACTTAGTGCTGGATTTGTTCCGGTTCGGACCAAAATTCTTTAGCATAATCCAGTTTCGTCCAAACGTTTGGACCAATCGAAAATATGTTCCAGATTTATCCCAGGACAGGGACAGGGTGCCCAGAAGTCCTGATTTGATCAGGACTGTCCTGATTTGACCCAGGGTCACCTGATGACCTGATAAGCCTGAATTTAGTCCTGATTTCGCAGTATAGCTTACAAAAATATCACTTTGTTGCATTTTGGGGCAAAGCGATATGGCATCATAAATTATGATTCATAATACTTAAATAAACAATACATATAAACCTAAATGCTGCTCTGCATGTACAATTGTTTAATTTTGAACGTTTTTATTTCGCACTGTTCAAAACTGCAGTTGTCCGGAACAGTTCTGCAGCGTTCACTTTGAAGTACCAATAACAGTTAATTCAACTAAATGCAGTAAAACAAATGCATGAAGATTTGCTAATCCGTATGCCAACGGCCATACCACGTTGAAAGCACCAGTTCTCGTCCGATCACTGAAATTAAGCAACGTTGGGCCTGGTTAGTACTTGGATGGGTGACCGCTTGGGAACCCTGGGTGTTGTTGGCATTCCTGTTTGCACTTTTTCTTACCGTCTGCATTAATAATTCTTTCTTCCGTGGGTATTAATAATAGTTTATGATATTTATCGTAGGTACGTGTGCCCATATTAAACGTTTAGTTTGAAGTTTTGTTTTCATTAGTAATATCGGTAAAAACTGTCTTCATTAAATATTCGGATTGCCAAGGAATAGTTGCCTTTACCGTTGCAGTGAGAAAAGGAATGAGTTTTATTAAGTGTACCACTAAAGGAGAAATGGTTTTGGTGCAACATCTGTAGATGTGATGCAAGTTGTGCAAATGGTGCGATCCCTAATTTCAAAAAGCGCATTTCGACCACGTCAAGTAAATTTGTCTGTTTCAATCATTTAAAAATCAAAGTGATGACAAACCCGAAACTGCCGAATTAGCCTTGGCATATTATGGAGTAAAGCACCCATAATCTTTCAGAAGTTTGGAATTCCTTTTTCGTTTAATGGAAAAATGTTTCAAAATATTCAAGTGTCTGCTTCGTTGACTTTAGGACAAAGAAAAGTTGCAGCTTTAGTTCGAAATATTCTAGCTCCTTTTTTAGTCGAAGCTTTGATAATAGAAATAATATCTCAAGAATGTTAATTTTCTACATTATTAGATTTAAGCAATAAAATACAGTTACGTGTTGTCCTTTTTTTAAGATACTTTGACCCTTGGAGTGAAAACTTTAGGTTTTTAGAACGTTAAATTTTTATGAAGATCGCGAAGAAACGGGAAAATGTCGTCTTGTAGATCTAACAAAAAATATATTCGGCTGGTCTACACGTTAAAAAGCATTATCTTATTGTGTTTATAATTGTAGTGTAAACCTTGGGGTTCGAACGGGTGAATTTTTAAAACTCAGTTAAGAGTCCTGATTTGAGAATGGAATAATCTGGGCACCCTGGACAGGGAATCTACTGTGTTTTAGAACAACCCAATAGACTATTCCTGTATAAGCTTCCAAAGCGGACCTTTCAAAATCGATGGGATTTTAAGGAATAAATGCCGACTGGTGGATATTTTGCCTAAAATAATAGGCACCGTCAATATTTGGTGTAAGTGGTTTGGTCCGGTCGTTCTGGGCCCACGGATGGACCAGGCGATATTTTCCGTGGAATCCGCCGGACCACGTCCCTTGCTTCGACCTTCGACTCCTTGGAACAGACCTTATTGTCGCTGAGGAGGCAAAATTGTCTACGTGCGCACGCGCTTGTACAGCACTTAGACCATTTTGCATTTTCAGCAACGATATGGAATGATCCTATGCTTGGACCAAACCAAAAATCTTGGAACAGACCGGAACATTCCCAGCACTAGGCTACATTACAGTATACTCACATCCTTTTGACACATATCAAACCAACCTACTCTAGTATGTGTGGGTAATGTGTGACATATTTTATATTTAGATTTATAAAATATGTACGTGAAGGGAAGAACATTACTTTCCTGTAGATTATTCGTGCATACGTGTATCTGTACAAACAAGAGCCTACAGCATTTACTTTACACTCAATCAAGGAAATCAATATATCGTGTTTCACCTCGTTGTATTATTCTCCATCGAACGTTCGTTCCATTTTAAAGAAATATGTATATACACGTGTGCATTTAATTTGCATGGTCAATTGCGTTGAGTTCATGCTCCTGGGTGGTCTGGAACCTACAAGTAAAAAAATCAATGGAGAAAACTAAAACCTTTTTATCAGAATTTGTTTTAGATTTTTTACCGAAATGAGAAATCAGTTTGGTTAATTTATGAAAATGTTTGCACATTTGATGGTGTAATTTGAAATACAAAAAAATGTTTAGAATAATATAGTATTGGTGTTGAAAAAACAAACAATTATAAAAAATAGTTTTTGTCTTCTCTTTGGTTGCTTTCTGTGATTCTACATCATAACTGTATTTAATATAATTTAATTTCGTGCTTATAGCTCAGTATTGACATCTGTACAGGGTTCAATAGGGTATCGCTATATTTCCATTTCTTATACTGCATAGGATGAGTAGTCTGTAAGTATTTAAGCTCATATTATTATACATACACTGTCTCTTTAAAATTGCCTTTGAACCGCAACTGTCTTATTAAGAAGACAGGGAGCTACACATTTTGTGGTCTCACACTCTCATTTTTGACAGGATTAATTTGAAACTAGTAATAATGACAAAGTCAAACAATCCACATCATAAATCATTTAAGCATTGGATATTATGAATGAGATTAAACTTTTTATCAGATTAAGAATCCCATTACACGTGTTTTTTTTTCAGCTCTTGAGCAACCAACCTGACACATGTCTAGTCGGACACTCTCTTTAATTCCGTCTGAGTCTAAAGAAAGCATAAGAGTGTTCAGCCCAATCAAAAATAATTACAATATTATTATCATAACTTGCAATTACGGCTGTCATTTAAGTCGATAGACATGGAAGCTCGTAAACTGGTTAAATTAATTCGATTGCCTCAGGGAAATTGGCTATGTTTGAAATATAATAGTAGTAATTATAACCCTGCCAAGATCTCCCATTTGCATTTGAGAGGTTCTAATCACACAATCCTCACCGTAAATTATTTTTACTTTTCTATTACAAAACAACCGGTTCCCCTGTAGACTTGACAGTGACTTTCTGTCAAAGCCATTCCACCAACCTGTGCAATCGAGGTTAATAATATCATTTACCTAGATTTTCTCTACACAAAAGTGCCCCAAACTTGTCCACCTCTACGCAACGCAATTATATCATAAAATAAATTATCCATACGCAGGCACGCACTAAATTAAGCAATATTTTCAAGCCGCTTGTACACGCTTAGTGGAATCAATCCAAATTTGTACATATGGTTCTATCTCAACCAATAATTTAGCAATACTGTACATATATCACTCCACGACCTTCACAATGCAAATGACATCTCTCAATAATGAGGACTATCCTATTAGTCATTAAATTATGGATCTTCATCTGAGACTTTTATCACCTATTTTTCACACTACGACACCCAATTTCAACTGTCATTTTTCAAAATCTATCCCAATAATAATTCATTTCAACAAATAAATCAAATCATTTAATCTATTTTATCATTTATAAGTCAATAATTTACTGTAACATATCTTGATCAATCAAAATTCCAAATCTTTGGATATAGCTGTCCCAAGGTTAATTGTAAGCAAAACTTACACATCCCTACGTTTAAATCTGGTATTTTGAGGTATCTACGTACATTCCAATTTTAAGAATAAACAGATGCAGCGTAATTAATTCGGACAGCTTTTATGCAGGCTACTACAAAGGTTCAATTTAATTAATAAAATTTGAAGGGATGATTTAGGTTATTGGTCATTTTGTAAACGAAGAGTGTGAATTGCCTTTATTGGCTCTGTATTAATAAGTTTCCAAGTCAATAAATGTATTCGTATTAATAAATATAACTGTCTCACAATCAGTGAGAATTGATTGTGCCAATAAATCCTTTTGTCTCCCAATCAATGTTGCTTGTCCCACAAATGTTCCATCTCTGAAAAATAGTGAAAAATAGTGAGAGTGAGTAAAGGGTTTCCTTTCACATAGAAAATCATGGGAGTATATATACGTACATACATATGTACCTATATCTAAAGCAGTCTCTCAAACCGCCCCAATGTTTAGCAGGCTAATTGAGGATTTGAGAGCATCAGTGATTAAAAAGAGCATGTAAATGTGGGGCTCCCTTAAGAATGTGTGCTGTGGGCGTAATAATCAATGAAAAGCTTTAAATATTGGAATTAATTCTATATTGGATTCCGACCCAGAGACACACAACTTGTAATTCTACAATCCCAAAAGCCTCTCTGAAGCTGCATGTTCAAGGTAAACGTCATTATATCAATGTCTTGGACTCGCACGAGTCATACAAAAAATCCGTCTTGATAATTCTAGTCCACACACGATGAAAGTAACGTAGGGGTCTATTCGTAATACCAATAAATGTTACTATATTCACAATGTAAACAAACAATAGTCCTAGAGACTGTATGCATCCTTTTTACCTGCAGCAGATGAAGAAATAATGTACGTACTCTCAACGTGTTACAACTAGTAAGTAAAAACTCTTGATACACCTGCGGTTTTTGGTTATTTCACTCCTTTATTATTCCCTCATTGTCAAGTCTATGAACCTACTTATGTATGTACGTGTGTTGCATCACGAGAGGTGATGAGCACTTGTTACAATCAGACACATGTGTGTGGCTCCCCAATTTTATTTTTTTGAAGCTCAGACGTTCTTTTTTGGGGATTTCTTAACTGTAGCATGTACTCTTGCATTGGACGTAATCAGTTATAGAGGTACCTGTCTATTAATTCGTAACATTTTGAGAGACTATGTATATTGCTACAGTCAAAGGATTTCCATACCATGAAATTAATAGGACTCAAACGTGTACACACTAAATATTGAATATCTTTTCTTATGTACATATGTATAACTATCATCCACGATTACTACATTGTAATAAATGCAAATATAACTATATCCTCTGGACTCTGTGTAGTAATTGTTTCGTTCTCTGTACATGGGATATCACCGGCGTTACAATAAGACAGTTATTATTAATAAGACTTTGCTGTAGAAGCATCTCATCCCCCCTGATCTTGAAATGGAATCAATCATTATTTCCTTTCCATCCGTCCTGCCAACCTCAGTTATTGTTTATCTTCTGTCAGTTGTCTCAGGTTGACCGCCCCGTGTGGATATTTGACTTCGTTTTGAGACCCGTGTTGAAATTGTGCCATTAAGATTGTGCCTGCCTCATTGCAATTACATAATTAGTGTGCCAAAATTTACTGGGGAAAATTCTTGTGAAATCTTTACAAATAATAAATTATTTTTACAGATAGATACATTTTTAAAAAATCTTTCACAATCTTTAAAACAGCTTGGAGAGAATAATAAATTTAGGATATTTCTTGCAAATATGTACCCAGGTTATTTTGTAGCATTCGGAAGCTTTTATTGGAAGATGCTCAAATCCTAGTATTAGGGACTATTGCTAGGATATTTATCTTTTTTTTTATATGCAATAATTTTAAAAGTAAAGGCAACTGGTCTATTTATTAGTCATGGCGGAATTAAAGTTTGCCTTAAAACAGATTAGTCTCGCCCTTGTAGTCTTCATTTGTATAAATAGTCTGTATCCGGTCAAATGTGGCTTATTTAGAGGTTGCAACTCAGAGGTGAGTTTTTTATATTATTTATATCTAGTAACGGTTGTTTCATTGACTGTATCCGCAGTGGGAGTGTATCAAAGATGTAAGTATGTTCGGACAAGTTGGGGATTTGATTAATGGCAACAAAAATATAAGGTGACGAAATATTCGGTTAGCAGTAACAATTTAACAAGTATAGTAAGGAAGGAGTGAAGGAGATTAATACTGTAGATGTGTTCAATTCCATGTTTTGTGATAACTAAATATTAATTAGCACCGTCAATGAGAAGTATTTTAGCGCAATATTTGTTGTAAATTCATAAGAGTTAAGTGTGTAGTTTTGGAACTAGACTCCAATAATTATGTATTTTCAAGTGTTCTAAATGAATTTACAAAACGTTTTTATCTCAGACTTATTTGGGCGAATATTTTTAAGGAAGGGATTTTTTTTAAGAAGCTGCATTCGTTTATATCCTTAGAATATTTTTTAGTTTTGACCATAAACTGTCAAAGGGGAAGCTGCATTCTCAAATATATTGACTTATTGCATATCTGAAGAGTAAATGTATTTACAGAGCACAAGGAAATTTGTAGGAAACATATGTGAGACAGTTTGAATGATTTGGAAATTTTATCTCTTAAAGTTCTAAAGAACTGCTGTCTCAAAAATTTACATCCAGGTCAATCTATAGCTGGAATGAATTTAAAATGAGAAAAAATGTATTTGTTTAATAAAAATAATATTTAAATTTCCTGTAAATTACATTACATAGTAGCACACATAATCAATAATAGTAGTAGTATAGTATTTACTTGACAGACTTTATGCAGCTTCCTTGCCGGTGTTAATTTAGTGCTTGATGACAAGTTTGTATCTTGACGTAGCCTAGCTTCTGATGTTGATATACATAGATAAAAGCCCAAGAAGATTTATATCTCGAAAATACATACTTATCTCATAAATTTTATTAGAATGTTTACATGAATCCACTTGTTGTCAAACAACTTGTACAGAAATAAGTTCTTACACAAACAATAAAGCAGACATCGTCGTCAATGCCTATATTCACATATGCTTTGTATGTAAATGTCGTCAAGAACTTACACTGTGTATTATTCCCTGACCGCAGTCGACACTCATACTAGGTCGCCATTGACCTTTCCATTTCCATTTCACAGGGAACATTCTATATACTAAATTACTACCCATAAAGAATATCGAAAGGTGAAATTAATTGGGCGTGATTGTAAACAAAGTATCCCACGAATCTGCTTCTGACTGTGTTGGAACATTTGTCTTAATTATACAAATGAATAAATAATAATTAATACATTTCCCACATTAAAAGTCGCCCTAATTCGAAATAAGAATTTTTTTTTGCAGGCTTGTTTGAAATTAGAAATAAATCGGGGTCGGAAGCAGCAGGAGAGGGATGAAGTACTGAATGATTTACGCTTCAAGTTTATGCGATCTGATGTTCTTCAGGCCGTTGGGGATCTCCCGTTCCATCAACTCATCCACCAACTTCAGACCCGGAACCTTTCAGCTGTCCAAGTCCTCTCAGCTTTTATTGGTCGAGCTGTCAACGCCACAGATGAGTTCAATTGTGTCACGGAATTTGTCCCGAATGCTATGGTAAGTTTCTTTGGACAAATTATACAAATTACAATAAATTATCCACTACTCTAGTCAACTGGGGCACTCTGAGACAATTCCCAGTATGTGTAGATATCAGCGTTTTTTTGATTTAAACAGTTAGCTTTAAAACTTCCCTTACATTAAAAAAACATTAGGAAATAATAATAATTATTATTATTCAGAACAGTCCAATATTAAAAATCCCCTGTCAATAATTCTCAAAGATTCTCAAAGGAACGTGAATGAAGTATTTATGTACTTACGCAGGAGTAAACATTTTTGGAAAGGGGCTCCTCAGAAAAAGGGGCACTCTGAGATATTTTTATTAAATCATTTGTGAACGCTGATCACCAACAACGATTAATTTGACGTATGGCCGTAAAATAATAAAATCTTAAAATCTCAGTAAATAAATTTTGAGAGCTATTTAGAAATGGGCAGTTGAGCTCGACAACCTCCCGTTCGTCAAAGGACCCTTGCATGGAGTCCCGTTCTGTGTCAAAGATGACCATCATATTGAAGGGATGGACACAACTTTGGGCTACTCCCGAAATTTATTCAAGCCTGCAAATTCAACAGCAACTCTAGTCAAAATATTCCAGGATTTGGGGGCCATCCCATTTTGTAAGACGAACGTTCCGCAAACATTAATTTCCTTCGGGAGTGACAATCCTATTTTCGGGACGACGGTCAACCCTTTAAATAAGCGTCTCAGTCCTGCTGGGTCAAGTAGCGGGAGCGGATGTATTGTGGCCTCAAAAGCGGCCCACTTCGCCACCGGGACAGACTCAATGGGGTCAGGACGTCTTCCGGCTCATTTCAATGGGATTGCATCGATTATGCCAACCAGTAGGAGATTGAGCACTGAGGGGATTACCCTTGCTATTCCGAAGCTGATTGGAAGTAAGATTTCTATTTTAGAACCACAATTTTACAAAAAAAATTAAAAAAGCCTGATTTTTAAATATTTTTGATTACAGTGAATGCTGTCCCAGCAATATTTGCGGACAAGCCCAGTACGCTAGCTACTGTGTTTCGAGCTTTGACTGACAATAATATCCAAAATTTGTATGACCCTACCACAGTTCCGATGTCCTGGAAAGCTCAGGTAATGCTTTGATTTAAGAATCCTGGAAGTAATAAAATTTTATGGCTGAATATCATGTATAGTAAAAATGTGGTAATAGTTTTAAAAGATTTGAACTACAGACCTGAATCTGCGAACGGTGCTTTAAATGATCTCTGCATCGATGATTTGATTTTAATCGGCAGGTCTTCGAAAACAAGCGACCTTTACGATTTGGATATTTGACCTCGATCCCGTTCTTCCCAACGATGGGAGACACCCCTCTGGTGATTGAAGAAACTAAAATCCGACTGGAGGCTTTGGGACATACCGTCGTACCATTTGAGCTTCCCGATGGATATCGATTTATGAAATTAATGATCGATCTCATTTTTGCTGATGGAGGACACTACTTGGCTTCTCAAATTAAAGATGACAAAATCGCAACTGCTTTTAAGTCCATGTATTTCGGGATCCAGTTCCCCAGCTGGCAGAAGCAACTCGCTGGGACATTTCCGATGTCAGGTATGAAGTTCTAGAACTATTGAGTTTTGGTCTGGGAAATTCGATAGTAACTATTTTGAATTGTATTCATATCAGGGTTTAGTTTTTATTTACTTTTTTTATGGATTCTCAGATCGACTCCAAATAATTCTTCAAGCTGGGGTGGACACAGAAAAATCCATTGGGCTTCAAGAAGCTGTCGAGGCGACGAAAGAGCTGGCAAAGGAGATTTTGAAACAGATGCAGGAGTATAAATTGGATTTGTTACTAACCCCAGTGTTCCCAGTACCTGCTCTCAGATTGGATGATCCCTCAAATTTGTTTTGTGAGAATCATGAATCCCTGCTGCTTTAGAAATTAGACATTGAAGGATATTTTAAACATTATTGTGAAATCTTTTGTGAATTTTCTTTTTTTTAGTGGCAGTTTGCTACGTCGTTATCTGGAATTTGGTTGACTTTCCCGCAGGAGTAATCCCAATGGGGACGGAATCCGGGCAGTATACAAACTTTGTGGATACTAAAGGCGATGTATTTCTAAACTTGGCAAAAACAGTAATAACTTTTTGATTTGATTTTAGAAATTCATGACAAATGATCTAATTTGCAATGAAATTCTCTTGGAACAATGAGCATTATATCTATAACTATAATTTGGAAGTTTTCGAAGTACCGAAAGGAAATTTTACAATAATTATAATACAACACTACCGATGTAAAATATTTATGTGCAGATAAATGAACTTTTTATAACCTTCCATTGAATTTACATTCTTCAGAATCTCAAACATGCCAAAGGAATGCCGATTGGGGTCCAAATTGTGGGAAAGCCTTTTCAAGAGGAACTCATTCTCAGAACTTTGTACGAACTTGAAAGCGTCAATTCCCTTCACTTGGATTCATTTCGTTTATAGATTATCTATTTCTCATTTCACCTTTTCCACGTCGTGTTCACTGAATTTTTTATTTTTTACATTTTCTTGAAAGTCAGAATATGTATCATCAATTAATTCCTTTTTACAATAATATATAAAATTTTATGAACTATTACTCCATATGAAACAATCATCTCTTTTATGTAATACGTAAGTAATTAATTATTTAATAATAGTAACTGAATAAAACAGTGACTTGTGATACTTCTAAAATTGACATTTCCCCCTCGGATTTTCCTCGAATATTCTTCTATAACATTATAGAAACCTGTATGGCATCGAACATGGATAAGTAAATTATAGGATATACATAAATTCTCGGACCTTTCACTGCCCAACCCCAAAACGTCCTTATTCGAGATCCTTAAATCAAGACTTCCAAGAACTCCTGGAAGGATTAAATAATGAGAAGGGACACTAAAAATAAAATAGACTCCCTATCATCCTTTCCTTAAAACCCACTAGGGAGTCCACTTCTTAAAAAAATGTATAAATAATTATTTCAAGTTGTGCCCTAATATCCATAACGCCATTCGTGACCAGGTGGAATCCTTAAGCTCTTAAATTCCCTTCCTCTTGTAAAGCTCGAGTATATTTTTAAAATAATAATTGAATTTGAAACCATGTTTTGCTTGAAAAAATTCAGTTCTGTAAAGTATTTCAGAGCAAGCACACTGGACGAATTTTAATAAGAAACATTTTTTAAAGTAAGTAAGACACGTTTGGAATAATTTATTGTCTCACAGTGCCCCAAACGCGTGTAATGACGCTAGCATTATCCTCTTCGGGGATATTTCCTCTGACATTTTTTTCCCTATTGTTGTTGAATTGTCAGCTTGTCTTCGTCAGTAGTGGTTTGCTGGATAGCTGCTTATTGTCTGAGGTAAGGAAATATTACTTGTAATAATAATTTAATTTAATTTCAATATCTTTGTTTAGAGGTTGGAGTAATGAATGAGTGACAAATTTTGTAACAAAAATATCCCAACAGAAACCTCATTCATGTAAGAAAAAATTTATTTAATGCATATTGTGATATTTTTTAGACTTGCCGACAGTTCGAAGTGAGTAGAACTTTGAAGCAGCATGAAAGGACAAAAATATTGACTGAACTACGCTTGAGATTTTTACGAAGTGACATTAACCACACCATTGGGGATTTACCCTTCCATGAATTGGTTCATCAACTTCAAACCCGGAACCTGTCAGCGGTGGAAGCTCTCTCAGTGTTTATTGGCCGGGCTGTGAAAGCCACGGATGAATTTAACTGTGTTTCGGAGTTTGTCCCCGATGCTATGGTAAGTGTAAATACAATTTTGCCCCGATGCCGCCGATGCATATAGGGATTGGGGTCATATTTGTGGGAGACAGGAAGCGTAATGGAGCAAAGCTTGAAATCATTTGTAATACAAATAATAATAATGATTGGGATTTAGAAATGGGCCATGGAGCTTGATAGTCTCCCATTTGTGAAAGGACCATTGCATGGGGTTCCCTTCTGTGTCAAGGATGATCATCAAATTCAAGGAATGGACACCACCTTGGGCTGTTCTCGGAATCTGTTCAAGCCGGCTAATTCCACAGCCACTATCGTCAAAATATTCCGGGAATTAGGGGCCGTCCCTTTCTGCAAGACGAACGTCCCTCAGACTTTGGTCACATTTGGAAGTGACAATCCTATTTTTGGAACCACTCTCAATCCTCTGAACAAGAAGCTCAGTCCTGCTGGGTCAAGCAGTGGGAGCGGTTGTATTGTGGGTTCGAAAGCAGTCCATTTTGCTACTGGGACAGATGCATTGGGATCGGGACGTCTTCCTGCTCATTTTAATGGGATTGCTTCGATTGTCCCGACCAGTAGGAGATTGTCTATTGATGGAGTGGCTCGGGCTATTCCGAAATTAATTGGAAGTAAGATGACTTCTATATAATAAAAATTTCTCAAAAGTATTCGAATACTATATTGTATTGCACAAGATTATTTTTCGTATTCGAAGTTTAAGTTACAATTTTGATTTATTACAGTTAATCCTGTCCCAGCAATTTTCTCCGATAAGGCAAGTACCTTAGCTACAATTTTTAAAGCCCTGACGGAAAATGATATTCAAAATCGATATGATCCGACCACAGTTCCTGTGTCATGGAGGGCTAATGTAAGTGTCTTTAAATATGAATGCTTGTATTACGTTCTTATGTATACTTGTATTATTCATTTAAAACGAAATTAGGTCCTGAATATTTAAGTGTTCGGAGTCATCCATAATTATTACAGGTCCGCTGGGAATTGTTTCAGTTTAAAAATGATAACAAATTATATTATTTTAGCTATTCGAAAGTAATCGCTCACTACGATTTGGATATTTGACCTCGATCCCGTTCTTCCCAACGATGGGGGACACTCCATTAGTAGTTGAAGCAACGAAGCAGAAACTGGAGGCTTTGGGACATACTGTCGTACCATTTGAGCTACCTGATGGATATCGATTCATGAAGTTGATGATTGATCTTATTTTTGCCGATGGGGGGAATTACCTAGCGTCACAAATTCAAGATGATCAAATTGCTACGGCTATCAAAACTTTATATTATGGGCTCAAATTCCCGAATTGGCAGAAAAAGCTCGTTGGTGCCATTCCAATCTCTGGTAACTATACAAATTTGATTTATTTTTTGTGAGGCAATAATTTTAATTATTAGGAGAGATAGACGTCAAAAATGGCTATTCCTTGAAATCATACATTAAATTGCTGTTAATGTGAATTTTAATTGTGTTACAGACCGACTACAAATAATTTTAAGATCCGGTGTGGACACGGAAAAATCCAGTGGACTTCAAGAAGCTGTGGATGCGACACGACAGTTGTCGAAAGAAATTTTGGATCAGATGCATCATCAAAATTTGGATTTGTTACTAACGCCAGTATTTCCAGTTCCGGCTCTTCGCTTAGATGATCCTCCATATTTGTTTTGTTAGTTAACCAATATCTGTTAAATTTTTCCTGGGAGTATAATTTATGAGACATTTAGTAACATCTATAACGCCTTATTCTTCTGTATTTTAGTGGGAGTGTGCTACGTTGCTCTCTGGAATTTAGTGGACTTCCCTGCAGGGGTTATTCCAATGGGAACTGAATCCGGACGCAATATCAATATTTCGGATACTAGTGGAGACATTTTTCTCAATTTAGCCAAAACAGTAATAGCTGATCTTGTTTATATAAATTATTTAATTAATTTCCATTTGTAATGTACCTAACTACGGCTATCTTACGTACTTAACACTGTCTTGGTATATTCCAGAACCTTCAAGAAGCTATAGGAATGCCTATAGGAGTACAACTAGTCGGGAAGCCCTTTCAGGAAGAACTGATCCTCAATGTTCTTAATGAACTTGAGGGCAATGAATTTTCGAAGACAACTTTAACTACAACTAAAACGGAAAATCCGAAATAGTTTCTAAATTATCTAAATATTTCCTTTAAAATTGTGGACAAACCTACACAATCTTGTTATTGTTTTGATGACAACATCAAAAGTGTTTTTATACCTAGATATATGTTGTATTTTATTTACACAACTGAAAAAGCAAAATCAAAATGTGCATTGAATATTAAATGCACGTACATACATTGTCACTTGTTTTTAATTTACAGTAAATTTTGTTAGAGTTATAAGTTGTTGGTTCAAGTATTTATTTAATTTAGATACACTTTCCAATATGTTTATCCATTTTCGTACCTATACATGTACCAATTAGAGTTAGGATAGAGTTCGTCCTAATTTTTCTCCCCATGTTTTTAACTTATCTCATGTCAGGTCGCATGGCTTGTATCGAATTATCGTTAACATATAACTAAAATCTGGAGTTCAACCCTACTTGCTCTCTCCCTCTTCAAAAGGGTTACCATGTCCAGACTCTTCAGCATCAAGTTTTGGACTGACCACTGGTTTTGGCCCACAAGAATTCTGATCAGATTTCTCACATTGATTGTTTACAGGCAAACTACTATTGTCATCTTCTTCAAAGGGATTTGGACTTGCAATATCAGCAATTTTTACCCCCTGTGGTTCGTCTGCAGATTCAAAAGGGTTACCCTCCACAGTTGCATCGACAACGTTATCCGAACATTGAGAATTGTCTGGGTCAGGTTGCTGAAAGCTATTTTCTAACGGAACTGAGCTGGAAAAACTGGACTGTGCTTTATCCTCAATCACCCCTTTTACTTCGGTCTCATCAATAACTTTCCCTTCAGAACCAGCCTGGCGTTTATAATCGTCGGGGTAGTCTTCAAAAATTGGCGTAATTATGGGCATGTCTGCTCCAAAATTGTTCGACCACCACGCCAAGTCTTCCGCTGAGTTTGCCTGCTCAATTCTGTGATGAAATTCCTCGTAAATCGACGTCAATTCCTGTTTCCCAGAAATATTCACGCAACTTTGAATGTTGAGCATAGTTTGTTTGAAAAATTTGAGACGTTTTGCTTCCATTTCTTGACAGGAGTCAAAAACTTCCTTCATCTCTTGAGTGTATTTTGGATTGTATTTGGCGATTTCCGCGATTGCATCTTCGTAAATTTCCCTGGACTTTACTACCTCTTCGGTAATTTTTGCTGCCCGGTCCCGGATCTTGCTAACTTCTGGCGAAGCCCCTTTGATATTCTCAGCGTTTCGTACCTGAGTGAGAGCAGCTTGCTCAGCTTTGCAAGCATTGTGATAATCTTGCTTAGCTTTGTTTACCTTCGTTAAAAATTTTTCCCAAGGTTTCTGGACCTTTTTAAAGCTCTCTTCCATGTCTTTGCATTCCTTCAAACTGAGAAATTTCTTGTGGTAGTTTTCTTGTTGCCAGTTTCGGATCTCCGTGATAATTTTGTCATTGAGGCTATCCTTAATTTGGGAGTGTAAGTCGGACAGTTGAGCGGCTTCAGTGAGGAAGCTCTTCCATGCGGATTCAGTTGTTCCATATTCAGGTCCTTTTTCAAGAGATTCTCCCCATTTGTTAGACCAGGTTTTGAGACGCGAGGCGTAGTTTTTTTCTATCTCAGCTCTATCCTGAACCATTTGAATAAGATCAAAGCAGAGTTTGTGACCGTCGTCAATTCGTTTGGTCGTCCTTCGGTAATTTTTAGGCTCCCAAAAGGACTCCGTAATTGATATATCTTGATTCTCAAGGGACATGTTTTTGAAGGAGAATTATTATCCAAAGCTGACGGATATAATAATTACCTCTCAAATGGTAGACAATGAGGGACGAGACACAAATCGTCGCTGAAGGATTTCTGAAATTTGAGACGGAAATGAATAATCTTTCACAGTTCTAATAATAACATATTCAATCAGAGCTGATTAGCATCCTTCTAACAATTGTAAGGATGTGGTTATGTTGGAAGGAAATCTGGTTTTTCTCAAAGTAGATTTTACTTTCTAAAAGTAGCGTTCTACTTCGAGAGAATGAATGAATAATTATTACAGGGAACTGTTTCTATAAGAGATAAAGCGAACCCCTTGTGAGAATATGCGATGATAAAGTTGGGTTGATACATTATCTTCCTCTTTTAAAAATTATTTTATTCTGTCAAGAACAAGTGCTATTGTAAGAGTCAAATTTTTGCTCTTTTTAGGCCTGATTTTTTTCTTCTCAAGGGACAATAACGCGAGGTGTATAAAATAATAAATCCTGCATTTAAGAGACTCCTTAAATTGACTTTTTAAAAGAGACAAAATATGTGGGGAAAATATAAGAGCATGTGAAATGGCACCTAAAATTATTACAATTTTGAGTTTTTAAATTTTAGAAATTTTTAATGCACAACGTGTCAAAAAATATTGTAGTGTTCCTGCAATTAAACTGCATTTTAGCAAAAATTCACTTTTTATTTAAAATATGCCTCACCTAAATAAGAGTAATAATTATTTCTGGAGGTTTTTTCACAACAATTTGATTACCCTTATCTATATTTATATATTGCATACAAATACATACCTTCAAAAATCAAAGGAAGTAAAATAGAATAACTGTATCCGTCATATTTTTACCTGAACTTGGAAATGTTTGAAGAATATGAGCAAAGTTAAAAAAGCTAAATATTTTGGTGCCTTGAAAATTGTCCTGGATCTCATATCAACATGCTGTATTAACTGGGAGTGTGGCATACATGTAAACCCTAGCTTATTAAGTAATACATTACCCCGCTTATTGTTACTCGCCACCTAATAATCTTACTCCCTCGCTACCCGCTCCTCGTAGGTAACACACTGGGTATATAAGCCCAGCTCACAGCTGAATCCTCAGTCTGTGTGTCCTCGCCCTAGTGTAAACATCAACCTTAAGTACTCTATAATAAAGACCTGCATTATTAACTATCCTTGCATAAGGTATCGCTTATTCCAGATTCCCCTCTCGTAGCTCACTGATCTACGTACATACATAATTATTGGCACACAGGCTCATATGTGCACATACCATAATTCCCCCGAAAGTGGCATGTCACATTGGTGGAGGCCCTAAAAATACCCGAAATCTGTGAAAAATAAGTGATTAAATACTTACAGTGCAAAAACTACTTTAAGTTTCCCCTGAAAACGCGTAAAATAACTCTTTACGTATAAGACTCAAAAAGTGACCGTTGAAAACTGAACACACCACCAGCACACATAAGTACTTCCTTTGTGTGAACTCAAATGATTTTCACATTCCTAACTTTTAATCTACTGACTTTTAAAACTATTTGACAATTTTCCTACAAACTAAACTACTTATTTTAATAAGTCTAAGTGAAATTCTCGAAAATTTTCAACAATTTTCAACAAAATTGGCCGTTTTTTCGGCTCAACACATAGTGGATAGGACGGACTTCAGCCAAGGCCCTGGTTCCCATACTACAACCCATGGACAACGGCTGATGATTTTCTCGCTCTGATGCCGATTTTCAACCCTTTTCAACCCGCTTTTCAACATTGGACAACCCTAAACTGATGATAATTCATCCCACAAATACATTTTCACCCGATTCTGGACACTCGCATCTCGATTTTTAACAAAATTAGACGTTTTTACCCACGGATGACGTTGGTATGCCAGTCCCGGATTTTCCCGTAGACACAACTTCAAATCCGGTAATCTAAATTATCTATTCATTATTCCCGCATTGGATTATTCTCCCGCATTCCATTTCCGTTACCCGTCATCCCTTCCAAATTCAACAAAATGTCGCACGACGATTTAAAAGCTGAAATCGCAGCCCTTAAACAAGAATTAGTCGACGCCCGTAAATTAAAAGAAGATGAACTCGACCTACAGAAGACTCAGGTCGCTGACCTACAGAAACAAATCGATTCCTTCGAAAAGATGCTACCCGGATTAAAATTATTCGGACGCTCAGTTCAAGATCGTCATGATGATAATTTCAAAAAACTGAAGACTCGCATCTCTCCTTATAATGGAGTTGAAAATGCTCGCGATTATATAACAACCTTATACTCGCAACGTGAAAATCTCAACCTTCCACTGGACTACTTCCTACAAGTTTTCCATTATTTTTTCGATGCCCGCTCCAATCAAGACGTTAAGGACTGGTTTTCAACAATCCAACCCAAAGTCCGCCGCAGATTGGATGCTAAAGAAACTCCCGAAAATATATGGACCTACTTCAAGGATTCCTTTTTAAAACAATTTGACGATGTCGTCCAGCGCCGCGACGCCAAAGACGACTATGACCTTTTCACACTGAAGACCGGGATGGATGCCCACGAGTTTGTCACCAAACTCGTCAAGATATGTTACCGCATCGATCCCACCTGGTCGTCCACAGAAGTCGTGGAAAACCTCCGAAGAAAACTTCCCGGAAATCTCCGCAAGCATTTTGCAAATGAACAAAATCGCTCACTACCAGAATTTGAAACCCGCTTGAAGGAATTACTTACAATTGATTTTCCTGATGGTAAGTACACCGAACCCAGTAGTACCACGACTAAAAGACCCGCTACAGAAGCAACATCTAATAAACATGCCAGTGATAAGTCGGACGCATCCGCAGCTGTCAGAATGAACTCGCCAATGATCTGTCAATACTGTCAGAAGAAAGGCCACCACGCCGGGGTCTGTTACCGACTCCGAGATGGACTACCTCCCATTCAACTTCGAAATGGTGAGAGACAGAATCAAAACCAACAACCTCGAGGAATAGACCGCCACAACAATCAAAATTTTAATAATCAACGTCAGTTCAACCAACAGAACCCTCAAAACCAACAACAAAACGACCGACAAATCAATAATAACCCTCGCTTTCATAATCAGAATCGCCAACAAGGAAATCAAAATCAAAATAATAATCATCACAATCCTCGCTTTCAAAATAACAACAACAATGCTCCCCCAGGAAACCCAAATCGTCACAATCAACCTAATATTCGAGCTCTGGAGGCAGCGGTTCTCAACTTGAGTGCCCGTCTAGCACCACCAACACCTTCACAACAACCTGCTCCTGCCAGACAACCACCTCAACTTACATGGTTTCCTTCGGAAAACGCATAGGTGTGTTGACTCGGGATCAACACACCACACCAAACCTTCCGCCGGATCCTGGAATATACAACTCCTCGCATCCATTTTCCCTTTTTCAAAATTTTCATGCGTACCACCAACCTAATAATTTAGAATTTCAAAATCAAAAATTGTACTCACAATCAGTCGAAGATTCAATCCCAGATATTCCTACTCAGCATAAAATTATTACTCAACCAAACCTAATTCGGAATCAGAGTGCAGATTCCCGATCTGTACATACGTACCAATCCCCGCTAGAATTAGCACAAGAATTTAAAATGCTTGAAGCTCGCCAACAGAAATCTACAGATTTTTTCTGTTCAATTAAATTAATTAACTCCAGCTACCATGTCAAAGGATCTTTTGACAGTGGGGCTACCATCTCAACTATATCACCAGCTTTGGTTCAAGAACTCGAACGTATAGCACCCCAGGCTAAACATGTCAAGACCCATGCACGACGTGCTTTAGGACAATTTGTACAGAACTCGGTGGTTTACTACAACAAAACTGCCTCGCTATTTTATGAAGTTAAAAACAAGTATCACTCGTTTGACTTCGCCATAGTCCCGAAATCCTCAACATTACTCATCATTGGATTAGACTTTCTTGAATACCATAAATCCTACCTGGATTTTGGTCACCGAACCTATGAATTAAATCCTGCTTCAGACTCTCGTTCAGTAATTCATACTGAACCACCCGATACAGACACACCCGATAATGACTGCTCAACTAATACTAATACTGACTCTCAATCCAGCTCATCACAATCAGTTAGACGTTTTACCTGCTATACATCTCGCCCTTATGAAATCCCTGCAAGAACCTTCGAGCCCATATGCGTGAAATTCCGCGAAGACTACGAAGGCCCCGCAGTAATATTCCCTGAAACTTCCCAGATCAGAGGACTTTCAATGGGAACGCCCATTGTCACAGTAAAGGACAAATGCGCTTACCTATTAATTTTTAACCCGCATAACCGCAAGGTTACCCTTCCCCGCATTCGAAATATAGCAAGTTATGATCCGTTTGACGGAGAAGAAGTGGAAATTCCTGAACCTACTAATACCAATAATACCTCACCTTACCCACCTATAATTGGACATATTAATAATCAACCCTACTCACCTCCATTAACACCTTTTACCATGGATGAGATAAATATGGGACCCGCTATGACACCACAACAAAAGAATTTGATGCTCGACAAAATTAATTCCTTCAGATCCTGCTTTGCCCGGAATGAAACAGAACTCGGAAAATTGAAATACAAATACGTCACGGTTGACACCGGAGAATCCCCGCCTGTGTGCAAGGCACAGTACCGAGTTTCTGACTTCGAACAAACTGTCATGAAACAACATACCGACCAGATGTTGGATGCCGGAATAATATCCCCATCAACTTCCCCGTGGAACTCGCCCATATTATTAATAAAGAAGCCTAATGGAGAACATCGGTTCTGCATTGACCTCCGATGGGTCAATAAGACAGTGGCATCTCAAAATACCTGGCCACTACCCAACATCCCGCAGCAACTGGACCGCCTGCATGGAGCCCGATGGTTCATCCTCATGGACGCCCTCCAAGGCTTCCTACAACGAGAAGTACATCCCGATGACCGAAAGAAATTCGCCTTCACAACACCAGAAGGGAAATTTGAATTTAATAGGCTCCCCTTCGGTTACATGAATGCACCCGCGGAATTTCAGTCCATGATGGACGATATACTAGGAAACCTTAAATATTCACTCGTCCTAGTTTACGTAGATGACGTCCTAGTCTTCGCTACAACCTTCGAAGAATTATTAACCCGCTTGCAACTAGTCCTGCTTAGATGTCAAGAATATGGACTACGTTTTAAAATCTCAAAATGTTTTTTCGACTATAATTCCATCCGATATTTAGGTTGGAGGATCGACCTGAATGGGATAAGTGTACCTGAAGATAAAATCGCCGCCGTACAAAAATTCCCCGTCCCGACCAACATTAAAGCCGTTCGCTGTTTTCTCGGACTTTGTGAACAGTTCCGAAGATTTATCCAAGATTATGGTAAAATAGCCAAACCAATATCGGATCTACGGCGAAAAGACGCAATTTTTGAATGGACGCCCGCATGTGATAACGCATTTAACCATCTCAAATCAGCGTTAACTAATTCACCTGTTTTGCAAATATACAACCCTGCCGCAGAAATCCACATACATACAGATGCCTCCGCCATTGGCATTGGAGCCATCTGCATGCAATCAACCGATGATGGAAAATCTTTACACCCGATAGAATATGCATCCCGCTCCTTAACACCCGAAGAGCAAAAATATTCAACTCACAAAAGAGAACTCCTTGCAATTATTTTTGCTATAAGGAAATTCAGACCCTACATATTTGGAAAAAGGATCCACATAAAAACCGACCACCAGGCCCTTCAATACCTCAACTCTTTGAAGGACCCCCATGGCCAACTCGCTCGTTGGGCGTTAGAGTTTGCCGATCAAGAAATGGTAATTAAATACCAAAAAGGAGCTACCATGGCTCATGTGGACTGCCTTTCCCGCTACCCTATAAGACAACTAAGATATGCAATAGCCCGCTCCTCGCCCGAAGACATTGGAAAAGAGGACCAACTAATACAACATACAGTTGGTGGTAATATTTCGCTATTTGCTGATAAACAGAAACAAGACCCGAAACTCCTCAAAATAATTCAAGACCTGCAAGAAAACGGAGATAAGTCAGAACACCCGCATATTTTTGGAAAAACTTACTGCCTACTACATGGGTTATTATACCGTATTGACGCAAACATGAGCGCCTCACCATACAAGCTCGTGGTACCTTTGCCTTTACGCCGAGATATTTTGAAACTTATGCATGACGACCCCGCTGCAGGCCATGGAGGCTTTTATAAGACCTGCTCGCTCATCAGAACACGATACTATTGGCCTCGAATGACTGATGATATTTTTAAATATATCAAGTGCTGTAAAATATGCCAGCGTGAAAATGCCCGCAATAAATTCCCGCTGGGCAAACGTGAAACAATCCCGACGCCTACTAAACTATTTGACACAATAGCCATGGATTATATTGGCCCACTATTCAAAACTCACCGAGGTAATCAATACGCACTGGTCATCATTGATTACGCGTCCCGCTACTTAATAATAGTTCCAACTAAGACAGCCACCGCATTTAACTCTTGGGAAATTCTCCAAGAACACGTCCTTTACACCCACGGATGGCCCAGAAAAATAGTTACGGACGGAGGTACCCATTTTACCGGTGCCACGTTCAAGGCCAGCTTAAAAGAACATGGCATTCAACATGTCGTGGTGATGCCCCATTCTCCACAATCTAATGGGATAGTAGAGCGAAGTAACCGCGACATCAAGACATACGTGAGAAAATTCCTCGACGTCCCGAGTAAACATTACATTTGGGATTCACTCGCTCACAGAGCTGCTTTCTCACATAATATTAAAGTTCATGAGGCTACTCGCTACTCACCGTACTATTTGGTGCATGGCCGACAACCTCTACTCAAGGCCGACTTAATTTCACCCGTCGCCAACCCGCGAATCCCCATAACGCCTGAGGACAACCAGGATGCAATTAATGAAGCATTAAAAATTGCAGCGGAACTCTCCCGAAAGAAGCAAATCCAGAGGGATGCAGCCTTCAACCAGAAACGAACTAGCTACTCGTATCAAATTGGAGACTGGGTCCTCGTGGACTCAATTACGGATGGTTTAAACCCGCGAACCAAAGGACCCTATATTATTTCTAAAATATTAGGGAATTCCTCGTATGAAGTTGTTCCTGCTTATGAAGACACAAATTTAAGAACACGTAATGTCCATCAACAACACTTACGACCCTATCATCAAATGCCCGATGGATGGATGGAAGACTATCCTTTCTTGATTAAGGACCCCATCCCTGCCCGAGACTTGGGAAGCTCCATCTTTGCTCAAACAGATGCTCCAATTTTACCTCGCCCGGATAGATTGATCACCTATCCTCCCGTAGTACCATTGGACTCGCAAACATC
This sequence comes from Allacma fusca, assembly GCA_947179485.1. Taxonomy (NCBI): domain Eukaryota; kingdom Metazoa; phylum Arthropoda; class Collembola; order Symphypleona; family Sminthuridae; genus Allacma; species Allacma fusca. The sequence continues at coordinate 63,672,854 of OX359246.1, forward strand.
AACTAATTCATCTAACACTACTACCTATAATATCATAACTCGCGAACGAACGGATGGTACTGTACAGCCACCGCTCATCCCGCAGAATACAACAATCCCACCACTCATGTCACTGGTAATTACCCCACCAGTGTCACGTTCACCATCACCTGACCCGGATAATTATAGGGACTTGGATTACAGCCCACCACGACGATCTCGTGGATACACTAATTATACTGGTCCTGCTTATAATACCAGATCACGTCGCCCCAGACGCACTCAATATTCCCATGAGACGTCTCCAAGGAGAATTGAAACACGAACACCTACCCCAATTTTACCTGAAAATAACCAAAGTCCTGTTATGTCAAGAGCGCACTCGCCGACATTAACAATCAGCTCCGCTTCATCATTTACCCCGTACATGCCCGTATTAACCCGAGAATTGTTAACTCCCAGTAATACTCAGCAACACAGCAGTGACAACGAAGTAGCTCAAATTAATTCCCCGCCTATACTTTGACCTGAGGTCACTACCCCAACAAGAATTAACTCGCCCGAAATTATTTCACCCACCATACGTTCGTCTCCTACGGCTGAACAATATTTATCTCGCTCACCTTTCCCATTGAGAACTACCCCGCCGAGATCGTTCAAGATCTCCCCGATTTTAGAGAAAATTCATCGAACATTTATCCGACATTCCCCCGTTAGAGAAAATATTCCCGCAAATATTGCCCCAGTATCCCCTACCTTCAGCACACACTCAAGCACAGCTGAAGAAATGTATGGATATATAGGATCAATTACTGATCCCACCGATGACACCCATGAGGATAATTTACCACTACAAGACTTATACCCACAACAAAAAGTACCTCAATTTACTACAGTCCCACCTTTCGGATTAAGCTCCCCCAAGCCCTTATTTTCAATGAGCTTACCCGCAAATTCCAAACCCGCTAGAATGCCCTATGCTAGTGAAGAAGAACTTGATACTTTCGTACAAAATTGTATGGAAATGTACAAATTCCCATATGACAAAATTGAAACTTACCGTTGCACCGATGAGGATTGCGAAGGATACATGCACCCTCACTGCTTTATATATGACCCACAAAATGGACTTCCACGAGAGTTGGAGGAACCCGAATGTCCACCAGAAGATTTTGTGGAAGCCCGAATACCCCGAACGACAGAATGGGAATGGAACTTATTCCGCAAATTTATTAGAAATCGCCCTGGCACATCAACAACTGTATATTGTCAAGTCCCAAGATGTACCTGCCTAGGCTTATTTCACCCATTGTGTCATTATTATACCGAACCAGCTATCACCGAATGGAAAAATTCAGCCAACTATGCAATAATGTCCCAAATTGCCCCGCGGATGAAAGAAATTAAAACCATGGATACTTTAGTACAAGAATACTCTAATGTACACATAACTCAATCATTTCGAAACATTAATGCAATGTTGGGTCAGATACAACTAAGTTTGGACAAAATAACCATTCATCCCGACAATGCACAAATGCGACAACACCGCAAACATGCGATAATGTACACCGAAACATTAGCCAATCATTTAATGGACAAAATTCATCCCGAAGACTACACTACCTGCCCCGAATGCTTATTACTAGCTGACTCACAACCAGAAACCCGAACAGTTCCTGAGAAAATACCTACACCTGATTTATTTGCTGAAAATATCATCGACAGCATCTCTGCATTACTCGATTCCCCGAGCTCTGCAGAATCCCGCTCACCTAGAAAAGATATCTCCCGGGATACCCTAGATTTTGAGTCCACACTGGTTACGACTACAGAAAGTGCGTCTCCCAGTGCCCCACATAATGACTCAATTCCACTTTTTGAATCTCCCATAGGTCCTGCCCAAGACCATGAAATGCTCTCTCCGGAGGCACCCGAAATTCCAGTACAACCTCCAGTCTCCGATCCTAACCCGCCTAACATTCCCAGGGTGGAGGAGATGGCTCCAGAAAGTGTACTACCTCCGGTAGAGTCAACGCCATTAACACAGTCAAATATTAGTGCCAATTTTTCTAATATAAAGACTTACTCCGCTAAAAAGACACCCGCCAGATCCACTCCTATGAGAAGTAATCTTCGCCCTAGGGGTGAAGTTAGAAAAGACTACAAACAATTTTTTGAGACCCGCAAAAGACAAATAAAACAACCTGCAGACAGTCATTTACCTGCTAAACAGAAAAAGTTAAAATCTACTATTAGTGAATTTCCTACTGATAGTACACAACCATCAACAAGTGCTACAGTAAAAACAACAGCGCCGGTCAAAACTACCGAAAGTAAATTACCCGCCAAAAAGACATTACCCGCAACATCAAAACCCGCTCCAACGGTAGTGAAATTAAAACCCAACGTGACTTATGAACGCTACCAATACAAGGTCAAGCCATCCAAAACTAATGAACTCGAGATGGTTCCCTGGCCAGTTGGAGAAGCCCTTTCCATGCAATTTCAAGACTACTCAGTAGTCCCCCCGAAAGCTTTTCCATTGCCAAAAGTTATACCTGCAAAACCCCAAACCTTGTTAAAGGAGATACATCTTCCTCCTGCAGTGTTTTCTATACCAACTCCCACTCCAAAGCCCTGGTTAGCTTTACAGCCCAAGGAGCACACTCCACAGAAATGTGTGGACGAACCCCTCTTCACAGTTGGGTCAAGTCAAGTGTCTCCTCCTGACCAGCCAATGGAGTCCAGCTCAACAGAAGCTTCCCCTTCGGTCCCACCCGAAGAGTTCATGGACACAGAAGCCACTATGTTTTCTCCAGAACATGGAGAAGATACACCAGAAGAAGCTCCCAGGAGTACTCGCCGACTCTCCGCCCAGATGCACGCTTCCTTGCTAAGACGGCAAAGCCGAACCTTCAGTGCAACTGAGCCGGAATTTCTCACTGGTCATTCTTCCACTGACAGTGACCACGAATAGTGAAACCTCACTTTACGAAGCCTGCTAAAAGTTTTTTGTTAAATTTTGTAGAATTTTTGATTTATATTTGCTTACATTAGTAATTTAACTCGCTGTAGCTTACTCGCTTAAATAATTACTTTTATTTTTTTTAATTATCTAATTACATTATTTCATAATTTTAAAGATTATATCTGTACATATATATGTAATTAATTTTTACATTCCTTTTGTTACTACAACTACTTATTTCCTCGCTAATCTTATTCCTTAATTTATACAACAACTTACCTATATTTTGTTTATACCTGCTAATAATTATTAATGTAAACAACTCGCTTTGATTTATTTTTAGAATTACTTGATAGATTTAAAATTAAATATGCTAAACTAGTCAAGGAATAGCCACCTACTTTAAACTAATCAGCAAAATAACGACAGTCAGTCAACCCATGTTTCTTTCAATTATTATATTTGTTTAAATACTTGTATAACTACCTATTCATTTGTATTATATGAGCATTCTATTTCTTTCAACTCGCAAATATCCAGTTATCAAGATCATCTGTTCAACTTCAAGAAATGGACATGGAAATCCTGCTAATTATAGCATTTGGAACTCACTAAAATTGGACTCACCGACTTCCTTACCTAATATTCCTTACCCAAAAACGTTATAAACTCTCGCTAATTACCTACCTTCAATTCTAACCTATCCTTAACCTAACTCGTACCTGGTCATCCATTAGCACTACGAAGTTCTCGCGAACAATCTAAATTTCAATCCAACTCGAAAATACAACCATTTAAAACTATCTCAAATTTCCTCAATACTCATCAACAAACTTTTGCTAATGTGACCCAGCATTTAAAATCAATACCAAATGCTACTCCTCAATTCCTACCTAACCTTCCTTAACACTAATCTCACCTGTCGGTTTACCAGCCATCAACCCTTAGGTTGCCTATTGGAGTTCCCGAATGATTCAAGACAGACGAACAAGAATGAACCACTGAAAATTTAAGAATACAAAATTTAATTCTCTCGCTCGAAATATAATACAGATGTTTCTCGCAATAATATATTTTCTTTCTCTTTTTACTTATGACACGATATGATTATTTAATTCCAATTGACTTGACACTAGTTATCTCGCTTTAGAAATATGAATTTTATAAATATGAATTTACTTTATGATTACTTATTAATATCCCGCTGATGTATAGTTCCAGCTCATGAATTATTATTTTATAAAATATATGCTCAATGAATTTACATATAATAATACTTAATTAATATTATATTACATTAAATTTATTTACTTATGAATTTACTTGCTAATAATAGTTGTTAAAATTAGATTACACCTATTAAATAGAATTTGTAAATATTTAGTACTATATTATAAATGTTATATTACATACTTATTAATTATATCACGAGGACGTGAGTATTAGGTAAGTGTGGGGGTGTGGCATACATGTAAACCCTAGCTTATTAAGTAATACATTACCCCGCTTATTGTTACTCGCCACCTAATAATCTTACTCCCTCGCTACCCGCTCCTCGTAGGTAACACACTGGGTATATAAGCCCAGCTCACAGCTGAATCCTCAGTCTGTGTGTCCTCGCCCTAGTGTAAACATCAACCTTAAGTACTCTATAATAAAGACCTGCATTATTAACTATCCTTGCATAAGGTATCGCTTATTCCAGATTCCCCTCTCGTAGCTCACTGATCTACGTACATACATAATTATTGGCACACAGGCTCATATGTGCACATACCATAATTCCCCCGAAAGTGGCATGTCACAGGGAGCAACTAAACATTCATTTTTAACACACTATTTTAGCAGTCGGCGAGTTTGCTCGTTAGGATTGGAATATAGTTTTAGAGGATTAACCACAATTTGTCCATACTCGGTAAGCAACAAGGAAAACCCAATATTACATGTGTTTCCAAAACCGCAAGTTTCCATTAAAAGGAATAATTAACTTACGAAACTAAAATATTTAGCTATGACATAAATATACACACTGGAGAATCGGATTCTACACAGAATTTATTTATTTTATTAATTTGATTTTACCATGTCTTGCTATAATATTTTTGAAGGTCCATCATAATGTACTTTTAAGTAAAACTCATCTTTCCGGGATGACATCACACGACTTAATAATTATCTAGGTTCTCCAAGATCTAATCAGGATACACAATCGTGGAAGCGTATTTTTTTCAAAGCAATCGGTTCATAGACACATATCATATAAGGGTTTTCAAAAACAAGATCAGAAGTAGAGGGATTTAACCTTGGAGGAGACAACATGTCATCCCATTTCTGAATAATCCGGATAAAGTCATTGATCCCGAAGAAATTCAGCTTTCTCCATGGCTGTGCTTCTTGCGTGAAAGCAAAAACGACCCAGGAGCCTCCACGGGACAACAGGATTTACTTTTTTGGGACTTCACAATGACCTGGAAATTCGCCTGATTTAAATCCGTAACCGTATTTGGAAGCCGTTGTAAAATGAGACGACGGGCATCTTCTCAATCAGACATTTCCTAACCGACAAAAATAAATGACTTTTGCTCCAAGGGATAATTCATGTACCAGAAAAGATTAAATTTAATGCTACTTTCATAAATATAATAATTATTATATTCAAGTTCCTTTTCGTTTCCTGGTCATAATTTCTGTAATTGTCGACGGATTCCTTTGAATTATTTTTTTTTCTCATTCAGAACAAGAGTCTGTACAAAAGGAAATCCGATACACTTGCGTATCATGATTAAATCTTGGAAATCTCAGATTGCAGATCCGCAAAGGTTCTTCACCACCCTGTACCATATAAACTCCGAACAACTAATTGTAAGCTTTCCTTTTCAACACACAATATTAGGAGGTAAATTGGCTCGTTAGTTGGAATAGTTTTATAGGAGTTACCACAATTTGTCCATCATCCATACTCGTTAAGTAAAAAGGAAGGATTACATGTGTTTACAAAACCGCAAACTAAAACATTATGCTATTCCTAATTATGTTACATACACCTGCGAGAATCGTATTATAGTGACTATTTCCTTTGATTTTACCATGAGTTGTTATATTTTACAAGGTTCATTGTAAAATAGAGTTTGACTTAAGAAAAACTCATCTTTTCGGGACAACATTAGACATTCCGGCACAATGTTATCATCATAATTAAAAATAACCCTCAAATCCATGAAATTGTTACAGATCCTATTAAATAATTGCGTGTAAATCAGTACTCAGAATTGATACGTTTCAGCTGAAAAACATCTGGTGTTTAGCCAGTGGCTGAAATTGTCCAGGTTTGAGGTTTAACATTTCTCGAATAATTATTTCAGTTTTTTAAAAATGAACCATCTTAGTTATCACCAGAACCTGCATATTTTTAGTGAGAAATAAAAATGTTGTACACACCTGCTCTCAACCTGCTTTCATAAGGATGAAATAAATACCCATACAAATATTGATGTCTAATTAATTATATCTCTGTGTGTGTAGTGTTTCGTAATAATTTTCATCTATCACTATAAGCGCAGTGTCCACGTGGATGAAATGCCAGGACCGTGGAATTAAGTACTATAATTACATATGTACACATTGCATATCTACATATATGTAATTACACACGTGATAAAAATTTATTGGTGTCTGGAACACATTTTATTATCTCATTTAATTATTATTCTGTTTGTTGAGGTTCCCTGAGAAGTGACATCCCATGGCATATGCGAGTGCTATAAATAGGTGTCAATTAACTCACAGCTCAGCAATCCTGTGGCTATGTGTAGTTATTATTTAACTCATCCCCATCTGTTAACTACACTCGTTTTGCCCCTTCACAGGGAATTCCTTGTAAACAGGGCCAGATAGTTATTTGCATAAGCTCAGTACACACTACTGGATCATTCCCTCAGAGCTAATTCCTTGATCTCAACTATACATGTAGTCATTACAATCTCTTAGCTAATGTAGTTCCCCCGGAATAGTGTATTATGTATAAAAAGGAATGTAAATAAAATAGTTGAAGACTTTGTCTCCCCGTAAATATATTCTCTAATGCTGGGATGGTTCAGTGGAAGGATGAGTGCACATATGAGACTTGTAATTCGAACTTGAGGAGATCTCCCCTCTCAAGTTATCCTAATGATAAGATTATATTGACGTCTTGAGGAAAACATTTGTGCTTCTGTTTCGGGGCTGAGAATTTAATAGAGTTGATTTATTTTGGTGAGTCATTTCATTTTTCATGGTCGATGTATAGTCTAAATACTCTGGGATTAGTTCACACGGCTGGACTTGATACTATTTCCTCAGAATACACAAGGGGGAAGATACTTGTGTCAAAAATCTCATACATGCTCTGTGCTGTGAGACGGGATGAGTTTGACGACGGTCACAACCAGTGTCTAAAGATCATTTAAAAGCTATTGACAACCTCAGGAACCAGGTAATTTTTGAACGTTAAATCTTTCTTAGTACATTTTAGTAATTAATTGCACAAATTATAATTAATTCATAAGCAAGTGAAGTGTCAAGAACCTCCATGTAAAAATTAAAGCTACTCTTTACCTCCTAGTATTTTTTTTACATACGTTTTAATCTGTACTCAGCAGTCCCGTGAAATCCGAGTTATTTCCACAATAATAAATAATCTGAAGGAAAAGGTTCAGGACTCAATGGAAGGTCTATATGTAAGGATCATTTCCATTATGCAAACAACAAGTATTTCATAGAATATTCAGAGTTCTCAGAACTGGAGCTCAGAGGGTTATCCTGAAAAGGAAGCTGTCATATGTACATATGTCTGTATAAAAGTCAATACGTAAACACATTACGTATTTTATTCCACTTATGTTCACTACTGCGTTCCAGTCTGGAAGCTAATGTTTTTACAATTTTATTATTTTGGTGTTTATATATTGTATATGGTAGAGCGAATGATGATACGAGAAGCACAATCATCTTCCAAACGCAACTCATATACAAAGGCCTTGAACTTATGACTTGCGAATGCAAAGTGCTTCCGTTTAATTCTAATGTATTTTTTGTAGTGGGAAAAAAATGAATGAGCGATCTCCGCATCTCTCATTTTTCTAAATAATTCCAGCCGTATCAAAAATCCTTGTGAATGCTTAACTCTGCGACATTCTCACGATTTTTTTGCAGCTATTGTCACAAGGCTCAATAGATACTTAACTACTAGTGTTAATACAATTAATTTTACAGGGCATTATTTTATGTACATATGTATGTGTCTGAAATTTATTTTGTTTCTACAATTTAAAATGACACAGCAGGAAAGATTATTATACTGTTTATAGTTACAGCTTGGTACCTTCTTGTAAAAAAAAATAATTATATTGATGGACCTATAGGTATGCTTATTTATTGCATATATACATAGATATATACAAGTATATGCTACAGTGTCAACATAAAAATATTACAGAATTCAAATATGCTCACAGCTAACAGCTATAAATTATAACTTAGGAATACAATTGTTAATTAAATAGCTATTGTTCCCCACGCAGAAATACTATTGGAAATATATAGTAGCACAGTTTGCTATTATTCTTCGTGGGAATTATAACTAGAGTGGGACAATAAATACAATTATATAATTTAGCTTGCATTTAAATTTTAGCTTATAGTAGCAGCAGCAGCATTATTCTCAGACATGAAATTTCTGCTCAAGTACCCCCGTTACTTGCGTTCTTTTCTAAGACACATATTTGACTCCGCAAATCTAAATAGTTCATTCAGGTAAAAATAAGGGTGTCAAGTCAAAACATTTAAATGTATATTTTATTCATATAATTATGAATAATTAATTTAATTTTGCCAGCATGTAATAATTATATGAGTGAAGGATTGTTTTTAACACTGATTGTGCGAGTACTTCAGGACGCAGTGGGATACCCAGGAATTAGATACGTCTAAAATATGTATATATATATAGTGTATGTAAAGTAGTCATAATTACTCTTCTATTTCCAGCCATATCTGTTGCAGTTCTCACCACAAAAAATATCTTGAACTAAAATAAAAGTGAGGAAAGCCTTTTGCAATTTATCCCAGACCTGCGGTTTATTTCCTCTCCCAAGGAATAGCAGCATTGACGTAGTAATTACGTGGATAAAATTGTACGGAATGAGGATGCTACATGGTTTTTACTCTGCAACAATATTATTCCCTGTAAACCAAATAAGAGACAAGTGATTACATATCCACATTGAATTAAAAATTCTATAGGAGTGGCAAAACTCAAGACGACCATCTTACACTAATAATAATTGGAAAAATTCTAGGGAATTTTCTTCCTCAGTTATTTTATGAATGCAGGATATGGGGTGCAGAGAGTGGGTCTTTAGCAGCTATAGGAATTTTTCAGCACTGTATTTATATCTTTACTGTCCTCATGCTCAAATCCAATTAGGAAATAACACTGAAATTTTTGTGGTTCGCTAAATATTTCTGTGATACAATTTAGTAATAGAATCGTGATTTTTCCTTTTTGTACTACTTACATATCTAATTATATATAAGTACTCCAAATCCTGGAATTTGAATGCCAACTCTAGTGACAGTAAGTGTGAGAGACATTATAATACAGAGAGGTCAGTTTACTGTGTGTGAACCATCTGTGGATATTAAATTGGATTGAATTAAAATGCCTCATCCAGGAATGTGATTGTATAAATAACGCATGTGATCCAGTGTGATTCTGGGGGAAGGAAAAAAACATGTCTTCATTCTGCGAAGCCGATTGTGACAGTTGGTTTCCTATTAATCCTCGTCATTATTTCTGGCGTATTCAAATTTCCAACTGGTTTTTAATCCTTGATGCAGATCACTTCTGGAAGACACTTCAGAGACTGATATTATGGACAAACATGACGCGACACTGTCCACATACATGCTGTCGGCGGACCATAGTAACTTATACATGTCAACAGGATTAGCCTCCAGTTACGGAGCCCTCCAGCTGTCATCCTCCTCCGACCTGCCCATTGACATGAGACGACGAGGGTATAAGATTTGAGAATTTAATTAAATTTATAGGAACTTCCTCTATAAGTAAATTCCTAAAAACAGTAAAGCAAAAAAAAAAAAAGAAAATTACTCTTGCAGTTACATATATTCAAAATGTATTGCAGTTATATTGAAAATGTACTTACCACAGTATTTTTGTTTCTATAAAAAAAATGCTCTTTCAACAGGAATGCCTTGTAGAGGTCTCTGTAACCATAATTGAACCCCTTTGAGTATACCTGCAAAGGATGCTAAATACCATAGCGAATTTTAAAAAATCAACAAATTTTAAAAAAAATTTTTTTTGTATGAACATTTTTAGAAAACTACCACCCCGTTGTGTAACCAAAGAAGGGAAATGCAAATTCGAGGCGAGGAACGTGGAACAGAAAAGTTTAAGATTTTTGGGAGATATTTTCACATCTTTACTGGAAGTTCGTTGGAGATGGGTCCTATTTTTCCTCTGCCTAGTGTACTTCGGATCTTGGTCATGTAAATAAAAAAAAAAAAAATTATTGTCTACACATCATTTTCCCATTAATCTTACAATATGTTTTGTAATTTGAATTTATTCAAGTGACTTTTACCTTTGATTATTGGAAATGATGGGGATTTTAAACGTTTTGATGTTTGTCCCTCAGTTTTTGCCTGCGGCTGGTACGGAATCCTATGGATTCATGGGGACTTTGAGAATTTCGGAGTGGCGGATTGGAAACCCTGCATCACTAATATTTCAAATTTTGCTTCCGCATTTTTATTCTCCGTTGAAACCCAGCACACCACTGGCTACGGGTTTTATCACCTGGGGGATGAGTGCCCGACTGCCATCATCCTCCTCTGTATTCAGTCCATTGTGGGGGTCTTGCTGGAGGGACTTTTGGTGGGTTTGGTCTTCGTCAAGATGTCCCGGGCCAAGAAGCGGAGTGCGACACTCATTTTCAGTAAATATGCTCTCATTTGTCAGAGGGATGGGAAACTTTGCTTCATGTTCCGGGTCGGGGACGTCCGGACCAATACTCATCTCCTGGAGACCCACATTCGGGCCCAGGTCATTCGGAAACGAACGACGCTGGAGGGAGAGGTCATCAATTTCTTCCAGGAAGAGTTGCAGGTACAAATTAAATCTAAATTCCAAAAATCTACATATGTTACACTATTTTTTTAAAAAAAAACATTCAATTTTATAAGCTCTGTGAGGACATACGATGAGTGAATGTTTGCCCAAATAATACCAGGGGTTTGTTTATAACGTAAAATTATTTTGCTCAAACCTGTTTTTTAATTACTTTCTCAGAGCTGTATTTGTCCATCTCTTTTTTTTACGGAACTATTTGATCATATCTATTTGTTTCACTTATGTATGTTTAGGCGCAACTATTTTGTCAAAACTTAACCCCATTGTTTTACCGATCCAGTTTAAATTATGTTGCTCAAGAATATGAGTAATTACCTTTAAAAATGATTGTAATTTTTTGGCAAATGTATCCCTGACAAAATTGATAACGTATAATTCTTCTGGAAGGGAACAATATTTTTAAATTTGATATTATTTTAGATAAGCGGGAACAAGGAGAAATCCGGGAAGATCCTGCTATTCTGGCCAACGACAGTCGTCCATCACATTGACTCCTCCAGCCCGCTCTACGACCTCTGTCCCTCGGATCTGACCTGTCATAATCTCAACTTCGAAATTATCGTGGTCCTGGAGGGGATTGTGGAATCCACAGGCCTCACCGTCCAAGCCCGCTCCTCCTACCTCCCCTCCGAGATCCTCTGGGGCTACAGATTTGAGGAGCTCCAAACGACCAAATCCGTATCTTCCGGGGAACGCATCATTGACTACTCCCTCTTCCACGAGACCTTCCCCGTGACCACGACCACACTCAGTGCGTCCGAGCTGGACCTATCCATTCCTAAACAAGAGACCTGAACTTATATTACTTAAACATTATAATATAATACTATACAGATTGTATCTCTAATCCTCTAGCATTTAAAAGCTATACCGACAAAGACGATTCGCGTATTTGAATAAATTATTATTACTATTGTCATTGAGCACGCGATATATTATACAAGCTGTTGTAATAATAATTACACATTACAAATGTAATTCCAGGGTCGAGTGAAATACTTTTCCCAGGCTGGGGACAAAATGCGTCTCATTTTTCTTAACTTGGTAGTATATATAGTAATAAATAAAATACATAAGTGGGGACTATACTGTATGTGAGGCGGATGGAGTGGTACAGTATAAAAAATTATTGCTGGAACGGAACCCGTGTGTCTGCACGCAATCCCCTCAAGTCTTCCATCAATTTTGTTGATTTTGTCATTTGAAACCATTATCATGCCAACTTACTGTCTCAAGCTTTTAATAAGTACTTGCATCTCCAGCCCGGCTCACTCAGTGTACTTTTGAGTCTCTTCTTTTTCTCATCTGCTCCGCTCCTCCAATTTTTAAAAAGACAAAATTATATTCGTATGAGGCGTACATAAGTAATTATAGGTACTTGCATAATAGATAGCAGCCCGAGAATTTATTCTTTTTTTCCTTATATTAATAATATTAAATTGTATTATCAGAGTACAAAAGCAACAAGTGACTTTTGTCTCGTGCACTTGCCACAATAATCTTTCCTATCGTTGGCATTTTTGCAAATGTAAATACACACTCCCTCAGTGACAGTGCCCGTATGTACTTGCATGTAATTCCTTTGGGGCTATATAGACATTATCTTCTGTTTACTTTTCGCAAGAGATCCAGTGACTCTCCTATATAGGAAAGTATGCTGTATAGAGTGTGTATGAGTTTTGTGTTATAATAATAGACTGCCTTCTCTAGGTCGGTGTTTCTTCATTCCTTCCACACACACGGGCTTTCCTTCAAACTAGTTCCAAGAGGTTCGGTTCAGGTTTACGTGTACAAAATTTCCCATCATATACTGCACAACACACTCACTCACTCATACCCTCCAACACATATGCTCTGTTTAACTACATGTGACCTGATTATACTTTTAGTAAAGGCAAAGTTCAATCTCAGTGTCTCATGTTTGCTCTCTGCGATAAAGAATAAAAAAAGTCGGGACTTTTGCATCTGCTCTTAAAATTCTATAGTAATTCCCGACATAAGTATACTAATCCTATTCTTCACTGTACATAGAGTGGGATGAATCTTATACATTGACAATATATATAATTACTATAGACGCATAATTACTATATCTATATAAAAAGATTGAGCTTCACAATTGTCAAAGATTTTGACCTGCAAGCCTGCAACAGTTTTTTGTACATGCATAGGCTATGCACACAAAATAGCACAATACAATATACATATTGATAGGAGTGTGATTGTGATACCGTAACTATAGAAAGGGATTGCATCCCAATAGGACAGAGCTGTATATCTAATTATGTCGGGTATACCCACACACACACAAAATCCTAGAAATATTTGTAATTACAAACTGTGTCAGGAATATTGAGCCTCCGTACACTCTTCAAATAGGGCTGTTGTAGAATTGCCTATAAGGAAATAAAAGGATCAAATTTCTCAGTTCTTGTCCCGAGCCCAGCTAAGCCAAAGCTGTGTGTAGTGTAAAAAGCTCTGCCCTGACTTTATACAATAATCCCTCACAGTTGTTAGTTCCCTATATAGAGTGATTTATAGGGATTCATTTACTCTGTAAAATCTAACATCTTCCTGGAGTATATAAATTTTTGACTAAACTTCTCAAAATTTCCGAAAATAATTTCTGTGATATAACAAGTGTGAAGGAATAAATTAGAATGCCGCCTTTAAATTTACAACAGCAGCGGTATGCCCGGAAATTACCCACTTTTAGCCGGAAACGTCAAACCACTGTTACGAGTGAGGAGGTCCCGGCTTGTTATAAGATTGAAGGATTGAGACTTCATGAGTTCCCTGTTGTAGGACTGATTGTTCATCCGAGGATTGTCCCCGGTTTTTTTTACAGGTTTGTATTTTCATATATTAAAGTTTTAAAATTCCAATTGCTGAAAAGGAGAAAAACTGGTAAAAATTTCGCAGTAATTATTAACTTGGGCGTTTTTTTTGTGGGGGTAAAATTTTCAAAACAAATTAATTATCAAATACGGTTAAAGATTCGTATGAAATTTATTTTTGCAGAGTTCGCCCTTTAACCACCTCAAAGTACCTGTTCGGAGGGCATGCCCTCCAGTTGCTGTCCATTGGGCAGGGCTACGGGAAAAGGATAACTTTTAAGGCTAATGACGGGGATAAGAATGGGAACAGGTGATTATTTTTGACGACGCTAATTATTTGGGATATGCAATTTTAAATTGAAAAAATTATTCAAGGAATTTTTGGAGCTAATCATGGGCTCAAATTATAGGACAAATGTTTCAAGGGGAATGGAATGTGTAATAACATCTTTGTATTTTTTTTAATCCCCCAGTAATTACTTCTGGTCTGATTCAAGGCCTGAAGGGTATGGCTTTGAACTGGAAGTGGTGGCGCCAGGGGACAAGTTTACAATGTATGACGCCAATCATAAGCCTATTGGGAATTGCGAGATTACTGGGAATAAGGTTAGCGATCTTGTGTATGTATGAGCCAGATTTGTGCTAATTGGAATTTGGTCTAGTTCAAATATGGACCAATAGCTTTGCTATGAATTAGTAATTATTATAGAAATGTAAACGCAGGCCGAGATATGCATCCCATTTGGGTTTTGCGGGCGCAAATATTTGCTGCGCTTTTAATTTTATACAAAACAAATTTTTGTGGAAGATTGAGTAAATTTTTCTAATGATTATTCCAGGATGCACAGGAAGAGCAGTCCCATTTACTCTGGCCTGATGGCACCATTGAAAAATGGGTCGTAGTGAGGCTACACTGCAAGGTGATTTTCATGAATATTATGAATATTTTTAGTGCATATGCTTTTTTGGATGTTTAGCTATAAATTTGGCAGAAAACATAAAAATATCAATTTAAAATTTGAATATAATATTGGATTTTATCCCACAACATTTTGCAGAATATTGAATTTTTACTGTTAAAAAAATTTCAGTGAATTGTTTTTAAATGGTTTTAACATTATTTGAAAGGTTTCATCAAATTAGCCCGTAGTCTGCTGAAGTGTATGAATTATGAATGGGGCACTGTGAGACCAAATAGGAATTTGTAATATGTAAATTATAAATGGATCTTCTCTTCCAGATCGAATCCGTAGACGGGGCAGTGTCAAGCAGTATAATCTCTGGGAATGCCATCTCATCAAAATCCACTCGTGAGGCGACGTCAAAGCTAATCCGGATTATGAACTGTAGCTTGGATAATAAAACTCATCAAAAGGGCTTAACTCTAGTGCCGGGTGTAGACTCTCACACAAGACGCATCACTGTCTCAGGTTCCACTGTGAGTGATGTCCCTGTCACGTACACTATCACGGGATTATTCAGGCATGAGTTCCCCGTCATAGGTAAATTATCTCTCCCTGAATAATTTCTCCGAAATTTATGTCGCTAGAAAATTTAACCAAATATGTAATAATTATTCTGTCTTGTCTGGAATCTTACTAAACCCAAAATTCAGGGAAAGATCCTACAGAATGTAAATTTTATTCTTGAGTATAAATTTAAATTATGATCCCATGGGTACAAATTCTCTTGTAAAGAGAGTAGCCTCAATCATCAAAATGTATCAATCATTCAAATGAGGTGGAGAATGTACTGCTTTTTAAACAACTAGAAATGACCATCAGCTTTATTGGTTTTTTTTTTTTTTGCTGACGTATGGAACCCTGCCGCAGATAAATATTTCCAGACGTCCACGTTCGCATAAATAGTTTCCTAGCTGCTTAATAATTATATACACGAGCAAATGTTTTTTTTAAAGGTACTTTCGTGGATCAGCGTGTCCTCCCCGGATTCCATTACATTGTGAGGCCGGCCCATGCTAAGAATGCCATGTTTGGGGGGAAGGCCCTCAAGTTGCTCAGTATCGGTCGGGGCTATGGGAAACGTTTCACATTTGACTCCGACTGTCGTAATGAGAATGAGAATTACTTTTGGAGTGACTCATACCTCGAAGGATTTGGTTTCGCCCCTCATGAGATCTTTACAGGGATGAAATTTAAAATCCGGGCGGGTGCAGCTTGGTCAGAAGACTTGGGCATTGCTATTGTGAAGAAGGCGGAGAAGCCCCAAGTAAGGAGATGATTTATTTATTTTTCTGCAATTCTCTGGATCAGTCCAGTTAAATTGTTTACTTCGCTTATCCCCGTTATATGCATGAAGTAGGGACATGCTCTACAGTCACAAACATTTGTGGTAGAAATTGTGTCACATGGGATGATTGTGTATTTGTATAAATATAACGTTTATCTTTTTGTTTGTGTTTGTGATGATCAAAGGTCGAAATTGAGATGGTGATCCTTCCCAATGGTGGGATCCTCAAGAGATTACGAGTAGAGATCGTTTGCTACATGGAGGTCGGGACTGGGGTCACTCGAGCCGGGCGTGTTTGTGGGACTGCGGTTGTGATCCGAAAGGACATGAATTCGGATGCGAGGGTGGAGCGGATTGAGAATCCGGGCTTGGACTCCCAACTCAGTCCGAATTTGAGACACATTCCGGGGGAAATGGTCTTCGTGGCAGTGCATACCGTCTGAGAATAATAATAATTTTATTATTGTTCTTGAGATTTATCCCTCTAATAAATTAATCTAATCATTATGTTTTTGACATGTGTATACATTTGCAAGCTTTATCTTCATGTTTGCAGTCATGAATGGCTTATGTCATATGCTTTAATGTCAATGTCTCACCATTGATCCAGTAATAATCGTCTGGGACGGATATGGAGGATTGGAAATGTAATCGCTTTTTTTAAATATTAACTTGTAATAGTTTTTAGAGCAAAAGTAAAGGCTGTTCTGAAAAATATGTGACTGATAATTTTGACAGTGACCTCACAGTTTTTTAATAAACCTCTTAATATATCTGTACAAAGCTTGTATTAATATCTTATTGTACGTGTGGTAAAATTATGTCATTTATTTATTTATTCCGAGTTTGCTTTAAAATTAGACAGGCTTTGGAATGGAGGGAGACGATCTGCTGGGTTCCTTTGAATTTTTTTTTGAATCTGTAAAATTTTAAACTTTAGGTGGAAAATTTCCAAGGCTGGACTGGAAATGTGGCTCAAAGGGTCAGAGAGTCAAAGATAGGGTTATTTTGGCATTATTTCCATTTTTATAGGTTGTATAGGTTGGTAGTTGAGAGGCATAAGAACATTGGGTTGTTTTTAGAAAGTTTTACCGTTGTTGTGTGGAAACACCAGAATGCATAATATGGAAATTTTTATTTATTTGGAGGGGACATGTTGAACGGAATTATTCATCTATAAATATTTTTGGGGATTTTTTTAGTTTCTGAGAAAGGATTTTTTTACGTATAATTTACGAAATCATATGAGATACCCTACATATTACGGAGGGTGTATCATATCCTTTCCTCCCCTTAGGCCTAAGAGAGTAACTCTTAGAGTTTTGGTTCCTCGATTGTAGGAAATTCGTTTCCGGATTTTCTAAAATTTGTTCCATTGTCCTCGCTCAATTTTTTCCGATTACAGGGGTCATGGACATGAACCAAAGTCGGATTCTCTTTACAAATTTTGAATCCAGCAATTTGTTTATTTCGACTGAATTTTGTTTTGCAAATATGTTTTGGTACTAGTTTTTATGAAATTTTAAGGGGTTTCCGGGGAGCAATCTGACAGATCGCCATGTTGAGAATCCTGGGTTTAACTCGGAAGAACAGAAAGCAAGGTTCGAGAAATGTATCTTCAGGAGCAAAGATGTGTGGGAAAGGATAGAGTTTCTGATTTTGCTATTTTTTATGGTTGGCCTGGCGTTCACCAAAAAGTGTCAAATGTTGTAATATTATTGTAGCGAATTTCATAGGGATTCATTTGAGTACAATATTATCGTCTTAAGTCAAACTTTGCGGCCACAGGACTCCAATTGGCAAAGAATACATGCATGTGTAGGAATTATTATTTCAGTGTTTAGAAAATTCTCAAAGAGTTTGCCGGTTTCACATCACAGTGCATATAGAATGTCTTTGGGAATTGTTTCTACTGTATGTATACGTGTCTGTGCATGTTCTCATACACGATTTAGATACATTTTACATGCACATGTTAAATCCAGTCTGTTATAATGCTCGGACAGGGTACAGAAACCGTGTACCCGTACCCCGAATATTAGTTACGACGAAATGCTGTACCAATACCCGTACCCGAGTAAATGTTTTCATTACCCGTACACATACTTGAAATTTAAATGAAGTACCTTTACTCACAATTTACCCCTATACCCGTAATATACAAAAAACCTGTACCAGTACCCTAGTATGTATCTATTGTTTGTACCTCGGGTGTTACTTCCGTACTTGTAATAATAACCAACGGATCGGGCTCGAAGCTAACTAGTTTGTATTTATAATAATTATAAAGTTAGCTTATCTCTATATACATTTTAAAATAATTTTGATGTTACGCTCCCTACGAAGCCAATTAAATTCAATCTTGGGAACCTGAACCTGCCTCTTGAAATTAATCTTTTGGCTACGACTTACAATTAGCCATAACCCATCCCAGTAGGAATCCTTGAAGTACCCAAAAATACTAGGGTACAGTATGCACGGGTACAGATATTTTACTGAATCTGCGTACTTGAGTGGTATAGGCAACTTCACTACCCGGTAGTACCCGTTCCCATTGGCTCTATAGTATTCCCATATCCTGTCCGAGCACTGGTCTGTGATGTGAATGGCACATGTTCAAATATAGTATAGTCATAGTGACTCATATCATTTAGTGAGACACGCACACGGTACAATGGGGTACCCATCTCCCTCAATTAAACCACACGTCATGTAACAACAAACTAGACGTACAAACATACACAAGAGGTCTGAAAGTAAAATCAACTCTCAAAACATAATTAAAATCCAAAGCTCAATTTGCACTCAATTCCTACATAAAGACTATATACTACGCCATAGGAATTCGCAATTAATTTAAATAAAATTGACAGGCTCTCACAATCTGCTTCTTAATAAAAAAAAAGATTCTATTCAAGTAACATATATCTATGTACATATGCAACAACTTTTAACCACAATGGAAGCCGCATGCAAGGATAATTTTAGCCCTAAGGTTGATGATGAGGTTGTAGCTACCTCAAGATAATGCTGCTTGTCGTGTGTGCAAGTCTAGAATCTTGACAGCTTAAAAGAAACTTGTCCAGGGCTGCTGACTCAAGAGAATTCTTTTACAGAAAGTTCAATGAGAATACCGAAAGTTTTCATATAGGAAAAAGATGAAGACGTATTATATTTTGGTAGTACTTGTCTCCGTACAAATTTTACTGTGGACACTGCCCGTGCATTCTTGTAGTCGGAAAAAGCCCGGGAAACCAGTCAGCGATGATGCTCCAGCGCCTCCAGAAGATCTAAATTTCAAGTGCAAGGATGAGTCTGGAAGGAGTATAAACTGGTAATAAATTCTAAGTTTATTTTGTAAAAAATGTAAAAACAATATTAGAAATGTACCGGGGAATAAAATTAAGAATATTTAACATTTAACAGGTTCATTGCTTACAAACTCGCAAAAATTAAGGAGTCCGTCAACCCTTTGGTAAAATCTGGCCTGGGCTATGCCTTCATTCAAAATTCCTCCCCAGATAAAAAGTGGCACTTGTCCGAGAGAAGCATTGGAGACCGGGACTCCATTATCGGACGGAGTCTCAACCCCCTCTTTGTGAGTCATGAGGGTTTCGGGAAAAACAAATTATTTATTTTATACAATGACCAGCCCCCAAACCGCACTGCCGTGAGCTACAACGGTCACACCAAAGGACTCATTATTGCTAGCGCCAAGGGCGGTATCTGGTTGCAACACTCCGTCCCGAGATTCCCTCAAACAAATGCCTCCCACTACGTCTACCCCGCCAGTGGGGAAAATAATGGGCAAATGTTTTTCTGCATTTCCTTGACCCCAGATAACATTGAAAAAATTGGGGATACCTTGCTCCATACGAAACCAATTGTGTTTGAGTATGCCATTCCCAATGGACTCAGATCCTTGTACCCAAATCTCGTTAAAATTGTGGAGAAAAAAAGGAACTCCAAACTTGCCACCTCAAATATATTCCTGCTCAATGAGCATGGCTTGAATCTCACAATTTTTGCAAAGGGGCCCAAATATGAGAAAGGTATTCATATCAATAGTTTTAGGATTTTTATGAAACGTAAAAAAAAACAAGGATTTAGTAAAAGAACGTGATGGAATGATTAAAATTACCCACAGACATTTATTCGGACTGGATAGCTCCAAAGTTACAGTCCAACTTAAAAGTTCAGTCTTGGCTTAATGGGGCAAACTCCATGTTCTCAAATTGCACTCAAAAGTATCAGATTCTCAATATTTCGGAGAAAAAACTGGAGCGACATGCCTTCTCTACGAGGAAAGATCATTCCAAGTGGGCCATCAGTGATGAGGGGAAATGGACTTGTATTTCGGATTTGAATCGAATGGTTTCTAACCTTTTTATGTTAAATTTCAAACTTTAATCCATATATTTTAGCTCTAAAATTTGAGACTCAAATTTTTAAGTGTCTATGGGAGTGACGGTGATTTTTTTTTTTTTTATAGGAAAGTCAAAAATCGAGAGGTGGAGCTGCTGTTTGCATTATTAATGACCGGATTTGGGATTCTTTTGATAAGGCTGTGATTGACGTAGAACCTTGCCAGCGACCTCGAGTGTAAAATCCTGGCAGTTTCAAGTTTCAACTAGTGCTCTTAGGTAGGTTTATGTAATCACTGCTACAAATTATACCTATAACTTTTTTCTTCCCGCAAACATTATGACTAATTAGAACTAAAATTGTTTAAATTATATATGACTACGTAAACAAATATTGTAATGATGCGGGAGGTAAAATAAATGATTTTTATTTAAATCTAAGCAGCTGTGAAATTTGTATGATATTTATCAAATCTGTTAGTAGAGGATATACGGTAGGCTACGTGTGATGAATTGTCCCATGCTCTTTAGCATGGGACAATTCACGTGGACCCTCCATACCTACAGTGTACAGCCTTTCACTTTTGATAATCCCTTAAAAATAAAGTTAATCCCCTTCACTTTTGGTATTGTCTTAAAATAGAGGCATAATCCAATTTACTTTGGACATGTCAAAATCGCGTGAAACAATGTACACACTGATATTATAATTATAGCGACTGCATATGTAGAGGATAAAGCATACATCAAGCATACATCAAGCAATGCCACCCCCAGTGGCAGAGTAGTTAGAGTTTCAAAATAATTATAAATGGTGAAGAGTTCAATCCAGGTCATACTCATCAATAATGTATGCATATATGATTTGTTTACAGGTAATGGTCACCCCATCCAGTAAGGTAAGAATAAAAAATCAAAAATAGTTTGTTTCCCCCTATATATGGGGTTTGTTTTGGTACTGTAGACTATCATTCCTTCCATATTCAGTCCTAGGAGTGCAGGTCAAAGAAATTATCCAATTTCATTTCAATTTATTTTTTTGAAAATATTTTTCAAAAAAATGGACCCCGTTTTAAGTGTAACTCAAAATTTTGATTTTCTCAAAATTTCCGAAGCGAGAAATGAAATCATTGCGGAAAAATCCGAAGCATTCTGGAGATTTAAAGCATGGCTGTACTTCTTCACAATAAAAGTAGCCAAAATTATGGTGAATCACAGCTGTGGGACTAGTTCACACCCGGACAAAAATTCAATGGACATCCTTTGCAACTGCCCGGAACTTCAATACCTTAGAAGTGAATGGGAGAAGATTTGCACTGAATTGGAAGAAGCGATGTCAGATAAACAACCGGAAACCAGATTTAAAGAATACTCGGTCATACCAAAAATACACCCCGACATTGATGAGGGTGTCGGAACAAAAATGACTATCAAACACCCCGAATTTCTGGATTTTGTGAAACGTTTCAACACCTTTGGATCACATAAATTTCTACGCGCCACACCTGAGTTATTGGCAGAACGGTATTACTTCATGCAACCGAACAGCGTGGTGAGATGTGTCTACTGTGATGCGGAGATAAGAGTAGACTCATTCCATGAATTTAAATATAGACCCGGATGCAAAAGAGAATGCGCGCTCTATGCGGGGCATTGGGAGGGTCATATAGATAGAAATAACTATCAAGGGTGGTCTGGAGAATGTCGACCGAAATTGAAACGAAGGAGTGCAAAATCAATCCTTAATGAACAATCTGATCTTAGCAAACGGTCCGATTTAGAAGAGGAGGAGAAATTTCGTTTAGAGTACTTGAATAAAATTATCAAAAAGAGACGTATTTGTTAAATATGTTGTAAATATGTTTTTAAATACTTTGTTATGACAAAATAAATGAGCCCTGTTTATCTACATAAAATTGAGCATGCAGTATTACATTTACTCATTCATATTTTGGCATTCATCATGGCAGGTTTCACTGTTACTCTTCTCAGCGATGCCTCATACAATTTTTTTCCAGAAAACACTATTTCAAATTTTCGAAATAAAATGGCTACAAGAATAGATTTGGAGTCAAAGGAGTTCGAGGTGGCTATGACCACGTGCACATATACGTCAACAAACGTATTCATTCGTGAGGGTGAAGAAATAGGTGTGGCTTCATTGAGTTCTGAACATGGAGAGTTATTGTCACTATCCTTGCTAAATTTAAGTCAAGATAAATGGGTTGATGGTAATACATTGAAATGCAAGTTATTTGCACCTTACAATTTTTCTGATGAGTTTGATTTTTGCTTCTATCTCTCTAATGTGACCAGGGATTTGTATGAAGTAAATCCAAGATCGTACTTAGAGGTAACTAAAGAAAACGGCAATATGAAAATTCCATATTCATTTGAATTAACAGATCGTGTGAAAAAAGTATTTGGAATCCACGAGGGCTTCGTAGACTCAAAAGTGATTGAAAAACAGATTATATTAAAAAATAATCAATCAGTGCTATGTGGGAAAGATGATATTATTACTTGTCCATTACTAGTTCAGTTGAATCAACCAACTGTTGTGTTAAAAGTGACGAAAGACGGGCAAGTTATCAAGGATAAAATATATACTTCAGGTATGGGTATTATAAATACATCAATTGCAGGATTAGAGTACATCCTCTCTGTGAAACCATATATCACACTAACAAGTGTTGAGAAAATGCATGTCAAAACTTTACAAGTGACTGAGGCTGACGAGATTCTAAGCTATTCTTACTCGGATTACATCATCAAAAATTATGGGGACATAGCCAAAGGTAAAGTCATGGAAGATGTTACTACAGCTGGAAAGAATGTAAAAATAGTTTCAGCACTGGAGAAAATTGATTTGAAGTACTTCCTAGTTTCTGGGGATAAGATTGGCTCAAAGATCAAAGAACCCGAGATATTTCTTACCACAGATGAAGATATTACATCATTCGATGGACTTATGAAAATGCTTTCTGAAGAGTTTGACTTTGATTGGAATATCATCTCTGGAAAAATGTATCTTATTTATAATAAAGATTCCAAATTAAATGACTTTGAATTTTGCCCTACTGTCAAAGCATACTTGGGATTTCTGAATGGAAGTGCAGCCGCCTCTTCTAGAGTGCAATTCCCCAAAATAAGGGGTCGCCATAAGCTTCATAAAGGATTTGGGAATGACTTACTATTTGTTTACTGTGACATCGTTGAAAACCAATATGTAGGAGATACATATGCCCCACTTCTGAGATGTATACCGCAAACGTATAACAATGGCAAGGCTTACGAACATGAGTTTTACAACCCAACATATCTTCCGCTAAAATCCAGTTCCTTTGAAAGTGTTCATGTATATATAATGAATGAATCTGGAAATCCACCACCATTTGAATTTGGAGACTTCAAGTGTACACTACACTTCCGTGAGCGGAGATACTAAAAAAACATATACGAATAGAATGACTAAAACGTTTCAGTGTTCCGATATGGAGAGCAAGTTTTACAGAATTCATTATCCTCAATATGGACAAGGTATACAATATGGTGGTGGTGGTGGAGGACTTTTATTTTATAGGGGGTCTCAAGTTCGTCAAAAAGGTGCTGGTCTGGGCTCCTTCTTTGGGTCAATAGCTCGAAGGCTTATACCATTTGCTTCTAAATACCTTCTCCCCCATGCTAAAACAGCCTTAAAAAATGTTGCGCTTGATGTATTGGAGGGTGGTCGCCCCCTTAGCGAGTCCCTTAAGGATCGTGGTCTTGATGCTCTTAAAGCAGTTGGTCAGGATGTAATGTCTCAGTCTGGTTCTGGATTTGGAAGAAAACGTAAGGCGGAAGATCAAGGTGGAAAACTTTACCCATATAAGAAAATCAAACGTGCACCTAAAATAGGACGAGGAAAAAAAAAGGCTGCTAAGAAACGAGGAAAGAAAAACGGTCGTGGAATACTGAAGCTAAATATTTCCAAAAAGACTAAGAAGAGTGCTCCAAAAAGAAAAAAGGGAAATTCTAGAAATATTTTTTCATAATGGCCGGGCATCATTTTTTGAGGAGTGAACTGGATATTTTTAAGCGTGAAGGTTATGATATGTCAATTCAAACAACTCAAACTTGTGATGTATTCCCAAATTGCCCTTTATCTGAGACTGCTGTACCATTAACATTCAATGTTAATAGTACAGAGGCCCATTATATTGACCTAAGCAAGACTCGTCTGTATTTACGCATGAGAATTTTAGATTCTGATGGTAATGCCAATGCTGATAATATAGTTGTTGCTCCAGTCAACAATATCTTACACTCTGTATTTTCTCAATGTTCAGTGTATTTAAATGAAACATTGATATCCCCAACAAATACTTATTATCCATATCGATCAATAATTGAGCGCATGTTACTCTTTTCAAAGGAGTACAATGAGACTCAATCACAGTGTGCGGGTTATTTCAAAGATAATAACCCTCCAAACGTTGATGCTAATGTGACATCATCCTATTATCAACGATGGACATTGAGTCGGGGTAGTAAAGTTTTTGAGGTAATAGGAAGACCCCATGCAGACATTTTCTGCCAGCCGGACTTCCTACCACCGGGAGTAGACCTTAAAGTAGTATTTCATCGTTCAACTGAAGACTTTGCTGTTCATACTGATTTGGCACTTGTTAACCAACCGCATTATAAGTTGCAAATAGTGGAGGCTAAGCTACAAATTCTCAGGCATAAAGTCATCCCAGCTGCTGCTCTGGATCATATTCGATTGTGGGAGTCTGGAGATGTGGCGAATCTATATTTAAACAAGGTTGATATCAAGAGCTTTTCATTACCGATTGGGACATTGACACGGATAGAGGAGGGTGTATTCAAAGGCGGGCAACTTCCTGATCGATTGGTACTTGCAATTGTACCGAGTACAAACTTAAATGGAACTTGTACGAGTAATCCTTTTGTATTTAGCGACTTTGGACTTACCCACATTAATGTTTCTGTTAATGGAGACACTTGCGAGTCTTATCCGCTAGATGTCGACTTTCAAGAAAACAGTCTGCGTGTACAAGAAGCCCTAAGTAATGTCTATAGAGCTATTGGGATTGATAATAAGGACGCCAGCATCGACTACAGTCTTTCAGACTTTTTGAATAACAAGACTCTCTTTGCATATGAAATCTCACCAATTGTCGATGCCAGATCCGTACCTCGTTTTGGAAATTTGAAAATTGAACTTCGTTTTCGAGGTGCAACAGCCATACCATTGACTGTACTCTGTTACACAGAATCCCAAGCTATCTTGAACATTGACAAGAATAAATCTGTATTTTACACTGATTATACTCAGCAGAATCAGCAATGAATACAACTCAAGTTTATAATTATTTACATGTTATATGCAAGCCTAGAAGGGCAATGTTTGATGTAGTATCATGTGATGAATTGAAATATGTAAAATTGAATAAGTTTCCGTTATGCCTTGTTGTAAATTCGGATCCCAGCACAAAGCCTGGGGATCATTGGGTAGCTATTTATATAGATAATAAGTCTAGTTTCTTAGAATTTTATGATTCATATGGTTTTGGCATAGATTACTATTCTGATGATTTCAATGTGTTTGCAAAGAAATGTAAACTTAGAATAAGAGAGAATACAAAGCAGTTGCAAAATTGGGGTTCAACGGTTTGTGGAAATTATGCATTATATTTTTTGTATAAGAGACTCAGACGTTGCTCTCCCATGAACTTGTACTGCTCATTTTCAAATGACTTAGTTCGTAATGACAAATATGTTTCAATGTTTATTAATTCCAAAAAATATTTATTAAAATCAAATTGTTGTAATAAGAATGTTCATCAATCAGTTACAGAGTTTGCAAAATAAATAAATAAAACTAATACTTATTCCATCGTATAACAATTTTCTTTTTACATCCACTTCCATGTTGTCCATTCTTTCCACCACACCCAATGCATAATGTCTTTGAAATCTTTTTACGTTTTGATTTCGGTCTTACTGAATCATTTTTTTCATCATCACCATAGCAGGTTTTACGCTTGGATGGATTCATTATTTTTTCAGTTTTAATCTTCTTTTCAGTAAGTATATATCGTTTTAATTTGGTTGGCTTGGTTGGTTTAACAGGTGGGGGTAATGTCCCTGGATCCTCACCGACATCATCATTATTAATATTATGAGTATCCGGTAATGGTTCTGAAAACTTTGTAAATAATCGTCTCTTGGGTAAAGTTGATGCATCAAAAGTATAATCTTCATAAAATTTTCGTTTGGTCGCGGGAATTCTTCTTGTATCGATATTGTTTTGAATGAATGGAGCCGGCTCTGAAAACTTTGAAAATAATCGTCTCTTGGGTATAGGTGATTCATCAAAAGTGTAATCTTCATAAAATTTCCGCTTACTCTGTGGAATTCTTGTTGTATCGATATTGTTTCGAATCAATGATGGTGGATCCGAAAATTTTGTAAATAATCGCCTTTTGGGGATAGATGATTCATCAAAAGTATAATCTTCATAAAATTTCCTTTTGGTAGGAGGATTTAATTTATTTGAAATATTTATGCTGTCTGGCCAATGATCTGAAACCTTTGGAACTATTTGTCGATTGGGTATTTCTTCAAAATCATAATCACAATCATCTTCATGATCATCAAAATCGTAATCATCGTAAATTTTTCGTTTGAGAGGTCTTCTAGTTGCATGGGTGTGAATGATTGGTTGGCGGGCAGTTCGATTATTTTCTTTATTTGAACTATACTGCTGGGAATTTTGAGGCTTGGACTTGTCATGAATCATTTTTACGAGAAGTGGTTTGTTATCTTCATACTGTTTCTTTTGTCTCAGGGATCTAGCATGTTCACCATATAAAACTTGTTTTACATCATCAGGTAATTTTGTAGAGTCCAATATATTTGAAGAAGATATTCCATGAGAATTAGCCTCAGACATCATTAGATTATAATGTGCCTCTGGTACTAATTTCATGCGTCGCGCCATCTTACGGAAGGAACTGCGAGATTAGGGATGATGCCAATGTTGCAAGGATCGGGATAAAGAAACCACCGCCTTTTTGTAAAACTTTACGTTTATTTTTGAAGGAAGATGATTTTAATGAGAGCGTGTGAAGATGCTTTTTGTAGGGACGCAGCTTTTCAACTGTGCCACGTGAGACTGGAACATTACCTAAAAGGAAATTCTTGGTGCATTCTGACAAAGCTTTTAGTTCTTCGTTGGTGGCCTTATTGAGGACACGTTTTACACATTTCCTGGATTTGCATTTATGAAAAAAGACTTTATTATCAATTAATCTCTTCATTTTGAAAAGTAGATGTTGGACACATGAATGCAACTTTGTCAATGATGAATATAAGTTAGTGCATTCGCATTTATTATTTATTTGCTTTCTTGCTCACTGTCATGGCTGAGGCTAAAATTAAACGTCTGTATTTGAATCCCAAATTTAGAGGGAGTTTTTCAGGACTTAATACTTTTATGAAACACTATAAGGGTGGAGAATGTAGATCCACAATTGAAAAAGTTCTTCAGTCTATTCCTATATATGCTGAAAATAAACCAGCGTTACAGAGGTTTAAGAGACGGAGTGTGTATGTACATGGGATGGATGAGCAGTGGGTAATAGACTTGATTGAAATCTCCCGATATGCAAAACACAATAATAACTATAGATATATGCTTAGTATTATTGATGTCCTGAGTAAATATGCATTTGTAAAGCCTTTAAAGTCAAAAAAAAGTGCAGATGTACTGAAAGTGTTTCAAAATATTTTAAAGACCTCTGGTAGAATTCCTCAACGAATTCAATGCGATAAAGGAACTGAATTTAAAAAGGAATTCAAAGAGTTTTGTGTGGTAAAAGGAATTGGAATTTTTCATGTGCAATCAGAGCTTAAGGCATGTATCGTCGAACGATTTAATAGAACTATTATGGAAAAAATAAGTAGATATGTCCAACATAAGGGTAGTTACAAGTTTATACATGTTTTACCTAAGTTGGTTCAAAATTACAATAATACAATACATTCAAGTACTAAGTTTGCCCCGAGCTCGGTAAATTCCAAGAATGAGATGGAAGTATGGTATAATTTATATGGAGAAAGGAAACTTCACGTGTATAATAATCCCAAATTTAACATTGGAGACCGAGTATTAATTTCTATTGATAAAAATACTTTTGAGAAAGGCTATGCCAAACGTTATCACCCTGAAGTATATACTATCAATAGAATCGGTAATTCTAATCCGAGAATGTTTTATTTAACTGACCCAGAGGATAATGAACCCATGGATGGTGGGTTTTATGCACAGGAACTTTCTAAAGTGAACTATTGACAGCACATCATCGCCGGTCTACTATATAAGGTGAGAACATTTCTAAAAAAATTACATTCATCCTCAACAGCTTGTCCTAGACTTTCCAAACTCTTGGATAAATTTTGGTAAGTTTTGTTTTGATTATCATGGCTGGTCCCGCTTGTGTTTTGAAAACTTTCCAATTTTTATTTTCTATGTTAAAATTTTTCAGAAAATTCAACAAGACCATGGACACTGAAATCAAACATTGTATAACCGCTGTGGAAGGTAACTCCACTGCTGAAACTACATCCACCGGAGGATCTGAGTGTGGGATACCCTTGGATAACATGGATATCGATTCCGGAGATGTCGCTGGTGGCGTCGTTAAGCTTAAAGGACCCAAAAAACCAACATTTCGCATTCATGGAAATCCAATGGACCCGCACCGCCCAAAGGTTTGGTTCTCAAAGGCTGGAGAAGGAACAAAGCGTGTATTCATGAATATTTCAAGACTCTGCCTGAATGGAAACAAGATGCGGATGAACTTCAAAGTAAACCAAACCGCTGAAGTTATTAGTAACCTTGTATATTACTACAATGTCGTACATGCCGATGTTGATGAACTTTATGAAACGTTATCCAGCTGTATGGCACAGACTGAAGAACGTATTGCTAAAAGAGACGGTAAAATTTTAGAAAGGGATGACGATGGTGTATGTAAATAGATTTAAAACGTTTGTGTAAAAATTAAAAATAAATCTTACATTCACTTTTACAAGTATAAATGCTGCTTTTCTCTATTAATCATGAACCATTCTTCGATATTCTCTCATCAACTTGTTTTCATAAATACATTTATGGACATTCGAATTGTACTCCCAATTTTCCTCTTCTTTCTGACTATTTCAATTAATACACTGCTATCTTTATTCCTTCATAAACACTGTGCATTCATAACCCAAGACGTTGGAACAAATGGCTCAGGCTTCGCTGGATAAACAGTCTATGGAAATGGATTCAACTATTAGTGGTAAGACTAAGTTATTGCTTCCCCGCAGGCGATTACCGCGGCGCGCGCGCACGTAGCTGTAACGGTTTGGCCGCAAAAAGGGAGGGGACGCAGGAAGTCCCAAACCTTACCCCATATCTGCCCCTTCCTTCGCCCCTGCGTACAAACATAATATGATTAAAAATATTTTAATTACTTTTTTTCAACAGCAGTTGTAGCTAATGTCATTCATGAGGAAACTGGCATTGATGTATGTGGTACTTGGGATTGGCTTAAAGTTACACCAATGAACATAAAACCATCATATTCCCCAACATCGTCGTCTACAAGCTCAACACCTGAAATATCCACTGATGATTCAACCAAGCCACTGATTGATCCAAGAGTGAATAAAAGAAAGGCTAGTACACCTCTTAAAGATGCGGGCATGCTAAAATCAGCAAAGGGCCGTGCAAAATTGGAAAACATTGCTGCAAGAAAGAAGAAAAGGAATCAGCATGAAGGTGGGGTTAAAAGACTGTACCCAGTCTTTATCGACCCCGTTGACTCGTATTGTACATTGTGCAAAGACACTTTGGATGCAGAACAGATGGAGAGGAATAGGACTGTATTTGTCTCCATTGATCGTGTATGCGATGAATGTGATGAACGACAGTTCACACTCATTCAGGATGGGAATAAGATTTGTATGCGATTTATTGACTTTGAATTTATCAGTCGGTATTACAAAAATTATTTTAATATGAATATTTAATTTTATTTATTTGGATTAATAAAAATAACACAATCATTATCCGGGAATACATTGTTTCTGAGTCTATATTTATCATCCTGTGTCTGGCTGCAATCAATCATAAGGTATCCATGAGGTATGGATATGCACTGCTTGTATGCCTCTTCAATGAGTGGATACTTCTTACCACAATTCATTTGCATTCCAATCCGATTGACGACTTGTGTCTCCCTTGGGTTTTTAAATAGGCAGATGTACTTGGCATTAGTTGTTAAAGGGCGCAGTCCGTCATGGAAAAAGTTTTGAGTTATGAATATGATGGAGCAATTTCTATGATGACTCCCTCTAACAAATGCCTGCAGGACTTCTTTAGACTTTGAAGCCTCCTCCATCAAATCATCCAAAATGTACAAGTATGGATTAAGCAGATCGTCACCATACTCTGTGGGGAGTCCTTCATGGAATTGTATTTCAGGGAATTCTTTTTTCATGGATGCAAATACGTGGGGCTGATTTATCCCATAGCAGTATACCACATACTTTACATTTGGAAATATGATTTCGTTTCGACGGGCTATTATGCTCTTAGTTAGGACTGATTTGCCCGACATTGTGGGACCAGAAATAATAAAATTAAAAGGTGCATGAAGAGAGTAGTCAAATACAGGTGCATCCATGGTGATGTATGATTTTAGAATAACATTAAAATAAATTGACTCAAGTTATTTGAATGAAATATTTTTGAATTTTTTCTAGGAATTATTATTGTTATATTTATCATAAAAACATACATACATTCAAACAAATATACATACATATACATGAATACACATAAAATATTTACAAGACATTAACATTGATTATACATACATATTTTTAAGTATACACAAACATCACAATTGTCCTTGCATATCATTTTCAGCGTATTGTATAAACTCGTCCAATATAATATTAGGAATATTCTTATGCCCATAGGCTAAACTATTATTAAAATCAACATGAAACCTTTTGTTATCAAAACCTGTCAAACCTCTTTTTGTTTCTTCAGTATTGTATAGCCTATGTCCTACAGAAGCTATTCTTCTAAATTTAACACTGGTCGAAGCACCTAAAGTTTTAAGTATTCTATCATAATCATCAAATTTTTGGTACCTTTTTACATACGACTTAGGAATACCTTTGGCTTTTTTGTCGACTAGACCATCCTGACTTATGTACGTATACATTTTAGCCTTTAAAAACCTCATGGATTTAATGGGGTGACCTGCAGAGACATCTTTCATTACGCCTCGAACCTTTTTATTCTCATCCTTAAAATATGGAGCCCATTCGGGATCTACAGTAGGTGCGATATTAGTTGGTTTAAAATTAGACAGGTCAAATTGTTCATGATTTTCCAGCATATCCCTATATACATCTAAATTATGATTGGAACTCTCTATATGCACCATTAAGCTATCCGTATCAGTTCCTATGAGTTTAAGCTCACACCCTGTGTCAGAGTTGTACAGCCTTTTAAGATAGCCATAGAAGAAATCATACATTACATTTTTGCTAATATCAAGGCAAGACATTCCTGTATAAATTGGTTTGTTTAACACTGCACTAGTTTGACGCATAATAAACAATGCTACATCCTGATTGATCATAACTATGTCCTTTAGCGTCGCCTTTTTAGCAAAATTAATTGCACGGTCAGGGAAAATAGAATTACTGTTTAATTTTTGTGTAATTAAATGAATTCTCGTTCTATCTCTAACCTGCTCTAAAGACTTCCCGAAAACGGCGTTTATTAATAGCTTCCAAAAATCCTTCTCAAATTCTGTCTTAGCTAATCTTCTTTGATCAGTACAAAGATCTATATATCCTTTAAGCCAGGCTGACTGTCTGAATTTCAAAACTCTGTGAACCTTATCTAATTTCATACCTAACCGCAAGTATTTCTTAAGTGTAGTATAGTGCAAAACATATTTTATTTTATTATTCAAATCTGTCACTAACTTGCTATTCTTTAGTGCGACATTTTTAATATTTAGTTTACTTTTCATATCCAACTGGAACGATGACATTTCGTTAATCTTAATTGGGCGTTTTTCTGGAGCTAAAGGATAGTCATTAAAATAGTCATGCAAGTTCTCAGGTACGCTGAGGTCTACCTCAAAAAACCACCCTTCCACCCCATCATCTGGTAAACTCATAATATTTTCCCCATGCCACTTAGCCTCACTATCATTCAACCATATGAATCCGCCTGTGGGGAGATGGGAATCCATTGCCTTCGCATACAAAGCATTAGCATCCCAGTACATTATGTATGAACATTTTTTACTCGGGTCATAGCTTTCCTTCATATATTTATTGTTGGCATCCGCACTACGCAATGAACCTGTTCCAGCATATCCTCCTCTAACACCAGCTTCTAAAAATTGATGAGTAGTGCTATCATTAATATAGTCAAGTTGGACCTTACTATATTTCAATGCAGCCTGCCATGTTATCATGGGTAAACTGTAAAACCGTGCTGGATCCATTTTGAATTTTTCCAAAAATATACTACGGAAATTTTGAAAGACATCAGCAAGTAAAGCAACATCCAGCTGACAGTAAAAGTTGCAGTACTCACCCATAGTCTTAATACCAAATTTTTCCCACACATTATGCGCATGCTCATAGTCGACCTGTGTAATATGTTCATCTTTTAATTTGGAATAAAATGATTCTATTGGTGGAAGCTCTTGTTTTACTAAATCTTCATATGATTTAATGGCCTCATATGGGAAAACACCTTTCCTAAGCAAAAGGTCCTGATGCTCAACAGCCAAGGGAAAATCAATGGTGAACACCTCCTTAGTCACCTTAAATTTCTCAGCACCTTCTGCACCTAACATTTCGGAAAGTTTATCTAGTGAAGAATTCAAAAATCTTAGGCTATCAATGAATGTTAAAGTATTGTTGATCTCAATAGACATAAACTTTTCACTACTAAGAGGAACAACATTGACTGCGTCAATTAACACATGGGTTAAATTTTGAACTAACGGGTGACTATCATATCCACTAAAATTATGCACTACAACCGGGATTGTCGAACACCACCCTGCACGAATGTTACAACGACTATGTGCATGTCCTATATACATATGTGTGTAATGGTCATGATGTTCAACAGGAGCATTACCATCAGTACCCCGCGGATCTATTTCTTCTTCACAGAAAAAACAAATCGACTGATCTATCTCTGCCATTCTTTCTGCAGTCGGATATATACGTCTACGTGAAGCTTGCGTTTGCCTATCCTTTATTTTTGCCTTTAGGTTTTGAGAAAATGGAATTATGTCTTTGAAGAATGTATCCATCAAATTTTCACTATCTGACTGAATATGGTAGGTATTTTTATGCTCAACTTTTCCAAAAGGGTCCACACAAATGTAGGAATAACTACATGGTATATGCTCATGCGTGTATTGTCTAGCCCCACCTGATTTCGAAAGTCTGAACTGGTATTCGTGTAAGTCATGCACCTTTGTATATCTATCTATTGGGAGATGTCCATCTATAGGAACTCTAGGAACTAACTTCGACTCAAAATCTAAATAAATTGTAAATGGTGCCGGAACCATGTATTTATAAGAATTGAATGAAATTGATGCATCCGAAGAATCAACAAAAACTGCCTTCTGCGCCCCTATTTCAGCACATCTTTCTAAATGTTTAACTAATGTATCATAATGTGAAAACATAGCCAAACAGTACCTACACATGTGCTGCCTATTTTGACTAACAGGATTGCTGAACAATTGTTCTATATCAGTACATAGGATGTAGTGTTCTATGCAATGATCGTCTACTCTAGGCACAACTTCTTCATTTGATTCGACAATATTTTCTGGCTTTTCTTGTTGCATAATGAGGACTAAATCTATACTATATACCTCATTTTTGTTTATTTTTGGCCTACTACCTCTGCGCTTATCATTAGATGGGATTGATTCTTTACCCTGAGGCCTGCTTTTACTTATGTACAACGGAAAAGTATTATCCTGAAATAATTTTCTACATTTTTCCGTGATTTGTTTTTCAGCTAGATTTTTAAGTAAAGGATGATCCCTAGTTATTCCTGTTTCATTAAATCCAAAAACATTTACTGAAATGTTTGGGTTCAGCTTTTCAAACAACGGGAGTTGCTCAATTGTCATGGGCATATGTATTCCTGTCAAATTGAGAGTATGAATAATCTGCCTGTATGTCTTCATGTCTTCTACATTATATTTAGCAGGCTTTAAAGCAGCGGCAACAGAAAACAAAAAGCAGGAATTTAAGTCTCTTTCATTTTTATATTTACCCTGATTTTCGGTTAATTTCTCATTATTGTATGCCTCTAAACTATTATTAACATTTACAAATAAATTCCGGTCTTTCCGTTGGGTTAGCAGGTATGGCAATGGCAAATATGTACCACCGCGAAGCGGTTTGTATTTCATTACTGCCATGTCTAAAATTGGAATGTCACTTAATATAAGACCTGACCCATTTTGACAAAACTCTTCTATCGTGTTTACAAGTTTTTCCACTATCATGTCTAATGTAAATTCTATTCCTTCAATATGCAGTATAGTATGGGCAAATGAGGACATCCACTTGTTTACCCTATGTACACATTCACTGTCTAGCTTTTCGAAAATGCAATTTAAATGAATTATTATTTTTATGTTTCTAAATTTCTCCAAGTCTAATTGAAGCTGATGAACTAATTGAGCTCTTATACATTGGAAAAATCCTCTGAGGTCACCAACTTGTGCGATGTTGTCAATGTCTACTCTATATGATCTTAAATTATCAGAAAAGCCTGCATGAGAGGGATACAATGTAAAAGTATTGTTTATTGGTGCTTCGCCGTTTCCAACCTGAACATTATGTACAAGAGTATTATGGCGTGCAAAATCTTCCTTTTTACGAAATCTCATGGAACAAATTGTACAAAGTAAATTATCCCTATCTATAATTTCCCTGTGACATTGTGAGATATGTGCATCAATGGCCTCTCTGTTTGTAAATTCTAAATTACATATGGTACATCTATTGTGCCGATAGCAATCGTTAATAAAATTATACGTACCTTTGTTCAGATCCATTTGCCGACTTGGACCGGCAATCACATTTTCATTTTCATTATCATTAACACTAACATTAACACTATTAGCATTCACTTGCTCTGCTTCTACTCCATCACTAATTTCATCACTGTTTTCAGGGTTGAGGATGTCTTGAGTTTCTATGTCTTCGATGAATTCAGCAGCATTCACAGCATCAGGTGTAAGAAGCCCATAGTCGATGTTTAGGGATAAATCTTCAGGATCTCCAAGAATTCCGCCGGGTTGAGCATCTGGTAAAGGTAATGGCAAATTGGGATTGGCGAGTCGTTCACGAAGTGCCTGGGATAAACACGCATCACAAGGTTCGCACCAAGTACACTCATATGTACTATCACAATCTTCACGGAATCTCTGTGGCCGAGCTGGAGGGGGTGATCGTGGAGTACCATTCGTATACACTGATGACTGAGAAGGTGGGCAGCAATCCTCACAGGGGTTCAAAGAGAAGCACTCCGGATTCCCACATCTTGGATGAGGTGATGGGACGAATTCTTTGGTATTTATTCCCTCAGCTTCAGGTTGTGGGTGATTTGGGTCTTCAGCAACAGAGTCCAGATCATCTACAGCATTCGCCTGAATGGCTTCCAAATCCACGGCAGCAAAAAGGTAATCATCACTGTCATCAATCTCCAAAGGCATGTTGGCAAAGACGTCATCATAAGAGTCGTCAGGAAAGGAAGCCTGTGAAGCACCAGTCAGGTCCACAACTGGAATTCTTGAAGCTAAATTAAACGTAGAAAGCGGTATTAGAAATATGATAATCAACAAATTAAATTCACAATAACTCATACAATGACACAATGAATTGAAATTCACTTACTCTTTGCACGTTTATTATTTTCAGGTCCAAAAAAATCGGTGATTGCTCGTTTGCGTCCAGATGATGTTGATGGTAGATCTGGATTTGACCGGCAATTGCGCTCATAGTGCTCGATTAAGCCAGACAACGTAGAGAATGGGGATTTGCATTTGCAAACAAAGCTCTGCTTTACGGGTGCCATTGTTATTGAAGTTAGTAACTTGAATAATTTAGAAATGAGAATTGAGTTGAAATGAGCTGAATGATTTGAGGAAGTACTACAGTAAGTTTTTTCCAGGAGAGATTTGGAGCAAGTGAATAGATAAATTACAAGAGCTACCCTTTAAGTAACCTTTCAAAGAGTAGCATAGTAAATGATGGAGTAATGGTGCCCTTCTCTTTTTCTCTGAACAGTTGAAATAGAATAGAATGGTGCGGACATTTTTGTTTTTCCAGGAATGCTGGAAGTAAGTACTAAGTCGTCGTAAGTACTCGCTATGTGGTAGGATTATTTCTGTGTGAAGTCCCTTGTTGTTGTTGGCCATTGTATATATATTATAAATCCTCATGAACGAAGTTCACTGGAGCTTAATAATATTAATACTAGTACTAATACTTTCAATAATATAAAAGAATAATGATATTTTAAGTAATTATATGTATCTATACTAGGTATACATACATCGCTCCGCGGATGTTGTCGTATGTTATAATTTTATTATTGTTTCGACTAATTCCGACTCGGGGAATTCAGATCAGAAATCAGAATTTGTAAATTCAATCCCGATCTTGAAATAATAAACAAAAAGCCAAAGAAGCACCTAATCTTAGTCATAAGCCTAGAAGTGAAAGGCTTATATCTATTTTCTGTCATTGTGAAAGGCTGCGGTTGAATTGTCCCATGCTAAAGAGCATGGGACAATTCATCACACGTAGCCTACCGTATATCCTCTACTTCTGTTTCTTACTTTTCTCACCACATCCGCTTGAACTCTGCTCCTGCAGGCTGAGGTACATACTCGCCTTTTCTGCCCTGGATTAACATACATTCATTTCCCTTGGAATAAGATTATTGTATGCTTGAGATCTCAGGGCGAGCAATTAGTCTAATTAATTAAATCCATCAGTACATTTTAGCTACTACGTTCGCTTTGGAAGCAGCTCAAATAAATGTGAATAATCCCACGCCATAATTAAAATAAAGGAATGGGATAGGAAATTATTTGAAGGAAATATTGCCCGGAAGTGTGTTTTAGTAGATATCGTCGCTTTGGCGCTCATTGTCAATAGGGAAAATCATCTACGTGCGAATGCTTTTGTTCAGCACTTACCTATGCTTATCTCAGGAGATCAAAGCCCCTGTAGATATTCAATAGCCAGCGGTTTAAACAGATTTATTTCTAACATTTAATGAAAGGCTTAATATTTAATTTGGATCCTGACATCCTCACAAGGAAGCAAGTTTACTTATCGAGTTCAGTCCCTTCCCAATGCACATTCAATCTTACAAGAGCTTATTCCCTAAAAAAATTCAGTATTACATATTGTTATCAAATTTGAGGTCTAATCAAGTTTGAGAGTTTTGAAACGTACTACTTGCAATGAATGCTCTGCTCTACTACAAATGCTCTCCAAAATTTTCCAAATAAAAACCTTATTCTTTGAGGGCAGATCCAAACGAGAAAAAATTACTAACAAAAACCGAAACTTGTTACCAATATATGGTACATAATTCAACTTTGATACTTTTTAATGATTTCAAACCGTACTTTGGGATGCAATAATTTAAGGAATAATCGTTTTAAAATGCGGATGATATTATTATTGTGCCATGTTTTTATTGAAATAATAAATTTCCTAGTCAAAAGTAATTAACTGTCAAGTTGATTACACAATCTTGTCGGAATTTCTTTTGATGACTACCATACGTTCGTATTTTGTATGTACAGACTCCTTATACTTCTGACAACTGCTCAATGCCTTTGGTAGCTTTTAATTTCGAAGGAGTCTCCGTAGGGATCATGCCCGGAAGTATCCTCATGCTCAGGAAGGACCATGGCTATGGACTGTCGCTCCCCGGCAGGGCCCAATTCATGGCGTTTCTTCTTGTTGGAAAAATGGAAGCAACAAGTCCGGAACATCTTCGTCCCACATTTTATGATACATTCGTCCCCACAAGCCCGACAGTCTATCCCTCGGCTGGACTGCATTTCCCCCGCAAACATATAGTCTCCATCTGAAGTTGTAGCGGCTACGTTTCCGGCCAAGACAAATATCCCCAGGACAATCATTAGGAGTAAATTCCCTAAAAATACAGACACAGAGTAAATATATACATACACAAGGTTCATTTATAAATAATTATACATATGTCCACTATAGAAAACCCGGAATTTTAGAAAAAAAACTGATATACTAAATTTCCCTTTTTACAAGAATGCTTTAAATGCTTGAAATTACCCATAATGGTCTCTTGCGTTGCGTCCACGGAGACAAGATGGGAGGAACTGTCGAAATCCAATTCGGAGCTCCTATGAACTTCAGTTAAATTTGAAGAGAAGGTAAAATCCGACTATTCCCCTCTCCAGACAATTGACAAGAATGAATAAATGTCATCTCAAGCTTGATTTTATACACTCCTTGGGATCCTTCCATCTTGGGTGAGAAGGCGTAGAGAATTATCTCTAGGATAATTATTGTCTCTATAGCAGTCCCAATTCGAGGATGATCGCTTCTAATAATATCGCCAAATTTGCTTCAAGGTAGAGATGAGCTTGTGATTT
Source organism: Allacma fusca (assembly GCA_947179485.1). Lineage (NCBI taxonomy): Eukaryota > Metazoa > Arthropoda > Collembola > Symphypleona > Sminthuridae > Allacma > Allacma fusca. The sequence continues at coordinate 63,712,249 of OX359246.1, forward strand.
TAGATTTGGAAAACTGGGATGTGGAGGATGAGATTATCAGCCAGTTACAGTTTCTGAGAAAATTATTATACACGAGGAGAAATCGTATCTACCTTTATTTATGACTGGGTGATTTATAAACCAAGAGATGAAAAGGCAAAAGGAAATTTTACAGGGATATTTATTAAAATTATCTTATTGGAGTAATTATATTATTTTTGAAATGTTTTTTTTGCATAAAATATTTCTCTTTGGGACCTTCAGCATGCTCTCAAAGGTAATATTTTCACACGTGTCAAAAAACAGGATATTAGCCTAGAACGTTATTAGGACATTCCTATCCTAGAGGGTTGTGTTTTATAATTTTTTAATGATTAAATTATTAAACAAGTAACCTGCTTTTATTATTACACCGCAAAAATAAAAATACATCCAAATCATTTGCTATTGGATCTTGAGCTGTTGAGGAATTACTTGATGAACCTCCATTTATTTCAGAACTCATTGATGCATATATGTTGTTAAATTCCGCCAGCATAATTAAATGCAATGTAGAAATGCATCACAATTTGGAATTCAAGATAAAACCGATAGGAAAAACTTGAATGGCATGATTTACTCCAGAGTAAACACGTAATTATTTATTTAGAGCTACTGGTGCATGTGGGTTTTTACAATGTGATTACATACCTGACTGCACTTGAATAGTGTTTACAATTAAACCCAATTCTTGGAATAATGAATCGCTCATTGTTACTATTAGTCAAATTGAAAGCTGACGTTGAATGTGTGAAACTGCACTGGTTTTAGTAGGTCGTGGATTGTTTAAGCTCAAAAATATGCCCTCCGTATAAATACTCCTGATCTGCTATTTACTAGACCCTTTACTAACATTGGTAAATAATTATTTAGAGGGTTCACTTTGATTTACTTTCCTCGCTGAAAGTTGAAGAACAGCTTGGGTTTGATAGTATGGGGCAAAGAAATTCAGTCCCTTTAGAAGATGCATCTGGTTTTAGTGCGAAAGGAATAGAAGGGAGGCAGTCAGTATTTCTCAAGTTGAAAAATTCCAGTTGGAACAAAAAGATTTACAGGAAAGTGCTAATTCTCAGTTTGGACGCTGCTGGTAAAACTTCCATTTTGTATTGGTTCAAGTACAAGACGTTCATCTCGACTATTCCGACTATTGGTAAAATTTCTATAAGACAATTTAACAAAAATTGTAAATATTTAATGAAGGTACATTGATGAAGGCATTATGTCATGTGGTATCAAATATTTATTGACAATTTGTAGTAATTTTTAAAAAAATTCAGGCTATAACCACGAGACACTTATTTACAAAACCTCACAGTTTGACTTTTGGGATGTGGGTGGACAAGATGGGATTCGGAAAATGTGGCAACATTATTTTATGAATGTTCAGGTAATATCTGTGGTGTGGAATTTTGTGTGAATAATAGGGCACCTATAATAATAATTGATAACCGTGTTGGCACATTCAGGGAATTTTTTATAATATCTTGTAAGGTCAAATGTTTGTTTGAAAATTGGATCTATGCCAACTTACATAGGCTTTGGGAAATAGCGTACGAAAATATATGTCCAACTTAGTATGTATTTGTTTATAGAATTTGTCATTTTTGACGCGAGCGCAAGATGTTTTTCCACTTTGATAGCACTTTTAGTGCAAATTACAGCCCTGAAAAGTAGATACATATATTTTTCCAAGGAAATGTTTGTACATGTGTAGTAGTGAAAACATGGTTGTTTTATTATTTGAAGGCTGTCATTTTCGTTGTTGATTCAAACGATCGAGAGAGAATATCTGAGGTTAAAGACGTCCTTCAGAATGTACAGAAACTGATCGACGACAGTGTGGGAAGCAACCGGGTGGTTATGCTCATATTAGCCAATAAGCAGGTACAAACGGTTTTTTATTGCCTGCAATAATAATGCAATATGATTTCAAAATTATTTCCTAAACTCAACTATGCAAGTCCCTTTTAAATTCATCCCCCTTTTAAATTCATTGTGGACCAAGTAATCATATTTAGTAATTTAGTTCATGTTTAAGACTAGGGCTACCTTTGAATGGGAAAATAGGACTTGTTTCTGTAATGAAGAAAACTTGTTACGAGATTATAGTCCATATTAAAAATGGATTTATGTTTTTTTAAAATTTTGTAGGACTTGCCAGACGCTATGAGCGTAGACGAAGTTCATGAAAAGCTGAAACTGAAGTATTTTCTGGATTTAAGATGGCATTTACATCCTTGCTGCACCAAAACTGGGGAAGGGCTAAAAGATGCTTTGGAATGGCTTCATTGTGAACTTAAAAAACGGTTTTAGTCACATTCAGTCAATAGTATCAGCTTTGAGTATGTGCTATCCTAATGATTTAAAAAGGATAATATATCTGCGGGGTAATAAAAGTCCGTTACACGATTTATTTACAGGTGGATTCATGGTGCATTTGTTCATATAGTCGTTCAAAATTTTTGTTTAGTTTAGACTGAACCAATTGATAATTCCCACGATGTGCATGCAAAATTAAGCATGTTTTCGGTAATGGGGAATACTTTTGAAAATTTTGTTTATAAGTGTAGGATCAAAATTATACTCCTAAAGTGGCATGCAGTTCAATATAGGGAAAAAATTACATTGTGATCAGAGCTGCGTTCAAGTCAAGTTATTTTAGACAACTTGACTTGAACTTGACTTGAACTTGAAAAAATTGTCTAAGCGAGGTATCCGCACTTGTACTTGATGAATCAAGTTTCTCAAGCAACTTGAGTATTCAAGTACTCGATTTTCAAGTTCATTTTATTGAACTTGAACTTGATCATAACTTGACGTTCAAGTTGGGCACATAACTTGACTTGAACGTGAACTTGAACTTGTACTTGAACTTGATTATTCAAGTAATTTTTTCGTAAATGAATAAACAATACTAAAAATTTCGTCCACAACTATTATAGCTAATAATGGCTAGGTCGTGATTAGGATGAACTAAACGGCATGCAGGTGATATTCTTTGCTTTAAAATTGCTTAAAAATTTAAAATACTTGATCAAATAACTGTAAACATTGTAGTCCAATCTAATTTACTAATTTGCACTATTAAGAGTTTAGAAATCACAATACTGGAAGGTTGACATTAGTGTTGCACTCATCTGGTGAGTGTAACCAGCAGTTATATTCATAAATATTTGTCGTCGTTAATTTTGTTTAACCAATCTTGATTTATAAGATTGTTGGTTGTCCGTCTGCGCCATCATGTTTAATATCAGCAAAAAATATTTTTACATGAAATAATAAATTATTCTTAAACTTCTTAGCTTGAGAACAGGTGAAGTGAACAATCACTTCATTTTTATAATGGAACAAGAACCCCGAGTATCAAGAACATTTTTACAAAACAATAAGACGGAAATTGTAATTATTCAAACTTGAACTTGATCGAACTTGAACTTGAAAATTCAAGTTAAAATTATAATTTCACTTGAACTTGATGTTCAAGTGTCAAGTTACAAAATTGTCTGCACTTGACTTGACTTGAACTTGATACGCACTTGAACTATTCAAGTTATACTTGAACTTGAACGCAGCTCTGATTGTGATTAACCAGAAGATACTGAAAAAATCTTGAACTTGCAGATAAATAAATAAATTACACGGGGCAGAGGGGTTCTTTTGTGAATTATCTTGCACATATTGAAAGTACTTGTCGGATGGGTTAATTGTAGAATTGTATCAGGCTGGCAAATAAAGTGGACCACAAGGTTTAAATAATACACATTATTTAATACAAATGTAACAAAAAATATTAAAGAGGTTACTTATGTACTTTTACAATAACTTACAAATGGACGGGTTGTAGTCTCTGTCAATTATATCATTTAAGAGAGTAAATGCACTTAGATACATTATAAAAATTTATAGATTCATCTTCTATTACAATTTAAGCTAAATTGGAATGTACCAAGGTTTGAGATTATAAAATTCCATGTGTGGTATTATGGTATGGATATTAGTAGATGTAGTCGAATGAAGGGTTTTGCTTCATTTGAATTTGCTGATACATGCTGTAAACTGCCAGCCATACGTAGGCCTAAAAAATATTCAATTGGTATTGCCAAAAATATATACTTGCAAACAGATAGGTATAATCATATTTTGAGTCGGCCATTTAAATACTTACATTGTAAGACATCCAAAGCCAATCAATGAGTACAACAAGAACGGTTTCCAGCTGCAAAAGAACAAAGAAAAACTAGATATCCTCAACCGATTCTATCGTCTGCATACTAAAATTATTTCAATCATTTTGAAGGGAAAAAACGGAAGTTGTAGCTTTCTTATTCTTACTCGTAGCCCAATAATTAAATAATAATTGTACATTGCCAAGAAAACAAACTCACGTAAATGTAGTACGAGTACAGAAGCCAGAAGCTCACATACAACTGATAAGCCAAGATCATGCCGATTAAAATTAGCCATGGAAGCATCATGCCACGATTTTCAACCTGGACTCCATGCCGTACTAAAATACTGGACGCAAAAAGTAGCAGCATAAATATAATCACGAAGGAGCCCACCCATGGTAAACCTGGAGAATAAATGATCAATGACAATCACAAAATGATACACACATATACGGATACTATGCATGTGATATTCCTACAGAATGGACACCATTAAATTTTCGTATACACTTATTTTAATTATTTCCATTCGATTAATTAAATAGTAAGCTTGAACATTACATTACCTAATTTTAGTACGCACCGACTTATTGAATGAATTAATAAACATAATATTAAAGAGCATGACAGCAGTATTGTTTAGATAAAATTACTTGTGGCTTGGTCGGTTTCAAAGTAAGGCATATAAAACTGAGAGGATTCACCACCGTTGAGGACGTACCATGTGTATGTAATCATGATGACAGAGAGCATCTGCAACAACAATATTCACATCACATTTAAATTGTCACATTACAATGGGAACAAATCCGCCTTACCATCCGTTTTTTGTCTTTCATGAATTTTGGAGAGCCAAGTATCACGAAAAGCCAAAAAAAACTGGTAAAGTTATTCGTCACAATGCCATTACGGGTTTAATAGACTACATGTTAAAAAAGGTAATTATTACTTACTGAAGTGTAAAAAACGATGGCATTAAGAGCTTCCCTCACATCGTCGTACCAATAGCAAGGTGTCCAGAACTGCCGTAATACAACCATTTCTAGTAACGAACAAAAATATCTGATAAAAGCACGAGATCAACAATTATTCAATGGATGATGCTAAGGGTCAAAAAAACAAAAAATTGTGATAACAACAATAAAACTCTTAGTATAATTTGGCTGGCCGGCAATATTATTGAGCATTTATTTATAATTTGCTCTTAACCACATAAAATATGTAATAATGAAGGTACTCCGAGTCAACAGTGGTCAATATTTTTTCCAGACCTCCTTCACCTCGTAAAATAATAATAACCTGTCCATTGTACAATAATAGTTACATATATATTTTAGCTTCCAAAACAAATTAGGTCTACTCCCTCCCCCGTGTTTACATTTGCAAAGCATAAAAATATTTATTTTTACACATTGTCCCCATGACCCCAATAACCTGTCAATAGAGTACGATTAAATTTAGAGTTTAGACCAAATTCATGATATTTATGAAGTACAATGGACTTATATTGTATATTATTATTTGATAGGAGGATTGGAAATTATAAACTAACACTGTGAATGCCACTAGATTTAAAATATATTAATTGGAAGTAATGCAACTATTAAAACACATGAGCAAAAAATTACTTACTTGTCAACTTGTGTCGTTGTGTCAAACAATAATTATATTTAGAACCCACGGAATCCACTGGGATGACTGTTGGCAGTTTCTAACCAATGAATTACATGTGACTCTAAAATTGTCAATTAAATCTGACGAGCTGATAACCGAAACCTTAATTTAAATTATAAATACAAAATTATGGTTTGGCAGTAAGTAATAGTACAACTGTACAACAAAAGAGCCTCACCCTGGAGTTTTGTGCTTGTTCGTAGTCCGTACACTACACCGCACCTGATGCCGATGCCTCATCTCGTAAACAATCACAAGGAGTAGGGGTATACTGTATATATACATACAAGAGTATATGTATATATGCGGTATGTGTTTGAAACAGTCCTCCGGTATTATCCTCCAGCAACAGTAAAAACAGTGTTAACCAGTGGTACTCTGTAGTGCCCTGTAATACCAGTCGTATTTCGATCATCTTTATCAAATGTCTAATTTTAGGGGTAATTTTATGAAATGGGTGTGAGTAGACATTTCTCACTTCATTTTACCTGGAACATTCACATTTCAATTATTTCGAAAAATATTATTGCGGTGTGTTCATGATAGTTTTAGGGAAACATATAATAATTAAAAATAATTAAAATAGTGTAATTAAACATTATTTCAAAAATAATTCAAATATATGTACTATAATTAAAAACGATTTTGAGATATTTAAATAGACTATTAAAACTAATTGGAATATAAAGTAATTAAAGACTACTGTTAAAATAATTAAAATATAATTAGTGCAATTACAAACTATTTTTAAAATAAATAAACTGATGCGTATTTAAAATTATTTTAAAATCAATTCAAATATAGAGCAATTAGAAACATTTTTTAAACTAATTAAAACGTAGCCCTACTAATGTAATTTAAATACTGCAAAACTAAAATAATTTTAAGAATAATCAGAATATTATATATTTTAAATAATTTAAAAAATAAACTAACGAACCAATGGCATCAGTAAATTGAGTTTTTATAGTGATGTGCTAGCTGAACAGTAAGGAGTCTCTTTGTATTAGGGTAGATGGGGTCAACGGTACAAAAAGTAATGGAGGTCAAAATCACATAAAATCACATGCCAAGACAACTAGGGAATATAGCATGGGAGACCAGGTGGAAACTTTGTATAAAAATTAAATAAAAATATTTTTTCCTGTAGCTGTGCATTCGTAGTATTCTAGTACATCCTCAATGTAACAAAGGCTTGATTTGCATTTGTCTATTCCTTCAAATGCAGTGCGTACATTTACATGGGAATGGCTGGTTTAGTAATAGGTTCTTTTCTTGAAATTTCGTAAAAATCCAAAGGAACTACTCCCGTTTCTACGTTACAATGCGAAACTGCGTCCCTTAATGGTAATTAAGAGTTGAGGCATTTGAGTGTTAATCGTTGACGGTTCTTTCTTCCTGCAAGGTTCAGACACTGTCCGGTTATAGAATGTTAACTACTGGAATAATTTTATGTGGCACGCCCGTGACTGTAGACTCTGCCAGTGACGCTGTCACATTTTGTAATGTTGCGGCAAATATGAATTTAATTTCAAAATCTCGTGCTAATTGTAAGTGCGGGCTAGAGCTAACAATAACACTGGCAACTTAGACATTGCCAGTATCCTCATAATCTGTGGTCTGTCGTGTATCCCTTCGATTTAAGAGCTACTACGGCTGAAGAATTGCTGGAATCCTGGAGTAAATAAATAAAGACGGAAACATTTTAATTTATATAATAATTTTTTTAATTTGAACTAAAAAGTAGGAGTAATAGACCGTAATGTTAAAGTCAATCCTCAGAGCCTCAGCAAGCAAAACAGGTATTATACACTCATTTCGGTACTATTTGAATCATACTCAAAATAATATTTGCGTTACAGCTCATAATGATTTTTAAACTATTATTATTAAAACAAATATTTAAAAAATATAAATCACAGGTAAGGATCTGTCTCCTCTCCAATGGAATGTGACACCATGGGCGAAATCGCTGGCTACAACTGCAACAGTATCCCAAAACACAACATCAAGTCCACCGAATAGTTCCATTGTCCCGGGGACGATTCAAAACAGGAATCCAAGGAATTTGGAAAAATTGCGCATAGGTGAAAAACCGTCGGGATGGAATTTAGACAATCCTGGGAACTGCTACTGGAATAAGTAAGATTATGAGAGACATGAGAGAATTTTATGAGCTATCTTACGCAAAAATGCCTCAATCCTCATTGCTCCAAAATTGCTGGCATTTGCTTTAAACTTAGTTCCAATCCTGGAGAACCCCCCGTAGCTGAAGATTTTTGATTACTTCAGTGGCTAAAGTGCTAATTCGAGGGAAAGTTTTTCAAAGGGACTGGATTTACTCGGTCAATTACATACGTTCAATTCAAAATGGTTATCCTTAGGGTGTTTTGATTTTTTTTATCAAACTTTCCGTACGGGACCTGTACGGATCAGCAGAGCTGGTGCATTGTCTCATAGACATTGTAGGAGCTGTACAGCAGGTCTGGAAGGTTGACCAAAACAATTTCAAAACACTCTACGGGCATCACATTAACAAATGTGTGTACCTGTGAAGTCATTCTGAGCATTTGACCATAATTGAATGAGAAAATCGAGTTCTCTTGAAACACTTCCGTTGATTTTGCACGTTAGCCGTTAAAGTTACATTAAAAATCTCCGGCTACAGGGTTTCTATAACTGCTGAAATTTGGAGATTTTCAGTATATTGGGAGAAGAAAGCTCATTAAGTTATAGTGATATTGTTGGTGTATTTTTGTTATATTGACAAATATATTTTATATGATTGGACTGTGTGAATATATATAGAAAGATTGAGTGTACTAACTGAAATTTTGTTTTAGAATTGTTTTGGAGGTTTCAAATAAGCATATTGATGCGAAGATAGTTCATTTTAGCGGTCAAGTTGCTGTCCGAGCTTCTACACAAGAATGGTGTATCAATAAACAACTTGTTAGGTAAAATTTGGGGTTTTTAATAGATTGCGTTTAAATGGTAATGAAGTTTACTGGCTATGAGTGGTTAATTTTGATTTGTGATTGTAACAGTTCGAAAGATAACCTGGCTTTTGAAATTGTGGCGAAAGTTTTGGCTCATCGATGTCTTCAAACGGGGCTGTTAGAAGTTCATTCCTTTTTTAATGAGGAGGATCTTCAAAAGGAAAAAGTATGGTTTCTTTGAGTTCATGTATTTTTATGAAAAACAACAGAAAATAAAGGGTACTAATTCACGCATTCCTTGAAACAGATCAAAACGTTCGTTAAAGCTTTGGAGGATGGAGGACTCACACTGAAAGAGCCTGATCAGTTAATGGAACATGAACGTGTTCATCTAAATTATCCTACTATTCAGCCAAAAGCTTGGGAAACCTTTGAAGAGTTAGATGAACGAGTGTTTTCAAAGCTTGGGAAGAAATATTAATCACACTTCATCAGTCAAATTTACTAGTTTTAGTGGATTTATTTATAAGCAGTAGTTTCATTTTGTGAGAGAATGTAGAGTGAATAAAAAAGAATTATTATTGCTCTCAGTTTCTTAATTCCACTGATTCACTTCTAGAGCTAGCTTCAATTTTTTAAATTGTGCGTTTTTATGCAAGCATAATATACTGAAGGATAGAGCATTTTTTTCTTTTTCATCCAAGTATTAAATGGTGTTCCATTCTAATTTTGCAAGTATGCTGCAGGTTACAATTAGTAGCTGATCTTGTGGAAAATCAGTTTTTTATTTTAAAACAATCCCCAGTCTTAACCTGGTTTTGGAAACAGTTTGTTTCTATTCCTTTATCACATAGCAAGTTTGAAATTATTTTAATTTCTTGTATTATTATTGGGAGAGAAGAAATGCACATAGTTGCCTATAGTTATAGTAAATGTAGAACAAAGAACCAATTGTAATACCTCGTTCGAACCAGTATGTCTTCAAAACAATTTTTATTATAGCTTCACAGTTTACCAAAAATTTTGACCACCGTTCTTTGAAAAAACTGAACTGAAGCTAACCCTTCCGACATTTGTCGAATTAACCCGTAATCTCGTAATGTAATTATGTATATCTATCCCCAACTCGCCACATTTTATTAAAGCAAGAGGGAACTCATATTTTGTTGAGACCATTTGGGGGTGCAGTCTTAAAAATGTTTTACCCTAGTCCTCAGGCATAAAATCAATTTCTGGGCCTCCGGCAACTTAAAATTTATAACTAAAACTTTAAATTTGCCTACATTCACCAACTCAGTGTAAGTGGTCATTTGTCATACGGAATCATTATTATTTCATAGACGCCTCAGGATACTCAGGTAATTCTACCAACGCATAATTATCTGTTATATTGTTTAAAAATTACCAAACATAGAAATTAGAAACCTCTACGTGTAACTAATATTTACCTAGGATAATAATTTTCTCCATGTGGTAAGACAATCCCGAACTGGTCAGGTGGAGAAAGTGTTACTCTGAAACCAATTATCATTTTACGACCAAATTATTACTATCTAAACAAAGCCTATCATAAAAATTGATTTTGAAAACTATGCTTAAAAGCGATATTCGTTGAAGAAACCAAAATAAGGGTTACTCAATAAAATTTCATAGATTTCAAAGTAGAATAGAAACCTTCGCTATGCAGTACACTATATGATATCATTTCTGACAATAAACTGATAACCCACATCGAGAGACTCTTAGAGCTTTAAAAAATGTTACACATAATTAAAATGATAATAATCTCAACTGATTTAATGTACAAGAAAAATCAGCGACAAATAAATTGATTGGAATATCCACTTTTGAATGTGTTTTTTTTTACCAGAAACCCCGCACTGGTACCCCCTCCCATATACTTTTTATTGCATATAAAAATCTGCGAACCCGGCTGAGAGTCAAACCTTTCTGGATTGTGATGCTTCAACCCTGATGCAATAAAAGTATTATTAATTTTTTATGAATGATTAGGAAACTACAATCTGACAAGGAATTACCAGCGAATCCTATATAGCGATAGTAGAAGTCACAGAATAATGTTTTTACTCACATATCCTGAAAACATTCATTTAATTTCCCACATATTATGTTTTTTACTTAGGATTTGAAGGCTTGTTTTGCAAGACCTGCAATATGTACTTGAATAAGCTACATTTATTGTTTGTACTACATGAGCCAGCTCAAATATTCAACGGAACAATACATACATTGGACCATTCTAGAACTATGCGTATAATTAGTATATACTTACTTGCACTACCAAACTATATATTTCTTGAATATTTTTCACCCCCACAAATCTGTCCTCAGTGGATTTTTTCCCAGTTCTAGCTAATGTAAATAACTTTCCGAAAATGTCAGTATTGCAAGTGGGGGACCAGGTAATTTACCACAAAATATTTGGGAATGGACCTCACACGGTAGTATTATTACCTGGATTTTTAGGTCAGGTAGTTCCAAGTAAATTGTATTCGAAAATAAGTTACCAATTGATTTCATTTTTTATCTTTGAATTGTGCGGACATGTGCAAAATTAGGAATTTCTGATTTGGATTTCGGCAAAATTTTCCCTTTGCTCAACAAAACGGATTTTCGCTGGATATGCTGGGATCCACCAGGCTACGGGAGAAGTCGTCCTCAAGATTTACTTCATGATGAGAATGTTTACCGACGGTCCAATGAGATACTAAGAGAATTTATGAAGGTGGATTTTATACCTTCTTTTTTTCTAAGTACATTACTCCAATAATTAGAATAATTTAGTATTCCATGTAATCAGTTATATTCCATCATTTTGAATAAAATTTTAAAATTATACAGGAACTTGGATGTGACAAATATTCCATTGTTGGGTGGAGCCAAGGTGGAACTACTGGAATGTTGCATGCATGTCAATATCCGGAAAATGTCATCAAACTTATTTTCTGGGGGAGCTTTGCTCGCTATACACCAGCGCTTTTGAGAGCTTTCGAGTGTAATATTCCACATGTTATGTGTCCATTAGTAATTCATTAAATGTTAAGAATAATGTTTATACATTTACAATGACTTAGGGTGTAAACATTCGGGTAATCCCTTAATTCATTGAATTCTGCGAAGACAGTTTTTCCTCAATTGGATATGTGGTCGCCGTGTAAGCGACAGTCAAAATTGGAGTACTTTGATAGAAATTACCTTCGAAAAATTTGTTTGGACATGCTCGCTACGGCAAGACGAGTCATGGGGGGAAAAGGAGGTAACTTTTTGGGGGATGAGTTACAAAATGTTCAGTGTCCAACTTTAATACTACACGGTGTTAAAGATCGCCTAACGGACGACTTTCAGCCAAGACAACTTCAAAAAGCATTCAAAAATGCAAGGTTATATTTGTTCTCATTTTTTAATTACATTTTTTGATTCCCTGTTTTCCTTTCGTGTGTCTGTTTTTATAGTTAAATATGTTCTAAAATAATTACCTGCAAAATTATAAATATACATAAGTGTGAATGAGTCTGTGTTTCATATTAAACTACTATTTTATTTTAGAATACAATATTTCCCGGATGGAGGTCACGACCTACACCTACAATTCCCTGAAGAATTTGTGAAAACTGTGGAAGGCTTTTTGCAGCCGTACTAATTTTTGTAATCATGAGAGAGTGGCTATGCTGAAAATGGCTTATTACGTAAACTAATTTGTATCTACATATTAAACCATTTTATGTACGGACAAATAAAGAATGCGAATACAAATATTAAAATTAGAAAACACATGGAATTGAACATGTGACAAGGAAAGGGATCCAATGAAATACTGCGAGTTGCTATACCACTTAACATATGATCAACCAAAATTTAACAAAAAAGAAGAGTAGACACATTTTAATTAAGTTCAAGTACCATAAGATTGAAGATGCTATTAGAAAATTGATAATACTATAATAACTCAGTAAGACTAATCTGATGCTTCACAGTTATTAATTTACACAAGAAAGGCTTGGGGCTCCCTAAAGCGTAAACAATTACTGTAAATTATGCAAAACATCCTTCAACGAAGCTTTGAAGGAACCCCATATTTTTAGTCTCACAATCTTGCAGAAATGCTAATGCTTTCTCAGTATGAATATGATTATTTGTACAATTCCACCTTCATATAAAAATGTCACAATTGTGTCCCGGCAATAAAGCATTAAGCAAGGAAAGATCAGAAGGGGTACTGTCGGGGAATTGTTACCTGATAACACGGTCATTCTAAAATTAGCAAAACAGGTTTGACACAATTTTAAGTTTAGCTTCAAATTGTATTAAAAAATTTAGGGGTTACATATAGCCTGGCACCAAGTATTTTAATTACAGTGAGCACAGTATATATTTATCCTCCCCTGGGTGGCTCTACGTTCAACAATGAATAAGTTTTTACCTGTTGACCTTAGGACATCGGCAATTATCTTAAAATGTAGGTAATAATATTACCTATTTAATTCTGTATTATAATTTATTATAATATTATGCCCGCCAAATTTAAATTCGCCAAAGCGTCACAACATATTAAAATGACGCACAAATAGTTTATCCGCCCCTGGTGTCGTGACCCCCTGGTGACCGGGGAAAGTTATTATTGAAGCTTCTGAGAAGCATACAGCTTCCAGAGGCTATAAGAAGTAAAAATATTTGTGATTTGGGATATTTAAAACTTTCGGTGTGATTCAGGTCCCTTCAGGTGAAGTTTCCAGAACCAGAAACCCTTCAAGGATATTTCTGTAGTTAAATATAAAGGCAATTTGAGAAGTCTTGTTCGGAAATGTCAGTACTGCAAGTAAAAGTACCCTAAAGCTATTGAGAATGGACCTCCTATACGGGTGCGCAACCTGAATTTGTAAGTACTTACTGCAAATTCCAAGATGATTTTATTTACGAAATTAAAATGTGCGAATAAAGTCATACGGAAATACTGCACTTGGAGTTTCACACTTGGATTTTGAATTCAGGCAAGATTTTTCCGTTGCTCAAAACACACCATACATATGTACATATGCAACAGAGTTTTTCGTTCCATCTATTTTCCCGCATGTAATCTTGTATTATTCAAAATTATTTCTCCTTGATTTACAACTCATCGTTTCCTCTTTTTGGTGCACAAATCTTATAGTAAATATATTTTATTATGGTGTAAATAGAATTCTGCTATTGTTTTCAAAAAATTATTATCGCCACACTTCCGCAAAGATATAAACATCCTGTTATAATTATTTCTGAACTGAACAATAACCTCTGGATCTTTCCCGAATATCGATAAACTATACGCTTTGTCGAATATTTCTCACCTCCAGACTCATTCCAGACTGTCCAGACCTGAAGAAAGGTTTATCTTCTTTAGCAAAATGTCCGTATTGAAAGTTGGGGAACAAGTAATTTACCATAAAATTGTAGGGAATGGATCTCATACAGTAGTATTACTACCGGGATTTCTAGGTAAGGCAGTTTCAAGTAAATTTTGTCAAAGATTCATTTTTTCTTCATTTTTTCATACAAAAATAAATACAGAATTGCTTGGATATTTCTCTAGGAATTTCCGACTTGGATTTCGGCAAGATTATCCCAATGCTCAACAAAAAGGATTTTCGCTGGGTGTGCTGGGATCCTCCAGGTTATGGGCGAAGTCGTCCTCAAGAGTTACCTCATGATGAAAATATGTACCAACGGTACAGTGAGCTATTACGTGGATTCATGGAGGTTTGATCATGTTAATCCGTTTTCCACATTTATATGACTATAGCTCAAATATGAAAAAAAATGAGTGAGTATTTAGCCATTTCATCAATTTGAGAATTTTTTAAAAATGATACAGGCCCTTGAATGTGAAAAATATTCAATTGTGGGCTGGAACCATGGTGGAGTAACCGGGATGTTGCATGCAAGTCACTACCCGCAAAATGTCATCAAACAAACTCTTTGGGATTGCTACTTTCAGATTTCCCCAATGCTTTTGAAAAGTTTAGAGGGTAGTACTTAGTTATACAAATATTATTAAGAGTTCATTTAATTGTGTGAGTTTTGTCAAAGGTACTGCGCATTCTGCATCGATACTGTGATTAATAAATAAACTTACATAAATTTCAGCCATGACAAAATTGGAGACGTGGCCATCGGAAAATCTATTCCATAAGCTGAAATATTTTAAGAGAGACTCTCTTCGTAAAATTTGCTCGAGCTTTTTTGAAACTTCGAAACGAATTATGGCGGAGTCAGGAGGGAATTACCTTGGAGATCCGTTACCGAGTGTTGAATGTCCAACTTTAATACTACACGGTGTCAAAGATCCAATATTGACTGTCTGGGAGGTCAAAAGGCTTAGTACTAATGTCTTCAAACGTGCGAGGTATACAGACCGTTATGGGTACAGATTATGTATGTGTAAGTACATGCCGATGAAAGAAGTTTTATTTCAGAATCCATTATTGGGCGGAAGGATATCATGATGTACATCTTGAATTCCCTGAGGAATTTGTGGAAGTTTTAGAAGAATTTCTGACCTTGTAATGAGTGTCTAAGGATATGGCTCTGAGGTTTTGGGTACCCACAATGGAATTTTTAGAACATAATTATCACTCGGGGTATTATTATTTAAGCGTTACAGTCAAAAAATTAAATATGTATTTGAATATGTATTATTATTATGTTCAAAAAATATGTATGCACTTCATTTGAATTATTTTTGTTGGTTACAATGCTTTCTTCATTCATATGAGTAGGCCCAAGCAGAGCCAGTTTATTCATAGCGTAATAATACAATAATAAAAAATAAAATGTAAATTCGACTTAAAAGTTTTTGCCCCAAGAAAATGCAGTATAATTAGCTGTTTGTTTGAATAAAAACTACAACACTAGAGTCCCCTCTCATGTAAATTGTGTACATACGCATTATTGACCCTGACTTCAATTAATTTGAAAGCATTGACACTTCAATTGACAATCTTTTCTCTTCCAAAATGTTGTTCGAGATTACATTCATCGCTTACGAATTAAGTGACGCTGAACGTCCCTAATGCGAATGTCTGCGTGTATGTGTATGGTTGTCTGCCGCCACAATAACTGCCGAACAAATGACACCAGGAAATTCCATTTTTTTTCTAGGAGTAGATTAGGTCAATTGTAAGAAGCCTATTGATTTTGGAGGAGTTGGGGCCATTCGTTTGAATGGCAATTAAAAATCATCCAAAAATTAAATGAGGTCACGTATGGAAACACGTAAATACATATTACATAGACACTGGGATGTTAAGCTTGTGCCATCTACAGTATTGCGTTTGTTACTTACATTAAATTGTCTTATCGATCGGTTGATGTCGCACGAACTTGCACATGCGTAATTTGAATATGCATGTCCGAAGACTTAAAATGTCTACGCTTATTGTTTATTAGTTTCTGAAACGGAAATTGAAATACGTAAGGACAAAATAAATTTCTGTTCTTCAAGTTGTGTGTTTTACTCCAATTGGAACAGTGTTTGGAGCCCGAGCATATTTTTTAAATGCATAGAAAAGCATAAGTTGCTAAACGCACAAGGTATCTCCAAAATAAGATAAGCACACAAGGTAACATGTCCAAACGAATACGTTATGGATCTAAATGCATCATCGTCCCAAGGCTTGCTATATCTGGAGGCACAAGTTGTAAAAAGTGTAATCCATGCAATTAAAAATGAAAAATAAAATCGAACATTCAAACATAACATTGATGCAAAATGAACTTGAGAGTTAGACACCTCATAAATCAACTCCTGGTAATCTATAAAACGATGAAGGAAATTACTTGAAGGAAAGGCTTAAACTAAGCATACATTATTAATCGTTTAATAATAATTATTGAACGATTATTGTGGAAAGTAGACATTTTAATTAATGTGCTTGGATCCGACTTATTCGGTTACAAAAGCGAGAAGAAATAATGAGTTCAAATATTAAAATAAAAAAGCAGGCGACACTCGACTCCAGCAGAACTCTGAATATTAGTACAACCGAACTATTCATTGATAGTGCCATCACAGGCTCCGTCTCCTCCAGCAATTTCTGATCAGATTCGAGACACCGTGGGAACCTGATCCTGTGCCACTTCTCCCAAAACGAAAACAGGCCGCTTGCCAGCATGACCTTCGCTCTTGCAGCCACATAATTATACTTAAATGGTAGGGACGTCGGGATGAAAATAGAAACGGGCTTTTGAAAAAATAAATCCTCTTGAGCACGTTGATTGTGCGCAAATCTTAATCCCTCGTTCTCGCTCATTTTTGTTTTGGCAAGGTGCCAGTAATGATTAAATTCGTGAGTGTAAACAGCAAGAGCTGTTTTGGGCTTCGTCAGAATTTGTTCAAAGAATGAGTCCAAAGCATTGTGTTTGACACATCGAAAGCGGACACGCTCTTTCAAATTTTCAGACTCATCTGAAAATTTGATCTGGTCATCGTCGTTTGTATACTTTATTTGCGACACAATTGCCAAACAAGTAACACTACACGTGCTCCTCCCTTTCACTAATTGTAAGCTTCCATGAATGCCGGCCTTAGTTAAGAAATCCCCTGATGGAAGGTACAATGTAAAATTTTGCAGCTCTTCTAAATACCTCCAATCTGTTACGTACTTGTTTCCAAATCCAAAGGAACTTTTGAGGAAACCTTTGAAGCCATTGGTGAGAACCACTCCTGAAAGGAGGCTTAGCGTGAGAACGATCCTCGTCGATCTTGACATACACTTTGTAGTAGATCTCAACAAACCTTGCTCAACAAAATTTCCGAGAAGGGACAATGTTGCTATAGTAAATTGGTCGAGGAATTTCAGAATCGTCAACCTTCGCCCATTCCATGCCAGGATTAAGGCAAGCATAATATGTGCGACTAAAAAGCTCATCCAGGTAATGAAATCAAATGGATTTGTATAAAGTGCAAACTCCAATTTGACGGATCTCACACCATCCGATAAGATAAACTTGAACGACGAAGTTCTGGACACTCTGAACTCGGAATGCCAGATAAAGTTTTCAATTTCATCCCCTGGATCCGCTATACTAATTACCATTGATTCCCGTTTCTTGGACCAGAAAATGGAATTCGTGAAATTCAAATCATCCACTAAAAATTTGAATGTGGTCTCAAAAAGTCTCCATGGTCTCACTTGCTGAAATGGACTTCCTGATCTTAAACCATTAATTATTTTACTAGTTCCATTTTTCCTCACAATTAAAAATCCTCTCTCGGCCGAAAACTTGGTTGATGTTAAGTCATCCAGTAAATTTAAGGGAACGCCGTATTGACTTAATTGTCTCTCAAGGCTATGCACCTTTTGGATGGTTTCCCAACAATTTTTCGCCAAGCAAGTGAAATACCGGAGACAGCCCGTACTGTACGAACACAAATAATATCCCGAGAAGTAAGTCTGTCTCCCGAAGCTCACGGAGAATAGTACAAAAATAGGAGTATGTGTGGGAGAAGCATTGTTTAAATTGGTCAGGAAATGTTCCAGATATAGATTCTTTTTTGGATTTTGTAGGAACATCAGAACTTCTTCGGATGCCAGGATGTCCGAAGAAAGTCTTCCAATCGTCCACAAAATATAGCGACTTTGGTAACGGACATTCTTGCTAGTTCTATGAGGATAGTCTACATTAGCAGTAATTAGATGGACTCTGCAGCGGAGATTTCGCTCTTTGAAAGCTGAGAAACCCCATAGTTTTGGGGGCTCCGCTTTGATTTGTCGAAATTGTCAGGAAAACGCCGCTTGATAATTGCTCAAAATAAAGGGTGTGTTGACTTGAGTGTAGCTCAACGGTTCTCCCAATTGTACAATTTGCAAAACGCAATGACTTAATTTCTGTGTAAATGGCCCTAAGTTAATAGATTCGACGGGTTCGAAAGCATGAGAAAAATTAGTTAAGTTGAGAAAGTACACAAGAATTGAAAATATATGGAATTCAAATTTTTCCATAATTTACGGTTGCAAATTTATGATTCTTCAGAAAAATATGGGTGATGAATGTTTACGTGCTCTTTGCTTCTCAAGAAAATATGTTGATAAGGAGAGTTACATTTTTTAGAGCTCATCCTACAAATTGATGTGGATCACCAAACACTTAGCGTGTATGTTTTGTGGGGGTTAGTATATCTTTCTAAGAGCACTTCTATAAAAACTGTGAATCAGGGCTGGAAAAAGTTACTGAGAAACGCTATATGAGCGGAAAATGTGACACAGCAGTTTTGAATATGAAACGTAAATAAAAAGGGAAATGCATTTTCATAAAAGGGAAACGCAAAAGGAGGCGGAAAAAATAGGGTACGCTTCGTTTTTAAGCCTTAATATCTACCAAAACTCCACATACTGAACGTCAAATGCACTCAGCACGCAAAGGTATTTGAGTGGTACGGATGGTTACAATCTGGCTAATGAGTATTATTGTACCTGGATTCAGCTTATTGTTATGAACAGTTTCACATTTCATAATGACTTGCTGGAGCAAGGTTATGAGCGTAACACTGACATTTAAATTATAAACTGGATTCTATGATATTTTGGAATTTTTGCTCAATTATTTGTTCGAAAATTGCAACAAAATAATGTGGTTACATGTAAACTGTATGAATACTGTTATTAATCGTTATAACGGATTTATTTGGAGTGTAAATCGTTTTACCCAAAAACCGTATTACAAAAAACTGGAAACAAAAAGACAAAAAATATAATGAGGACGCATGTTTGCAAACAGAAACTGTAGTTTTTATTTTCAAACCCTGTTGAAAATTGACTTTCCCGCACAGTTTTTGTAATATTTGTAGTTTAGGTTGAACAATGCAATTTTAAAAAGATTGCAAAATGTTCTTGTCCAAAATATACGAATACAGTCTCGCTACGTACTGTATAGTTGCATGAAAGCGTTACAAAGAAATTGCGCACTCAATGTCGACTCTTACAATGACAGGCACTTCGTAACGAAAAATTAGAACCTTGTACTTGTACGCGACGTAAAGGCGCCCAAATATATGTATGTACCAGGGTGCCCAGAAGTCCTGATTTGATCAGGACTTGTCTGTTTGACGTATAGAGTCACCTGAAGACCTGAAAAACTTGAATTTAGTCCTGATTTCAAAGTAGCTAGCAAAAATATCACTTTGTAGCACTTTGGGGTAAAGTGACTGAAATTTTCGGAATAATTTAATTTCGGAATAATTGACACTGCAGTTGTACGGAACAGTTCTGTAGTATTTACCAACAACAGTTTAGGATATCTCACAGGTATGTGGTGGGTAGGGAATGTCGATTGAAAATGCCTTTGTATATATGCCCGACAAACTGAATATACCCAAAATGCCCGCCAACGTGCCATATTTTGGGCACATTGGGAAAATGCCCTAAATTTGGGCATTTTCGACAGGGTATATTCGGCATTGTGGGCATTTTCAGTAGAGAATATTTATTATTTTTTGTAGACAAAACGCAGCAATACATTCAAGGCAAAAAAGCCACTATTCACTATTAAAATAAAATATTCAAATTTCAACAAAAAAGTCTATATGGCAATTTTGCTCAAATGTATTTTATTTCAAAAGATACTTCATGTGTACCATACAATCGTCTTATATTGAATTGACGAATGCAATACTGTTGCAGTTTGTATAACGTTAATCAGAATACTCTAGTAATTCTCACGTGTACGATTCTTCAAAGATAAATGCGTCATCAAAAACATCCTCCCCATCAGAACTTTGATTTGTGTAACTTTTAACCTCTGCAGCCGTTGCTCAGCCTTCGGCTGAAATAATATAGGCGTAAATAAAATTTATCATATCAACTTTTTCCAACAAGTGCTTCGAGGTAGGCAGAGTTTATTGCGTTCAAAATGTGAGTTATGTTTGACTACTAAATTAAAAATAATTCGGGATCAATTTCAATGATGACCTGTTTCACCACCCGTACGTTTTCAATGTAAAATTGCATTTGTATTTCATTAATTGAGAAAAGGTTTACGTAAATATATATGTAATCTTTATTCAGGTCGATCATTTGGCCTAGGCCCTTACAACCTTATTAGTAATACGTTTTAAGTTTTATGTTAAGTAATCGATTAAAAGCTATTCTTAAAATATTAAAACATTAAATTTAAAAAATAAGTCTCACTTTTCACTCGCAGTCAGTCATAAGATCCAGGTACAATTGTCTAGTTTTAAATGCGTAGCACCAAACGATGTATATGTTTAAGTATTCTTGTTTGGTCAATTTGTCATTAAACATTTCGCTGATAAAATTGTCTCTATTGCTCTGTAGTGAACTGTAATTCAGCAGGTATCTTGCCCCTTTGTAGTGGGGACATATGTACAATAACAGCAATCAATATGGCTCATTAACGATCCTGTTATTTTGCAAATAGCAGACTTTATTCAGTTTCATAAACATAATATTAATTACAACTTTAATTTTAAGCAGAGCTTCCCTGCTTTCTTAAACCTTTCCTAAGAGTCAGAGATTACCCCGACTCTCAAGTCAGTCTGAGCTCTCATTCCTTGAGCTGCCCCTTTTATATGTTTCTGATCCTCAATTCATTGGTTGAATTCATTTCAACCAATAATACATCTTTAAATTAAACTATAATTTAACAATAGTTAAATTAAATTAACACTTATCCTTAAATGGCTAAGGTCATAGTAACATTATTATGTTACACTTTTTTTTAAATGATTTTATTAAGGTATCGGATAAACTGCTCAATACAAAGTACTGGTTTCCAGCAGTGGATACCATTGGCAATATAGTCAAGTCAAGTATACACAAAACATATATGTGGATAAGCAAGGTTGTAAGCAAGATAAAACAAAATATTATAAACTATGAGGTAGGGATTTGTAGAAAGTTATCGTGTTCACTATTTCGCGTATGTATAATATGATTACAAAGCATTTTCTTAAAACAAAGACTAGATTCATTAAAATCAACACAAATATTGTTAGGTAATGCATTCCACCACCTAAAAGCACGCCACTCATATGACCTTTCAAAAGTTTTACTCTTTATGTTTACACATTTATTCTTTTACACATTTATCTTCCTTATGAACGTAAATAAATCTATATAAGACCAAAGTCTCACAAGTATTCCATACAAACCCAAGAATCATTCCTGCATTAAATGCAGCTTTTCGATCATGGAAAAACACATCTTTCCCAAATCCATTACACACATCATATCGAGTCGCATTGCCTTGCTTATGAAAATAAAACTTAATAAACTTATATTCATTGACATTTTTGATTTGGAACTTAATATTCGGGAAATCACACATCATGTTCGCCAATTGTAGCGCATTTATTTTTATCGTCTTAGGGATGGATTGTTCGGCTGATTTAGGATTATCTTGATCCGTTGTCATAGAAACGGCACTATTTCTGTCACGGCCAACCTTTGACTTCGGCTTTTTGTGTTGTGGTACTACAGGCAAATACTTAGACAATCTTACTGCAGGTGTTTGAATCCTCTTCTTTGGAACACAATACTTCCGTTCCATCATTTTCTCTTCATCTTCAATCTTTACAAACTCACTGAAAGTTTTTTTACTTTGAGCTGTTCTTTCTCCTTAACATCCTCACGTTCTGCATTAGCCTCTACACAATATTTTTTCCAAGCAGCCTTTCTAACAAACTCATGATGGGCCATTGCTTTAGCATACTCTCTCCTCAACTTAGACGACCTCTTATGCTTAGTAGATTTACTAGCTTCGGTAAGCATTGTTATGCAAGTGCTGGCACGGAGGACTGACGCGCGACTCTTAATAACTTTCTTGTCTAAAAACATTCAGATTATAAATTTCCAACCTAAATGATATTATTTAACTGACAATGGCACAACACTATTTTACTGAATTACTTAAAATCTTTTACCAGCAACACTTTTCGGTAGTAATGGATAATTACTTATACAAAATGGCTTCATTTTGATAGAGAAAATTGAAAATTTCTCAGCTATTATCAACACTAGTTACTGTCACAGTTGTTCGGTTCCTACTGAATAATGAATGATCGGGATTATGAACGGGCATCATTGTTACATTGACATATTAACAAGTACAATTTTTTCAAATATTATTATCGCAGTAACCATGTCAACTTGTATAGAAGGAATTTCTGTCCATTATGTATATCTTATAGATGGTATTAATAATACCAACCATAAATAAATTGTGTTTTGTTTTTACAACAAAAAAAAATTTAACGTTACCCTTCCTAAATTGTAAAATATTTGCAATATCACCATTTCTTTGTGTCAATTATTGCAATATCAGAGATTATCTCAAGTCAGTCTGAGCTCTCATTGCTTGAGCTCCCCCTTTTATATGTTTCTGATCTTCAATTCATTGGTTGAATTAATTTCAACCAATAATACATCTTTAAATTAAACTATAATTTAACAATAGTTAAATTAAATTAACACTTATCCTTAAATGGCTAAGGTCATAGTAACATTATTATGTTACAGTACATAACATGATAGGTGTCTTCAACATCATACTTGTTGCAGAGTTCGCAGTTGCTAGTCCTGTCGATTCTCAATATAGCGTTAATTGCGTTTAGTTTATGCGTTTTTCCTTTTACACAAATGTATGGCATTCCTCCTCTGATCGTTTGTATTAGTCTAATCACGTTCCACTGCAGGTCACATTCAAAGTGATCACTTTTGTTGACCTGTGTCTTGAAACTGCGATATTGGGGGAACTTGGGGTTATGTAACATTTCTTTTACATCTTGATTGACAAGCCACTGGTGGTATTTACCTATGATTACATTACTGTTGACATTCATGTAGTCTTTGTTTAAGTTGCTATATTCTACAAGTAGATCAGCTTCACAGAACATTTGTTTCACATAGAACATCCAGCTATACTTACATACATCCGTTCTTTTAGCCTCGAGGTAACAATTTTAGGTTGATGTTATTGACCTCTTTATTTAGTATTCTTCTTATAAGGGAGAGTTCACTAATGACATCACTTTCAAAAACGTAAATATTTCACCCACCCACCCTACCGTCACCTGCCGTCACTTTCAGTTTGAGGCACCTACCCACCCTGGAAAGTGATGTCACAAAGGATCGCAAAATATCATCTTTTGCTCAACAAAGTTTTCCGGTGCCACCCTAATGAGTACTGGTGATTATTTGCGATACCTGATATATTGTCAAATTTGAACTCTTAAATTGGAGCAGAAAACATTGTAGGACTTCGATTACTTAATAATAATTCAAGTAGGCGGAATTAAAATATTTTGGTTCAATTAACATTATTTCAGCAAATAATACTGTGTTTTTGCTCTCAATTACATCTTATTGATCAAAATGTAAATTTTAGATACGCTTTATAAAAATCCATAATTGAATGAAAATAATGCTCACGATCAATTTAAAAAACGCCCGATGCTTAATAATTCCAACAAAATAAAAACAACTGTTGTAGGTAAAAGGATGCTTATTGTTAGTGAGTTTTAACCCGAATATAGTGCGTATTTACAATTCAAACTGCAATACGCAGCAATAATGTGACAAGGTAACCTGCAATAATACTAGCACTTGTCGTTCTTGCTGAAGGATCTCAACCTTAACACAGATGGAGTAGGTGACGCCACTTTCCCAACAAACCACCCTACTACTACGTCATGTTTCGTCTTTTTTAAGTATTACCACCCACCCACTCAAAATGGGACGTCATTAGTGACCTCCCCCTAAACTTTATACATGCCTTAAATAGTAGACCTTTAATATTTGTCATCCCCGTCTCGAGTCGTAGAATGAAACCAGATACAAGATTTGATGTATATAATAGTGTTTGGAGGAATGATGTTTGGAACATTTCCAGTTGTTTCAGGTATTTTAGGGACCATACAGGCGCACAGTCTAGTAGCACCGAGCTTACCAATGAATTAAAGGGTCTTATATGTATATCCATTTTATTTGTTTGGCTTTTGTATAGTAAAGCTAAGAGTTGACTTTGTGCTTGTTTTGCTTTGAGTATAAAGTGCTCGTTAGTCTTATAAAAGTTTCCTGTAAAGTAGAAAGGCACTCCTAGATATGTTTATGAGTCTGTTGTGTCTATTCTGTCTTTTCCCCAGAAGAAGCTATCCTTTATTTTGCCTCTTTTTCTGAAAATGACTATTTTTGTTTTGAAAATGTTCACCCTAAGGTTATTATTTTCAAAAAAGGTTTTCAGCGTATTTATTTGCTTCTGCAGCTCCCCCTTAGTCGAGGCTAGCAGGATCATATCATCGGCATGTAACAGAATTAGTATCTCTATTACCTTCATCTTAATGCCTGTTGCTCTGCTTTCCTTTAGTATGTATACAATTTTGTCTATATATAAATTGAAGAGTGTGGGTGATAGCGTTTCAACCTGCAGTACGCCAGTAAGAATATTAATGTATTCTGTGTACCCATTATTCGTTTTTATCTTGGTTTTTGCGTGTTTATATAGCTCTTGTATTCTGCTAAGGCACGTAGGGGCTAATTCCTATTTTCTCTAATATTTTCCATATCGTATCGTGCGTGATGGAGTCAAACGCCTGTGATAAGTCCACGAACAGTGAATACAATTTACCTCCTTTTTTTTGCTAGTCCGCTATTTATAAAACAAGATAGTGTAATGACATGCTCTATACAACCTCTGCCCTTTCTATAGGCTGCTTGGTTTTCGGAGAGTATATTATTGACAAAACAATATGTACTGACTCTATTATTCATCATTAGGGTGAAGTATTTAACTATGGAGTTCAGTAAGCTAATAGGCCGATAATTCGCTGCTACATTGTTATCGCCTTTCGTGTGTATTGGAGCGGTAATTATTTGACCCCAAGGCTCAGGAATACCATTTCTCAGTACATTATTAAAATATTTGGTTAGATATTCATATAGTTCCTCTGTTAAATACTTATATACCTCATTTGGAATGCCTTCGGCTCCTGGGGCTTTATTGTTATCTAGTACTTTAGCTGCTGCTCTTACCTCTCGTATAGAGAATGTCTGGTCAAGGAAATTTATAGGTTCATTTGCCCTTGTGACTCTAGAGCTGCCTTCATTATTAATTTCTGTGGAATTTGTTTTTCATAAATATTCGTAAAGTGTGTAAGCCATTCCCCTTCTGTTATATCATTGCTAACGTGCTTGTATTTGCTCTCTCTGAATACATTTAGCGACTTCCAAAACTTTTGAGAGTCGGTGGCTGTGCTTACATTATTTCTTAATTCACTATAACATTCTATTTTACATTTTTTGCAGTATTCCTTGTTTACGCGTATGTATCTCATTCACTAGGTTTAAGGTCTTTGATATTACCATTGTCCTTCCTGAGTTTACGGATTGAGTTATTTACTTCTCTCTTCTTTGTCTTACACTCTTTAGTAAACCATTTAGGTGCATGTATATATATGTGTTTTAATGTGCCAGCCCTTGCACAGCAAGCCTGCATTTAGTGCGGCTTTCCTGATGGTTTTATTGAGCGTATCAAGATTGCAGTCATCGAAGTTTAAACTTCCTTGTATTTTCCCTAGGCGTTCTTTAAAGGAGCTTGCTTTATCTTTACTCCAATGAATCTTATTGCACTCGATTTTTTGGGGTATCTGATTGACTCTTTCATCGACTATGACTTGAATTGGGAGTCCGACAGTTCAGACTCCAGAACTTTAAAATCTATAACTCTATTACAAATGTTCGGCATGCACATAGCTATATCTATACAACTAGAATCATTACTGTTGCACAGTGTCAGTTCCCCTTCACAGTCAGAATTTGTTCAACCGTTCAGTATAACTATCTCATTTTGTATTATAATTTTCTCCAGAATCTTTCCTCTAGCATTTGTTTGTTTGTCTTTTGTATTTCTGTGCTAAAATACGTATACAGTGTTCGAGCTTATTGTACCATTTGTTTCTCCGCACCCTGCGTTTAAATCCCCTATAATAACTATAATTTAAATCATAATTAATATGGAATGTGGGGATGTGTTGATTATTTTATGTAACATTTCCATCATATTCCCGTTTATCTCTACTCTAGGGGGAATATAGCAAAAGGCTATGTACAGAGGTTGTTTCCTGTTTGTTTTGATGATGCAGTAATTTTCATCAGCTTCAATTATCTTAATGCTAATTCCGTGCTTAGCTGCTATAATGAATCCCCCACTACCTCTACCCTTTAAGTTATTTCCATAAGCGTTAATTTTAGTTGTGCTATAGTTATCCTCAATTAAATTTATATTTAAATCATTACCTTCCCTGAGCCATGTTTCAGAGTTATTTTTTTGATTTCGTTAGGTTGTAAGGGCTTGCCATTTCCACAGTTCTTCTGATCTCTACCCGTCCCTTCACCATTTTGTCCACTTCCGTAGTAGGCTGCTCTTGATTTTCGTTCTTGCCTTATCTCGTATTTTGCTTCAGCTACTCTGGGGGATCATCATCTGGGTTGATGAAGATCTTGATCTGCTTTGCCTTTAGTATCTTTTGAGCGTCCCACACTTTATTGGGAGTGGGTACCTTGTAGAATCTAATATGCACATTTCTTGAACGGTCCGCTTTAGCTTTTCGCATTCTCTTCATAGTGTCAATCTCGGCGTTTTGGATTTCCAAATCCGTGGAGATGAGCTTCTGGACCTTTTCCTTCAGTTGTTCCTCAGTCTCGTTCTCCTCCTCATTTATGCCACTAACAACAATGTTGTTTTTTCTCACCTTCATCCAGAATTTATCAATTTCATTTATTAGGGACATATTTTCCATTTCCAGTTTTTCACATCTGTCGTTCACCTTATCCATTTGCTCCTGGATGGAGTCGAACTTTTTGTCTAGTATTTCCAACTTTTGCAGTATTCTATCGGCAGTCCTGGAGGTGATTTCGTTCCCACTATCCACCGTATCCTCAGCTCTGCTCTTCTTGTAGACTACATCCGCATACGGAGGTTTGAGAAGTATTGCTTCAGTGGTGAATGCGTGGGTAAAACCATTTTGTTTTCTATTAGTTTGTATCTTTGGTATTTTTCCTTTGGCTTATTTTGTGTGTATATAAGAGCAAGTTTAAACTTATCTGAGCTGGGTGCCCGGCCCGCTACTAGGCAATGCAACGCAATTTTTCAGCTGTGCATAAGGGATGTAGCTGCCAGGCTGTGGTTAGTCCTCTGTGTTGACCTTCCTTAGACTTAACGCACCTTGATATATTCTACACTAATTGCACTGATAAGCGAGCTCACGTTTTGAGTTGTTCTATTGTTGAGTGCTAGACCAAGACTTAAGGTTAACGTATGTACGTGTTGATACATTTACATTATTTTTAGGTTGTGAAAGTGAAAACAATAATATTTATGTGAAACAAATTTTAGACGAATTGAATCAAATAATTCCTATAATGTTGAGAATTGGCTTATTTCTGCTCAAACTGTGTAAACTTGAAGACGGGACTAGAGTATTTTTATGTATGAACATGTTTCGGGCATGTGTGAACATTGGTTTGGATTTTGTTCGAGTTGCGAAAATGGATTATTCTTATGGGATTTAACATGAAAAAATTCAAGCGAGGAAGGGTCCCCCTGTTAAACTTTCAAAAAAAATCAAACTTTCAGATGTCCTACCGCCCGAACCCAGATGAGATGGCATCAAGTTTGTGGTTTGTGTGAACACTATTATTAGTGTCTGCAATTCCACCAATTTTAATTTACCCTACCGTGTGTATACCAAGATGATGGGAATTGAATCATACTTTGCCAAATGTAATAAGTATTTGCCAGCTTTCATTGAAGGCTCCTAATCATGCTGGAAACTCTCGACGGTCTCCTTGAAATGGTTTTATGTAAAGCTCGAAAGGTTGCTTTACAAGCCAGTACTAAAATCGTATCGTAACTCCAGTATCTTCGCTTATAGCTAAGCTTGCAGGGATTTAATGACCGTGGTAGTACCTGTGTACATACATTATTTGAAGCCATGTAGTTGTCACAGTGGCGGGGAGAAGACATTGCAAAAGGTAGAAATATTTTATTATATTTTGTATCTTAACTAGGTTTTCCCTGGTATTTGTATTTTAATAATAAATGTCATGTATTTTCTACACTGCTACTAGCTTCTTTTTCACTGCAGGCATAAATAACATTTCTATAAATTTATATGTATGAATAAAGGAGGTAAAAAAAACTCTGTAAACCCCACCTTTGGATCATTGGAGGACCATTAACCATTACTAGACAGAATTTTACCTTTTCACATTTTTTGAGCTGCAAAGCTTTGTGATTGCAATTTCACACAAATATTTTTCAATAGGTTAAGATTACTTCAAGCCAACCACAGAAAGAAATGGATGGAAAGATAAAATAAAGTATGCGTGGGATATTGTTTTGTGCCCTTTACAATTATTTAGTTAGGGGCCATTCAAGTAATTCATAACGCAAAATTGGTCAAAATTTCACCCCCACTCACATAGTGTAACGCTAGGGTAACGCTGACTAAACTACCACCTACCCCACATAACGCGTTACATGTTTTTTTAAAGCTGCTTTAGGAAATACATTAGATAAAATATGTATGACTGCTTAAAGACTACGATTCATCCGGTAAAACTGGGTCTCAATTCAATTTATGGCTTCAGCCTCACATTCAACATATGGAATTTTTAACCAGTCAGGATACTTTCAATAACTTCATGTCACTGTCTTCAGCATCACTGACTGTATACCCTTGTACGACACATTCAATAATGTCCTGCGTTTATACTTTCAATTGCTTGAACAAATGAAGTCAGGCAGAATTTATGAAGTAAATTTCCACAGCTTAAAGCTACCCCGTGATAATTAATTCCTTGATTCCCCTCCGGGGTAACCCGAAGTGGTTCGAAACATGCTCCACATGCAATAAATTGTGTCATTTAACATTTTCTAATTAATTCAATAAAGATGCACAATACTTGAAATCTTTAAGGCGAATTTGGCTTTTCCATGGACAAATGTTTTCAAGGATAAATGTGCAAAATCGTATATGTATGAAATTTACGTCACATGTATTTATAACAGGAGTAATAGGACCACCAACTCGTCGTAAACTTCGAAGCTTTAAAGGCGAGTCATTTAATTTTCAGAGGTACGAAGGATCATCAAAACATTGCGTTACGTACCAAGGTGATCCACGACCCCCCGATGCACGTAACTAAGCATAACGTGAGTTTGTTAGGCCACCCACTACCCCTGCGTTATGAATAAGCCCACACATGACCCCAATTGAACAATTTTGAGATTTTATTGCGACGGAGTTGAAAAATGTCAACACTTCTGGGAAACCCACGTTGAAAAATCTGGTCACCGAAATATGGGGAAAGATCCCCCGAAGTTACCCGGAAACTAGTGGAGAGCATGTCTCGGAGGATAGCAGCTGTCCTAGCAGTCAGAGGTGGGCTTACGCGGTACTAAAGTCCAGGAATTAAGTGGTAATTGAGGTAAAAAATTAGTTAAACGCAGCTGTCCAACTTCAAATGACACCAATTTTTTAACCCGATTTTGTTTCAAATTTTTTTACATCGTATGAGGTGTACTGTGTACAATAATACGTACAAGCATGCTTGCAACTTTCCACTGAAATTCAATTCAAGTTCAATTCATCAGTAAATGAATTTCGAGCGCGTTCATTCCAATTCAATTAGCTTTTACAAGAGGGTACCTCTCGTTCGCTCAAGTTCAACAATAATTGGTAAAAGGTTCATTCAATTCCGTTCAACTGATTTTTACAAATACTAATTCAATTCATGTTTAGTTAAATCCTAATTACAGTTCGTTTAAATTAGTTCGCTCGAGTAGCCTAATTATTTCGATAATAACTGGGTCGGCAATCAAAAACCGGTTTTTAATAGTCTTACGAATTTTATAGGTACTGGAACAGAAAATTTGAATATTAACATAAAATTAAATGGATAAAACAAATTATACAGTAAAAGCTTTAATAACTGTGTTGGACAGAATTGTACAAGTATAATGGTAATCGTTTTGAAGCTCAAACACAGATGATTTTGATTTGCGGATGTATACTGAAATTTTGTTTCTATTTCGTAAATTGTATTCTTCTAAATTTTTATTGTATTTCTAACCAAAACAATACAAGAATTAAATCTATCAGAATGGGAATTATTAAGGCACAGAAAATTGTTTGCTTTGCGGAATTAAAAACTTCCGAAAAAGCTTACAAAATTGGATTTTTGTAAGCTTATCTAGTGGAAATGTTACACAACAATCAAAACAAGCTTCTATTTATACTTCCATTCCCGGGTGTCTCGCATCCATTCTTTGTACAAAATACATTCACGTTGTCTTGATACCATCATGCGAGATCGGTTGAATCTAGCCAAAGCCGATAATTCAGAAAAAAGCCTTTCAACACTTGCCGAAGTGGCTGGTATGGACAAATAGGCTTTAGCTAATCGTGATAATTTTGGAAATTTTCCTTCGTGCAACTTCCAAAAGGTTAACGGATCTGCCTTTACATTAATTTTCATTTCCAGATACTCCGCTAATTCCGACTTCTATTTTCCGAACAAAGTTGCTATTAATATATAAAATCTTAATTGCCAAACACCGTCTTTGCGATGGGATGTCCATAAATCCAGGGATATAGTGGCTGCATCGATTGTATTCAGTTCTTTTCTTATATCTGGAAGAACCTGCAATTTTATCAATAAAATAAATTTATTTATCAGCAGCACTTGTTACGTAGTATTGTTGTTGTACTTAACAACAAATCAGTTTGTTACGTAAACACACCTTTGTTTTTACAATTTTTGACATTTGTTTGAGCATAGCTTGCTGTGATTTCACAGTTAGTTTTGGATCCGCGATATTTACAATGTCTTTGAACTCATCGGTGTTCAGTGCGTGAAATGAAGCTCGGTTTGAAGCCAGAAGATTTAGTACTGCCTCATCAAATCGCTTCTGCTTTGGGTCATTAGGAGGAAGTTTCTTTGAACCACCTTCACAAAAGTCAAGAATACTTATTTGGTCAGATTTTCTGGTACCCTCAAGCTTGACTGCTTGGAACGCTTCAAAGATCTGGTTTTCCAAATGTCTTATGAGATTTGACGTAGATCCTTCCGTGTAGCTTCGATGATAATTTTCAACGCACAAATTACAGCGTACAAGAATATTTCTAGAAGGATTTCCTCTTTTTAACTTGTGACCTTCGTACGCAAAGTATTTCCGCAAACTGATGGGTAAAGTAAACTCTGATTTGAAAATTATCGGAGGACTCTGTAGTTTTGTCTGCACTCGTCAACTCAATCTTCCTTTTTTTGTCTGTACTTTTTGCTAAGTCAAATACCGAAAACAAGGAAGGGGAAATTCCTCGACCAAAGAAGATTTTGCAGCTTTTTAGACTAGAGATTTTGAAGTTTCTTTTTGTTCCATTACGTAGTTACGATAAAAACTGGTCTTTATCAAAACGTGTAATGCTGGATGCAAAACTATTGAGATTAATTGCACTTAAATATTGAAATTTTGATGCAGTTCTTTACCAATTAATCGTGGAATAAATTTGCACCTACATATTAAAACTGGTACAAAGGCATGCTAAACGCCAAATCGAAAAGCATTTCCTTGGCGCCCTTGTGGTTCTCGTAAATAAAAAAGATTTGATGAATTTGTGATGCAACGTTGTGTAGTTACAGGTATTTATTGTTATTCAGTTCAGTTTAGTTCAGTTCATTTATTAGTAAATTTCCTAGCATTCATTTAAGGTAGTTCAACGAGTCTTCTAATTCAGTTCAAGTTCATATTTTCAATATTTAAGAAATTTGGCGTTCATTTATGTTCGTTCAAAATCTTACATTCAACTAGCAAGTTCAGTTCAGGAACTAGTTCATTGAATGAACTTTTTGCAAGCTGGCGTAAAAGTATCTAATCCCCTTATGTTCAACATTAAAACCTGAATTTTTGACAAGATTCGCTTAACTGTGTAAAACGTTATTAGCAGTTATTCAAAAAAACATTGGGCGTCCAACTTCAATTGACTGGCACTGTATGTATACCTAACAATATTAGCATTCGTTTTCAAATCCACACATTAATTTACAATCGACTGATCTCCAGAGATGTGTGTGTTGTGTAGTACACCCAAAAGCTTTGATGGGCACCTACCTACAAATGAAAAGTAAGCGCGAAGAGAAATTTGTTACAACATAAGAAATGTAGGCAAATATGTAGGAATTTATCTACCAAATAGAGTAGGAATATATGAAATAAGTAGAAACGTCAATAATACAGGTAGGCTGAAGAAAAGGAATTGGGTAATCGTTAATGCCTACTTCAAAATTGGTGTTACAGCAGAAAAAATTCTGCTTACATAATTTGCAGTATGCTAGTCGTAAGAGAACATGTGGTGGTAGTGAAACAAAAAGTGAAACAAATAATGTTCACGCTGTATTCCTGAAAGTTTCATATGAAGGTTAAGTCTGAAGAGCCCAGTAAATATATTACTTTTTAGTGCCTCAAGCAGCTTTGTTATTAGTATAGACATGAGAGTCTTTTCATTTGCTCGTAAATTGATTGTTTTTAAATATATAGGTTGTTTAATATTGTTATATTTTCCATTGTTTAGTGTTGGATGAAAGAAAGTATAATAGTTTAAAGTAAAGATGTTCTAATTATCCAAAAATTTTAAAAAGTCCAAAAATTAGTTCTCACAACATTTTTAAGTTTTTTTGCTCGCTATTAGGAAGTTTTTTGAAGGAGCTATCATGTAGGTCTATACGTTTGTACTTAATTGTGGGCATGAGCGATGAACATAAATAACAACTTTGAGAACATTTAATTCTCAGAAGCAACAATAAGGAAGACTTGAAGAGCGACAATGTTTTCATGCCAAATTTGGTCATTTGGTTTTGATTTGTAATTTGTTATTCAAATATTCCAAATTATCATAAATTGTATTAGCTAACAAAAGAACACCGAATACATCAAAGGGTTTTTATTTGAATTTAATGTTACCTGTCGTTTTATAGTTAATAAATTATTTTTCAAAACTTTTCTCTAAATTGGTTTATTCAAACCTTGTGACCTTCTTTTTGTGCTCCTGAGACTGAATTTCTCCTAATCTCGATTCCTCTAATCAACCCACGTGTCCAGAATTCTTAACAAAGAAACCTATCAAAAAGCTCTACGAAAATTTTACTACAAATAAACGTTGTATATCCTGTTTAGTCCGAATAAAAAATTCTTTCACCCGATGAAATAAATTTTATAAACCTGGAACCAAT
This sequence comes from Allacma fusca, assembly GCA_947179485.1. Classification (NCBI taxonomy): domain Eukaryota; kingdom Metazoa; phylum Arthropoda; class Collembola; order Symphypleona; family Sminthuridae; genus Allacma; species Allacma fusca. The sequence goes on from OX359246.1 coordinate 63,746,350, forward strand.
ATTCCAATATACAACGGGAATTAACCACTTGATGATTTAGCTTTTTCTACATGATATGCAGGTTAGAGGCTTGTATTAGGGACACGTTAGGGTGTATTTGATGCTTTCAACGAAGTCAAAGAGAATTTCTCAGATTGGGAAAAATAACTAGCAACTTTGTCTTGTTGCAACGTTACTTTGAACTAAATTTGCAATGAATTATAAATATAAGCTAAAATTTGCACCTATGTTATATGTATATACTACATATATAAGAAACTAGCAATCACGCCATCGGCCGATGGCGTGATGGATGTTTGGCAGCAGCAAATTTTAATTTGAAATTTAATAATAATTTTTAAACAATAATGTTTTATATACAAATACCAGAGAAGTTTTACGTTTTGCAGTAAATACACAATTAATAAAACAGCTAAATAAGCTTATCATGAAAGGGCTGTCTGAATGAATGTAATGAAAGCAAACGGTACCAAAAAAATTAGAGTCGAACTCGACTCGTTCCCAAAAATTCGAGATTCCCCAACTGGAACAGAAACACTAACCCAAACTAAAAGGTTTCATCCAAAGATGCACATATGTGTCCGCATTCCTATAACCTTCCTACAAATGGGAACTAAGAATACATCCTACATATCTTATTTATAGTAATGGAAAACTCGATCCCCCTATATATAGATATAGGATACTCAAGCTGCCTTTTTCCTATAAAGGATACAATAGCAGCATACATGCCTATTCCTATCCTATAAATTTCATTCTGTGTATGAACAGCGTTCCTTTTGCGTCCGCACATTACTTAGGGAGCGTACACAAATTACGTCATCCACAGGGTGGGTAGGTAGTTGCAGTAATTGGTGACCATTGATGACATAGTAATGGGGTTCATATCTGCATAGATGGCGCCACCAAAATTTTCCGCCGTTTTTGAACGTTCTTTACATTTTTTGCTTGTATTACGATGACGCGAACATAAAAGGATAAATTCCTTCCTGAATTCAAAGCAAAGAACCAAACGTTTCTATTACAGTTTGATTTTTGGGGCGACAGAAAGTTTGTCCATACGTAGTGACAGCATCTGTGTACAGGGTGGGTGGATTCAGGAATAAATGACAAATGGTGATGATCGGGTGAGGGGGTCTGAAAAATCGACCTTTTTGGGTGACGTAATTTGTGTATGCTCCCTTATGTATACTCCTTAAGCCAGTATAAAAATCAAACTATCTCAGTAAGGTAATTACAATGTGTTAAAGTGTAAGCATCATATTAATAATTTATAATTTCAGCATTTTAAGCAAAATTATTAAAATGCACGACCAAGCAATAAGTTTATTAATTAATTTGTTAATTCATCTTTTAATCACTTCCGACTCAACATAATAGACTGTCTGGAAAATTAAATATTGCTGGAACATTTCAAAATGAAAAAACTAACAACAATAAACAAAATTGAATATTTTAAAGCTGTTGAGAAGAATGGACAATACTAATAATTGCTCATTCAGAAAGCGCAGAAACCACACTGAATTTACAACGTTGAAAGAGTCTGAAAATACTCCCGAATCGCCCAAAAATTGTACATGTCTTATTAGTATTCGACATACATATACACTAAATCTGAGGATTCCTTCCTATATTTTAGGCAACATTTATATGAAGCCCAGTCCTGCCTATATTCCTTTATACTTGCAGTACAAAAGGCTGCCTATCCTATTCCTATTTTTTCACGCTGAAGACTTCGGTTACTATCCTATCCTACCTACATAAGAAGCTGGATTTTAATTCCTATCCTATTTATATGCCTATAAGCCCTATCCTTCGAGGAAGGATGTGCATCTTTGGTTTCATCTATTTTGGGCCGATTTGTACACTATTTATGGAATGAGTCCGTTATGGATGTGATATCAACCCAGTTGGCCAATGAATGATCATTAATTCACCAACTGAAACCAAACTTGCTCCACCAATGGTTTGTACTCAAACTAAATTTTCTAGTCTACTTTGGGTCGACTTGTACCATACTTAGGTACCGAATCCGGTGTAATGTGATCATGCCCCAGGAAGTCACTGAAGGGTCCGTACGTAACCAACTGGAATCAAACAACACAGTGCAATAAGTGCAGATACACAATTCAGCTCGAGTAAATCAGAACACTACTAACTTTATCATCCTCTCAAGTTCAAATGTCTTAATCTTCCGGAACGGAAATCGCAAAAAAAAATTTATCAATATTATACTCGTATGTACACATGAGAGAGCTATTTGTACAAAAGGAATAGTCGAGCATATACACAAATATGTATCGTCAGCAGAAATATTTTGGAGGCTCAATTGTAAGCCCTCGGCTGCAGTTTCAAGAGTCATCGGGTTATTTGACATTTTAAGCCACACCGATCCTCGACGGCAAAAGTACCTACCATATGTAATTGTGTAGAGAGCAGTCTTGTGTTCGACAAAATCAAGTATTTACATCTTATAGAAAACATTATGAACTTATAATCTTCCCATTACTCATGGTTCAACCATATCGAAGAATAATCAAGAATATCTCAGTATCGAATCCCCGAAACAGATTAATTACAGCGGTCAATTGTGGGCGGCTTGGGTTAAGCCAATCCCTTATTAAAAGAGCACATTTTTGATGAGTTCAAGTTTCCAGCAATTTTTTCAGTCGTGGCTTGTGTTCAATTATTTTTGTTCAACGTATCACTGGGATTCCTTTTGATATTTGTCTTGGAATTAATGATAATTTTTGTAAATTGCAATCTGGATTATAGCCAGGAATCGTATAATTGTATGAGAAATTAGATTAATAAAGCTTAATCTTATGGAGAGCAAGAACTATTGTGTCACAAGGTACTCATGTTCAGAAATATTATACATATTAACAAACGAAATTAATGAAATCAATAGCAATCAAAATATTACAAATGAAACGGGACATTGGTGGTGATACTTCAATGACTGACGTCCATGCGAATTCCCATCCTGAAGATGAAACAAATCCATGCGTGATACCCCAAGAGAGAGAAAACTTGCTGGTCAGTCCTTTGACCATTATTTTCACTGCCATATCCATGACCTTATATCTTTTCGACACGGGATATGACGTATATATGGCATGCAATTATTACCGTTCTGGATACATAACCTACTTCTGGCTGACAGTAGCGTTCGTTGTGATCCCTGGAATTTTAATCACAGTACTCAGCATACTCCTGTGAGATTTTTGTTTATCATGTAATTCATTTGAGGAAGTTGTTTAAGTGATCCAACGAAAGAATAATGCTTTCAGAGGTCAGGTGGTTGACAAATCCCTTGTTTGGCAGGATATTCTAATGTATGTGCTCACCTTCCTACAGTTGGGACCAGTTTTTCGGTATCGTTTGTTCTACTATTTCGTATTTTGAGGCTATGACTGTCCTTATAGGCTCTCGCTTGCGTTACTTTCCAGTGACATTAACGTACTCTATTACGGTGTAACGAACCGGAGAGCTCCCGCCCGGTCGGAAGACCAGGAGTACTACTATGAACTAGCAGTGGAAGAAGAAGGAACGTCATGTTTGTTGCGATTCTGTGAGCGGTTTTTAGAACAAGCTCCGCAAGTAACCCTACAAATGTTTATATGGCTCCATCACGCTTGTGATAAAAATCCAGACTTTGACAGAATATCATTGGGTAAGAATTGTGATCAATGATCACCATACATAGACAGCTTGAGGTACACCTCAATCATATCTAACAACATAACTATATATTTTTTACTCATGCAAGCATAAAAATCATCTGTGATCAGCACTACGTGCTAAGTCACCGGGGGGCGAAGCGCCGGCGGAATGTGGCAACAAGGACTTTTAACAGTAACTAGTAAAAGCCCTGTGCTTCACAGGGACAATTACTTGAAGAGGTGGTATTGTGACCAGGGTTGGTTTGGTTTAAACCAAATGATTTAAACCATGGTTTAAACCAAACGGTTTTTTATAAAAACCAATGGTTTAAACCAAACACCAAAAATTTTAATATTTTCAATCCAAAATGCTTATATTTCGTCGTGCACAAAACTTGTGCAGTTGCTGTGATATTGTGTAGTTAAGCTTTAGTGAAGTAAATAATACTATTAGCTTTTAGTCTTGTACATTTAGAAATTTGGAATCGTTTGTAAAATGAAAAATGCCAAACTTGTGTTTATGCTGCAAAGTTATCGTTAAAATTAAATCTAAATTATTAAATATTTAAGGCTTTGTGATACTTACTGAGTTTGGGAAATAAGTAAATTTGTTCAAATTCACATGTTTTTGCATATTAATGAATGTTTTGGATTGAAAATTTGTTTAAAACAAAAAAACCTGGTTTTAACAAAAAAAAAACCGGTTTAAACCAAAAAAACCTGGTTGTTTGGATTTTTTTGAAAAAAAACAAAAAAAAACCCCAACCCTGGTTGTGACTGTAGAAATTAAAAGCTAAACGGCTTATGAATCAAGCCATGTCGTACAGACTTGTTGTATGGCTAAATAATGCGCGCTTATATTAAGCGTAGCGCTTTACAGGTAGTGCTCGTTAATAATAAGGAGTGCTTGGCATGCCACCTTTTGGGCGTTGTGTGAGGCCATTGAATTAAGATCGCGCGAAACTTTAAAATAAACGGACAGAAAGTGCTCTTTAATAATAAAGGATGTGGTGTGTACAAGGAAACGTGTACTTAAATTCCCCCGTACTGGTCACAGTTATATCTACTAGGCAAAGATGTTAACTGGAGCAAAAGAAAAAAATGGTTTATACACGTGCTTCCTTGTATGTAGTACTACATTCAGTACGCATACAATGAATAGTGCAAAACGTTTCATATTCAATTTTAAAAAACCACGTATAAGTACTCCCGACCTCTAGCGGTCGTTAGAACACACAATTCAATGTAAACAACAAATCCTACAATAGATGGCGCAAGCTGTACTCCCCAATGTGCACACATATGTATTACCATGAGTTTATACGTGACCTCATTTAATTTTCTGAGGTCAAACGGATCACACGATGTCCTTCAAAAACAATAGGGTTCTTCCTTTTTGCATAATCTGACCCGGTAAAAAAATTGTACTGTGTAGTATCAATGGTTTTGCAGATATCGTGTGGACAAGACAGCCTCTACAGACAGGCAGACTACCAGACAGCCAGACCTTCGCAATAGGGACTGTCGCTACGCTTCGCCCCTAAAAACTGATTCCTCCATCCTTATTATTAACGAGCACTTCCTGTCCGTTTATTTAAAACTCCGCGCGCTACACTGAAAATAAGCGCGCAACATTCAGGCATACATTAAGTCTCCACGTCAGCTCGATTCGTAAGCCGTTTACCTTTAAATTCGTGCACTTACACTATATCCACTCCAAGTAATTGCTACTGTGATACACAGGGCGTTTACTAGTGTAGCTTACAATATAAGTAGCGTGCTTGTCATTTCCCTAACATATTACTTTTTATTATGTATTTTTGTCATCACCAGGAATCTCAATCTTCCTATCCTGGGTCAGTTTAGGATGGTCAATGACCAAATTGGACTTTACCATCAGGAGTTTTGATAATGAAGCACTGACTATTTGGGGTAAAGCTTCCTTATTTCCATGGCACTTTTGTATGATAGGTGAATAAAGCTTATATTTATATTATTTAAAACTTAAATCAGCTTTCAAAACTTTCAAAAAATTTCCCAAAACATTTCGATACTACTTTGTTTCAGCTTCACGTGTTTGCACCCTCGCTTTCCTCGCAGCTACCCTCTGGATTTGGATTCTTCCGTGTCTTGTTGTTCATTGTCTTATAGCTCTGATTTGGATAAACTGCGGGACTAAAGACTTGAGTTTGGAAAATAAGTGTCGACTAGAGCATCACCCCGTTGGATATTTTGGGCCCGTACCCGCCCGCGGCCCGTAAATGTTTACCCGTGCCCGCCCGGCCCGAAATTAAAGTTCAACAATAAAGCCCGGCCCGGCCCGTAAAATTTAAAAAAGCCCGTAGCCCGCCCGCTAATACCAGTTTAGCTTGTAAATCCATAGCTGTAAACAGAGAACAATTTTTTTATTCAATTTTTCATTTTCGCCTTTTTTTAATGAAATTGGTAAGAGCTAGGGTTGCTTCCACTGCAGAATTCTTACAATTATGTTTGGCCAGTGTTGATGTCCCTCCTTGGCGCGATTGCCTGCTGAACTATCCCTAGGGTTCCCAGACGTCCCGGAATGACAGTCGTTGTCCCGTGTCCCGGAAACGTCGAGCTCAAAATGTTGTGAAAATTATTAGAGTTTTTAAGATAAAAATAAAATATTTCGTCCAAGAGGAGCTCGATTCAAACGTATGTATATATAAAAATGTGATTACAAGCGTAACAAAATCACTTAAGCATCAGGTAATAATTAAAAAGGTCTAGGTTTTACAATTCTATATGCGAAGAGGTTGTCAATTCAAAAAATTGGTCGAAATGGCAAACATAACCAGACCCGTGCTAGGATTTTATTGTGTAAAGCGACTTTCTCTGTGAAGTATGAAGAATTTGGGTATGTTAAATCTCACATGTAAAGTTCCTAAAAACCTATAGAAAGCAGGTGCTGAAACTAAAAAAGTTTAGATTTTTTTAAACCGAAAAATCTGGAGACGATTAAAAATTCAAAATATTTGCTGTTACAATTCGAACAATGCGATCGTAAATTATGGTGGCCAAAATTTTGTGTTTTAGAAATTCCAGGAAGAAAATCCGTCAATTGTTGCTGCTAATTGCAAATATCACATTATACACAACGCTGTAAAAATGCACGCAATTAATTATCAATGGATGTTGAAGGCTTAGTTTTAAAGGCTTTTAGCGAATCTAGGTCGTCTGTGCAGAGACTAGACTCTTTAAAACAGTTATGTGAATTTGTGGATGTGGCTTTCCTAACTTCCAGCACTTGACAGATTCCTTTCGAATAGGTCAGGTTTGAAGTCATATTTTCTTATGAAGGAACCAAGTGACTGTCCTGCTGTTAATCGCAAGGTTATATGTCATACCAGCAATGAAGTTGCTGCGAAAGTAGAATGCCTAACCGAATGTTACCTATATATTGTGCACATTATTGTACAATAAATGAATTCACCCATTTTAATGTTGAAGTGTAATGATTGTACTTCTACGGAAGTTTACGCCATAAAGAAATCTCTTCTGAAAAGTTCTGTGAACCGATACGATAAATTTTACGGAAGCGCTAATGCAATTCTGAAAAACTTACCATCGCAACAAAACAAAAGCGCTTTGAACAGGAAGGTTTGGAGTTTTTTGAAATCACTGCAGACCTATTTAAGCAGACATTTTGATTTCAGTGGTACTAAATTTTTTTGAAAATGGAACTACTAAATTTGAAATCTGAGAAATTCTTAGTATCTATGGCTTATTTACTAAATATTGCCGTTGCACTCGGTATTAAATTAAACGAGGCCCAACTGTACAATGAAATTTGCTTACTTCGTCAAACTTGAGTTTTTTATTGTGATCAGTGATCGTGAGATCGGTCGGTGAGTTTTTAAGATAGATCAATGTCCTGAACTATTCAAGCTTGTATCGTTCGTGCTATTAATTCCTGTTAGCAACGATTTTGCAGAAAGTTATTTCAGCCTAATGAAGAAAGTTTGGATAGCTGAGAGAAACTTATGTCAACAAAACTTGTGAAGGCAGAGCTTCAAGTCAGGCTTAATGTGCCCTTTTCATGTTGTGAATTGGTTTCTTTTTTGAACAAACCGGAAAACAAAAAAATGTTAATAGATGCCAAAAAGGCTAAAAAATTGAATTAGGAATCGTGTATACGTAAACAAAATTTAAAATTATTTTGTCCAGGAATGACGTTTCAAAAAAGTGGGAACTCTGACTATCCCTGCACTCATTGCATTTCACATAATTTATAGACACCTATGCTCAACTAGTATCTGTTTAAATGTTTTCCAAACTTGCAATCTTCCGACTATTTCCTGTAATTTAATTCGTTGAAATTGAATGCCAAGGCTTTGTTTTAAAGGTATAATAATTGCAAATGTTTGAAAATTGTTCCATGTATTCAAGTTAATGTACTTTTGTAACCCCTGATCCAGCATGCATCACTCATGAATTTTTTCACGGGCTTTTACGGGCTTTCACGGTCTTTTTTAACCGCATTGAAAAGACCGTACCCGCCCGTAACCCGTCAAGTGTAATAAATTTTACCCGTACCCGCCCGAAGCCCGGGCGGGCTGGGCTTTTTACGGGCTTACCCGTAAATTTTAACCGCCCGAGATGCTCTAGTGTCGACGATCATGGCTCCGAGTTGGTCTTGCATGTGTCTACATTTTTGTAATTACCAACTACGACGATAGACCGTTACGACACCTGTATGCCTATTTTTATACTCTCTATTTTGCGGAAAATATTATTTTTATAGCTATTTCCCTTAATTCCTCAACCCAATTCGAAGTTGTGTGTGTTGCTGGTGCATCGTGCGGATTATTTTTCCTTGGAATTGTTTTCATGTTTACCCATATGAAGTGGTTTCACCCATTCTGGAGGGGTTTAACTGCGGATGAGGCACTCAAACAATTGTTTAATTGTAAGTGTACTTCTGGTGAAAATGATACGAAGGAATTCAGGGCTGCGTTCGAGTTTTAGATTACTTGAATTGAACTTAGAATGACAACTGAAAATTGTCTAAATCACATATCTGCACTTAGTCCTCTGACCAATTCAATTCTAAATTGAAAATTTTTGATTCAGTTCAATTCTTTCCATTCCATTCAAAATCTAACTTTAAATTAGCAGAATGAATCAGTTCGTAAGTGTGAATTGAAATTCAAAAAAATTATTCTGCCCTGAACATTTTAAGTGCGAGCGCTTACAAAGTCCGGAACCTTCATGCAACGATGTGTTCCCTGAATTTGATTTCCTTCTGTTGTGAGCCTTAAAAGACACTGTCGAGTCTGTTTAAAAAAATTTTTCCTGTAAATCTCAATAGGAATGTCAAAAAACGGAAAAAACCCAAAAACTACAATAATTTATTATAGCCATCTTATTTGAATATGAAAAGATGGGCTATCTCAAATATATTGCCTAACCAGCTACTACACTCATGATTTTTTTTTACATCGTAGAATCAAAATTTCGGATTTTAAAAAAATCACATGCACATTTTTGAAATTCTGCTATTTTTTTTGACTGCCTTTGAATGCACTTTAAAAAAATCTAAACTCAAGAACAGCATAAAGACTACACAGTAAAATTTTGAAAAAGTGAATATTCGCAGGTGCCGGCAGTAAAATCGGGAAAATATCGAAACGGATAATTTTTATACATATATGTACATGTCAGGCACTGTGCACATTTTACGTTCTGAAGTATGACACATGTATTGGATGCGTATATTACATACAGCCAGCATGCAAGCATTGCTTGCTCGCTCGGATTTTTGTAAATCTCCCTGGAAAGTCATTTCTGAATTTCCCTGCAGGGTAGTCTTAACGATTTTCAAATCCCTTGTAAGAATTCGTTAGCATGTATGATGATGTATAATTTATTATAAGACTTCGCAAGCAAACATTTTTGCAAAAATGCAACACAAAATTATTAAAAACTGAAAAGAAAACCATAATTTGAGTTTCAAAACTCATCAACAGCAAATTGAATGCATTGCCACATTTTTTACTCCTAGAATGCCAATGTTTTAGTTGGGCTGGTGAATTAAAATTTTCAATTAGTCAATAAAAATTTGCTACACAAGATCCATATTTTGAAATATTTTATAACAGCAGCATTTTTAGAATTATGCCTACAAAGTATCAAATTATTAGATTGCTCGTTGTTCAACTGCGTCATCATGTTTAATATCAGTGACTAAAACCAAATCACAAGGTTACAAAGCGGTGAAGCGATATTTTGGTGTATAATACATGAGCAACAATTGCCAGAAAACTAACTTCAATTTCATAAAATTTAACTATATTCGAAACTTAATTTTTAACTCACGAATATTTTTATGCGATATCTAATTGAAGCTCGAACTGCAAAAGGTAAATTTAAATTTCATATATATACCTACATTGCATATTACTCCCAGTGTAGATCAATGTAACATTATTATAATACAATTTATAATTATTTGATAATGTGTTAAAAGTGCGATTATATCTAATATTACAAGTTACTCAATAATTTAATCTCAAGTCACTCTCACATTTCCATACATATAACACAGCTAATGTAAGAATGGTAGAGTTACACCGGGTAGAGAAAGTAGAATGTATGTACATAGCCACAAAAAACACGTCAGAATGCCGTAAATTAATTTTGTGTTCAGAAATTTCATTAGCTTCATTTTTGATGAATTTTACTAATACAATCTAATCGCTTATGATTAATTCAGGCCAAGTATTTGCATTTGAGTGCTGAAACAAAAAACACGTAAATATTTGAATGAAAATAAATTTAATTAACTACTAGTAAATATAACTTATTTATTCATTAGGAAAACTGAATTTAAATGTCGCTAACATGTTGAGCTGTAAAATTATAGTGAAGCTTAGATTTTTTCGATCCTGTTTGGCTTTGACTGTTATAGTAGATTGCTCCCTGTCGAAAATCTTTTCGAAGTACATGCAAATGGATACATACATGGTACAGATAGGATATGATATTGCAAATTAACTCAATAGCACGAACTTCAACATTAAGCCGTCTCCACATCAATTATGAACAAAATAGTTTACCTAAACAGTCTTGTCTTTGAGACGGATTCAAAATTTGTGCTACTAAAGATTTAACAACGAATTAAAAAATGACAGCAAGGGTCCTCTTTGTGATAGTGCTGTTCATTTCACGTTGAATAGAGGCAAGAGATGGAAGAGATAATAGAGAGAGCAGGAACAACGTCATTGGTCACAATTTTGCATTATGAAACTCAAAATGTACAAAAGCATGCATAAAAACTTTTCCGTTACAGATATGCTCGCAACCAATATAAATATTCGTAAATCGTACTGCTGCAAAGAGTCGGATTGGTTTGCGACTGTCATATGTATGTAGCTATAGAATTGAATTACGGTTTTATGAATTTTACATTTGTGTATGAAAGTACATTTTCAAGCGAAATGTTTGACAAAATTTTGCATTATAGGCACTGCATTTTCTCTCTGTCCGCACCTTTGTTCATATTGACCACTTGGAATGTCATAATCAAACTAAATGAAGTAATTTTGGCCGGTAGAAAGATTCAATCCAGGAGTGTAAGCTTTTAATTACCCAGGGGACAGATTTTTGTAAATCTCCCTGAAAGATTATTTCTGTATTTCCTTTGCCTGTTGAATCGTATAACCTTACAGAGAGGTCCTCAACGATTTAAAAAATTCCTGCTGAAAATAGCTCAATGACTTTCAGTATCCCTATTGACTAAAATAATTTCCCTACAAGACTTCAAATCCCTGCCAAATAAGGTCAACCAAATTAAAAATCCTTGATCGTAAAAAAATCCCTTACCTTTGATATGATACCCATCTTCCCACAAAAATCCCACCTCTTTTGTCCGGTGGTATAAATACCTTTTAAAATCCAACTATATATAAATATCTATTAAAATTCCTACAAGTTCCGTCTCCAGCTATTTATTTCAACAGCGCTTTTCAGGTGGAGCAGGTTTGGAACAATTAAAAAATCTCACCATACAAATGTCTTCGCGTGACCTGCCCAAGCGCCGCACAATTCCATTAAAACGATTCGGAACGAGCTTGATTGTAGGCATCGTGCTCTCCAACAACGCTGAGCTTCTTCAGTTTCTCACCGAAGAGTGGTACAGTATACCGCCCCCAAAAAAGCTAAAACTAGTCTACCCCATTCCCACAAGAAGTCAGGAACTTAATAAAACCCTCGGTGGGGTCACACGCAATTTAAATTAACGAGAATTTAATTTAAAGAAAATTTTGTCAACGAATTCTCGTCGATTTGTATTGGAATATTTATGAACGATTTTTACTCTTAATATCTCTCTTTGCAATTTCCTGGAATATCAGCTCTTTAGTACAAGCGCCATTGAAATTTTCCACTGAAAGCCAATTTTAAACTACATACAGTGTACTCGTATTATTTAGAGAAGACCTATAACTATAAAACTAACTATAAAATAATGGAACGCCTGATTTTTCCTGATGTTTTTTGTAGTAGCACGAGGGGAATGCTAATAATGCATTTGCCAAACTTTGGTGAATATTATGGAACGCTCTTAAGGTTAGAGTAGTGTATCAAAACTTCATGCGAAATTCACCAACATATCAGCAAAAAGGAACATAGTATGAAATTAATTACCTCGGATTAAATTCCGTGCGAAAAATTAACGTTAAGTTGAACGGGAATGTAGTCTAACATTTCAAGTGAAATGGGAAAATATGTCTGCATTACCTAATAATAATATGCCCGTATGTATATAATTTTTGAACTGTAATAACTTTACTGGATAATACTTAACTGGATAATTTTAAAACAATAATCCTATGAGTGTGAGTGAGTGCTAATATTTTTGCTTAACAAGAACTTAACTTGTATGTACATATTATTATATAGATAGATATTCATTTCATTATTTCAAAAACTCTTCAATAACTTGCAAAAATTCTTCCGGGAATCGTAAATGTAGGTTATGAGCTCCGTCCGGAAAATAATAAATCCTGAAAAAAAACTGTTTTTAAATACACGACAATACACATATAATTATTAGGTATAACAACTTAATGGAGTTTGTTACTTGGTCTGCCCTATGATAATACTTACATATTGCAGCAAAGGCTGTGTATGCACACATATAATTGGCTGGGTAATGTAGGACTAAGCATACCTCGAATTATTGAAGACACCATCTTTAAAGATTTGTAGCTCCGGGACCGTAAACATGGGATCTTTAATACCGTGCAATACTAACGTTGGGCATTCCACATTTGGTAACGGATCTCCCAGGAAATTCCCTCCTTTCCCCTCCAATATTCCTTTAGCAGTATCAAGCATGTCCAAGCAAATTTGACGGAGGTAATCCTTTTCAAAGTATTTCAGCGTCTTGTACAGCTTATCCGGCCGCCATGACTCCAATTGAGTAAAAGCTGTAGGTATTTTGTAAGTAATTTAGTCATTAGTGAGACTGCAGATGCAGAATGCACAAGTCCAGGTTTTGTTTACAAAAAGTTCATTGAATTAAATGCACTGAAGATATCCAACAACTATAAGTACCCTCGAAGGCTTTCAAAGCTATTGGGGTATACGGAGCACAGACTCCCCATACAACTAGTTTAATGACATTATCCGGATATCGACAAGCATGCAATATTCCGGTAGCTCCACCTAGGCTCCAACCCACAATAGAGTATTTATCACATCCAAGGGCCTGTATCATTTATAAATTGTGAGAAAAAAAGAGTAACTAAACATAATTATTTACCTAATAATAAGGAAATAATAGCTGTTTGGTAATGGTAAATATATCTGAAACGCCGAACCTTCATGAATTCATGTAATTTCTCACTGAACCGTTGGTACACATTTTCATCATGGAGTACATCCTGAGGACGACTTCTCCCGTAACCAGGGGGATCCCAACATATCCAGCGAAAATCCATTTTGTTAAGCAATGGGAAAATCTTGCCAAAATCCAAGTCAGAAATTCCTAATAGAGGTTTTAAGAACTTAAAATTAATTATGTTTGAATGAAAATAATGAACATGAACAAGTCATTGAATCTTTACCTCGGCCTATAAAATCTACTTGGAAGTGTCTCACCTAAATATCCAGGTAATAATACAATCGTATGAGGCCCATTCCCAACTATTTTGTAGTAAATTGCTTGATCCCCGATTTTCAATACTGACATTTCACAATTGATGGCTCGGAGAATTAGAGCACTGGATGAGCAATAAAATGACTATGAGAAAACAATGAGTTTGTGCTTACACTGTCGTTAGGTCAAAAGGAAATTAAAAATCTTAATTTATTTACTAGATGCTTTCAATTCAAGGTTCTGTGAGAGACTCTTTTTAAGGTTTCCCTTGTACAAGGAGAAAATATCAGGACACAAAAAGGAACCGCGTAAAAATAAAAGGTTGACCTTAATTCTGGAACTTCTAAAAATAATAATTTACATTTGCGTCACGAATATAAGTATTTACAATATTAATGTCAACCTTAGCTTTAAAACCACATCAAGATACAACTGAGCTAAGGTTGAAGACCTAATTAGAATAACCGATAACAATATTCTTAACTTATACCTTTCGAGAAAATACATGGAATGTACTGCCTGCACAATGCAAGCAACTTGCTGGAAACTGAATGTACATTATTATGTTGACATGTGACGTCGACATTCCGCCCACCAATACATAGTAATGTATTTAATGATAAAATGAAATTAGAAAATTCAATAATAATAATAATTATTCACATGTCTTGATCTTGAGCTGTTGGCAGTAACACCAATTTTGCAATCGGTCTTTTCATTACCCCGTCAGCTGTCTTCAATGTTACGGCTCGTACCACTTGAGGTTCTTCCGTAGCATCAGTGTGACATTCGATGACTTTTCCTAGCTTCCACCGCCTTGGATGAGAATTTTCATCCCGTATGATCACAATGTCTCAAATCTTGAGGTTGTCCTTTAAATCCCGCCACTTTGTCCTTTTCTGTAGCTGCTACAGGTATTCAAGGTGCCATCTTCGCCAGAATTGTTGCTGCATTAATTGGAGTCGTTGCCATCTGCACAAGGTTCCTACTTTCACATTAGTCAGATCATGAGATGGAAGACTTACTAAAGGTGCTCCGATGAGAAAATGTCCAGGCGTCAGTGCTACTAAATCGTCTGGTCCGCCCTCATCTTTGCACAGAGGACGAGAGTTGAGACAAGCTTCCACTGATGACAGGAGCGTTGCTGCTTCTTCGAAGTTCATCAGAGTGGAGCCTATGACCCGCTGAAGATGATGCTTAGTGCTCTTGACCGCTGCTTCCCAGAGTCCTCCCATGTGGGGGGCTGAGGGTGGTATTAACTTCCATTCAATGTTGTCCGCTGAAAGGTGTCTCTGTAGTGTGGAGTTGGTATCGCTTTCCTTCAAAAAATCGAACAGCTCTTGCAATTCCCTTTTTGCTCCAATAAAGTTTGTGCCGTTGTCCGAATGGATTGTTGAAGGGCGTCCTCGACGGTTTACAAAACGAGTTAAGGTTGCCAGAAACGCGTCTGTTGAGAGCCCACTTACGATTTCCAGATGCACAGCCTTTGTGCAGAAACAAACAAACACACCAATGTATGCCTTGAATGTCTTTGGGCTTCTTCCAAAGGAATCCTTAAGGACGATAGGGCCAGCATAGTCGACTCCCACTGTATTGAAGGGTCGCTGCATTGTGACTCTTGATTTGGGAAGGTCAGCCATGTATTGCTGCTGAAGTTTTGCTTTTTGCGTTACACATACCGTGCATTTGTTTATGATTGACTTGACCAAATCTTTTGCTCTTATTATCCAAAACCTCTGTCTTGTTGTATAATGGACAAGTTGGACACCGCCATGACACAGTTTCTCATGCTGCCAACGAACCAGGAGCCAACTGAGATGGTGTCGGGGTACCAAGACTGGGTACTTTTGATCGTACTGGAGATTTGACTTGCGGAGTCTGCCACCCACCCTGAGTATACCTTGCTCATCAATGAATGGGGATAATGAGATTAGTGGAGACTTCTTAGGGAGCTGGGACTTCCGCTGTAGACATTTAATCTCTTGGCTGTAAACTTGCTGCTGAATAAAGTGGATGAGTCGGTACTGTGCATTCATAAGCTCACTTGGACTGAGACCTGGTTGTACGATTTCCTTCTTGAGGATAGACCTGTAGAACTTGATTAGGATGGCTGTGTGTCTTCTTAGCTTCAACCACGATGAATACTTCTGTATAACTTCGTTGAGATCCATGAACCGACTTACATTTTTGACGTTTGAAGTGCTTATTGTACGACACTGATGGGGTGTTGTTTCCGTGGAGGGGGTGTAGATATCCCCCTGGGGATCCTTGTTGGACAAGGCCACGGGTAATTGGGAATGTTGTGAAGATTTGTTGCTGCGTTTTGATGAGAAATTTTTTTCTGCTACGAGGCTGCCACCGGAGGGGGTGTAGACGTCCCCCTGGGGAAGATCTCCATGAGATCCTACCGGAGGCTGGGGATTAATTTCTGGTGAATGGAGAAAGTAAGGGCCGTTGAACCAAGTAGGTTTGGATAAAAATTCCTCAACTGTTAGGCCACGCGTTGGAATATCTGCAGGGTTGATGATGCCTGGAACGTGACTCCAGTTCTCACTTGACAGAACTTTCTGGATTTTGACAATCCGATTTCGCTCAAATGTTCTCCATCGCAGAGCATCAGATCGGATCCAGGCCAAGACAATAGTTGAGTCGGTCCAGCCCGCTTCTTTCTCCACAGTGATGGGTAGTGAAAGTCGTACCTGCTCCAGAAGTTCTGCTGCTAAAACTGCTGCGCATAGTTCTAGCCTGGGCAAGGTTTCTGCTTTCACTGGTGCTACTCGAGTTTTTGCAGTGACGAGTCGTACGCGTACAGATGAAAGGGAAAGTGATCTCAAATAGATTGCTGCTGCAAACGCTTTCTCCGAAGCGTCAGCAAATACGTGAAGTTGATGTGAGTGGGCTTCGGGTATGTTGATACAGCGAGGTATTCGGATTTTGGAAATCCCTTGCAATTGTTGTTGATAAGCCAACCACTGGCTTACAATATCTTGTGGTGGCGAGGAGTCCCACGCAGTGTCCGCTTTCCATAGGGCTTGCATGATTATTTTTGAAATGATCGTCACCGGAGAAATGAATCCAAGTGGATCAAATACTCTTGCAATTTCGGAAAGAATACTGCGCTTTGTAATCTTCGTAGACTTGGGGGGCTGAACGACAAACCGAAAATCATCTGCACTGGGGTTCCATATTAATCCTAGTGCCTTTAACTGGTCATCTGAGTCTAGATTAAGTGGAAGCTGCGATTCTCTCATTTCAGGGGGGACTGCCAGCAATAATTCCTTGTGTGACGAGGACCACTTACGTAAGGAAAAGTTGCCTTCTTTTGTTATTTTCAGTAACTCGGATTGTTGTCTTAGGGCCTCTTGTAGAGTGTTGGCTCCTGTAATGCAGTCATCAATGTAGAAATCGTTTTTCAGTATTCGAGCTCCTATCGGGAATTTATCTGCATATTCTTCGGCTAGGCGCTGAAGCGTTCTTACAGCTTGAAAAGGGGCTGCGGCTGTTCCAAAAGTGACCTTCCTCATTCGGTAGGCTACTATCTCGTCCTTTGTGTTGGAACGCCAAAGTATGCGAAGAAAGTCCCGGTCGTCAGGATGGACATATATTTGTAAATACATCTGTTTGATGTCCGCTGTCATTGCTATGAGCCAAAAACGCCAGCGGATGAGAAGGGTGTGTAGATCCTGTTGTAGCACGGGTCCGATCATCATTGTGTCATTTAGTGAAGTTCCCAGGGTAGATTTGGCGCTAGCATCAAATACAATTCGTATTTTTGTTGTGGAACTGCTAGTCTTGAGTACAGCATGATGTGGGAGGTAAGACTTTCTTATCTTCCTTTTGCAAATCTTCGCTTGGAACTTTCTCCAAATGACCATCGTTTACCAGTGCTTGCATGGCCATTAAGTACTGTTCACGTAACTCATTGTGTCGTCCCAGTCTGGATTCTAAATTGATTAACCTTCTGAATGCTTGCTGCTTTTAATTTCCAAGGGTGGGGAGTTCCTCTTTGAATGGAAGACACACTTGAAACGAACCATCTTCTCTTCTTATGGTGGTCTGAGTATAGTGCTGCTCCGCTTTCTCCTCCTCTAGGGTGAGAATGTTGTTGGTGTGTCCTTGGTCAATTTCCCAGAACCGTCGAAGTTGTTGGTCTAGGGTGGAGGATACTATGTTGCATTGGAGTTTTGGCTGATTGTGAATTGTTCTACCTCCGCCAATTATCCAGCCAAACGTTGTCTGAACAGCTACGGGCTGCTCTGGGGTACCTCTAATAATTTGCGGTCGCATCACCAGAAAAAGGACTTCTGTTGATAGAAGCACAGTGACTTTTGCTGACATGTTAAATTCTGGATCTGCTAAGCCCAGGTCTGGTAAATATGTAAGGGACGTCTTGTCAATGGGTACTTTGGGGGAGGACGCTGTGATTTTCTGAACTACGTGAGCTTCAACTGATATAGTTTGGTCTGGGAAAACTTTTGAACGTAGATTGAGGGTGACCAATTCATGAGTGGCTGCCACCTCCATTTCCGCCAAACCTTGGATCTTGTGTGCTTCTGCTAACTTGCGCTTCTTCAGCCCTAACTGATTCACTAAGGACGCTGTAATGAAGCAAGCATCTGAGGCGCTATCTAAGACTACACGGCAGTCCAAAGGTTGCCCACGATGATTGAGTGCATCCACTACAGCTGTTGGTTTGATGCAAGCTTGCGAGACTGAGCGAGAAGTTGCTAAGGTTGTAGCTGTTGTAGGTTTCTTCTTGCTATTGCTGTTGAAGTAAGAGTGTAAAATTGTGTGGTGCTTGGACTTACACTCTTTACAGGTGAACTTGGAGTTGCAGCTTTTCCACACATGTCCGGGTTTGAGACAATTTGTGCAAAGCTTTGCCTTGTCCACTAATTTTTTCTTGTCAATATCAGATGCTTCGTTCAGTTTGGTGCAACTGAAAATGAAGTGCTGTTCTTGACAAATGACACACGGTGTTTTGTCATCCTTTCTAAACGGCTGCTTTCCATTTGATTGGACGTGTTTTGTTTGGAACTTCTCTGAAGATGGTTCCACTACTTCCCCTGAGGAGGTTAAGTCCACAATTTCCTTCTCTAGAAAATTCATCAAGGTTTGCATACTTGGCATGTCCTTACTTGTAAGTGACTGATGAAACCTCAGTTTGGTATCCCTGTCCAGCTTCTTCAGTAGTATGATGATGACTATACCGTCCCATTGATCTGTAGGCTGACCCAAGTTCTTCATGGCTTGTAGAGCATTTCTTGTTGTAGTGACTACAGTCTGAAGCGCGGTAGAGCTACGGACGGTTACTACCGTTTGATCCAACATACGGAGCCCTTGACGATAGATCAACTCCCTAGTGTGCTCAAACTGATTCTTTAGCAGGTCCCATGCAGAATGATAGCTGGAATTGTTAACGGGCGTACCTTCTAAAACAGCTGCTGCTGACCCTTCCAATGATGAGAGTAGATACTGCATCTTTTCGGCTCCAGATAAATCTGCTCGACTGTGTACTGATTGCTCAAACCTGTCTCGAAAATTTAGCCATTCCTCTAAGTTTCCGCTAAACTTTGGGAGTGAAAGTTTTGGTAGCTGTGGCTTCTGAATTGTTGGAGTAGTATTGTGTCCTGGGATGGGATTTGCACTCGCAGCTGCGTGTTCAGCATTGGCTTTCGCTACGGCTAATCTCTCCCGGGTTTTAATATCTTCCTCCTTTTCTCGCTTGACTACTTCCTTCTCATTAGCGATTAATTTGTCTTCGATATCTTGAATCTTGTCAATGATGTCATCATGGTCTTTATTTTGATCGGTTATGAGACCTGCGTCAGTGATTGGAGACAAGATGTCGTTGTGATTTGCTTCTAGTTTTGATTCTATAATCTTGAGCTTGGATCTTAGTGTTTCCAACTCGACCCGGTCAATTGTGATAGCATTGCACTTACTGATGCGACCTGATAGCTTTGTAAGGGCAGATTTTAAAATTGTTCGCTGACTTTTTGCTACAGATGCCATAACTTGAAATGAACCTTTGAGGTGGGAGATCTCTCACAATAAGTTTTTGATGAATGGCACTGTATGTTCAACTAATTTTTCTGGATGTGAATTGCACTAGTAAAGAACCTTTCTTAGATGGCGTAACTTTTAACTTTTGAAGGACCAGTAAATTTTGGTAAAACTTACAAAAACTTGAGAATTTCTTCGATATACTATCCACAGGACTTTGCTGATTCTTCTCTAAACAAGGCTCGAAGGACCATATGATGGCTCGGAGAATTAGAGGACTGGATGAGCAATAAAATGACTATGAGAAAACAATGAGTTTGTGCTTACACTGTCGTTAGGTCAAAAGGAAATTAAAAATCTTAATTTATTTACTAGATGCTTTCAATTCAAGGTTCTGTGAGAGACTCTTTTTAAGGTTTCCCTTGTACAAGGAGAAAATATCAGGACACAAAAAGGAACCGCGTAAAAATAAAAGGTTGACCTTAATTCTGGAACTTCTAAAAATAATAATTTACATTTGCGTCACGAATATAAGTATTTACAATATTAATGTCAACCTTAGCTTTAAAACCACATCAAGATACAACTGAGCTAAGGTTGAAGACCTAATTAGAATAACCGATAACAATATTCTTAACTTATACCTTTCGAGAAAATACATGGAATGTACTGCCTGCACAATGCAAGCAACTTGCTGGAAACTGAATGTACATTATTATGTTGACATGGGACGTCGACAACAATATGCTTTGTAGCAAGTTCAGCCGAGTTCAGTAAGTATGTACATACAACTCACAGTTCAATGATGACGTAAGCAATCATGGGCACCTTGCCCTGGTAAAGGCCTTGGAATAAGGCAACAAGGAAAGGAGGTGTTTAAAAACGGCTACAATAAAGGCAAGGAAGAAGGAACCCAGTCAGCAAAGGGCAGCACGGCAACGTAAATCCAACGTTAAAACGCTAACGTTAGGCTCGAGTTAACGATGGCCGCGCCTGCATACCATAATTATTACTGTTAGCGCAGCAACGTTGCCGGGAAGTTGTATTTAGACATGCTGTAAAATCAAGGCATACATACAGGATACTCCAGTTGAACGTCTGGGCAATGTCGCTATGATGACGTGGGCGATGCTATGGCACCGTTGGTTATATGTATGCGGATGAACATTGGGCGATTTCAAAAACACGATTTTCATAAAAAGTGAATTTCAATTTTATAATTTTATTTCCTTTGACAGTGTTGAAGATAAATGGGACGACAGGGTATTTACCAACACATTCTACTGGAGGATACACACATTTGCATTTTATTATACTACAATCTAAAGTAATTAAAGGAGACATTGTTGTTATGAACAATATACATAGACAATAACTCCCTTCGAAATTGCTAAACTAAAAATATCACCAAAAACCATCAAGTTATAAACATGAAGAATGTCATATTTTTTGCTCCATTTTTTGCAACTAGTAATTCTTCTTATGTTTACTTAAATGACTAGAATTATTCAAATCTACAACATTAGGTGAAATTTTTCTTGAATCTTTCTCCTTTTACTTGGCTCTGATTAACTTACCATGTTCTTCAAATATTCTCTTCGATTGCGACATGTTTCCGGAGAGACCAGCCGCTGCTGCAGTCATGTGCAAACTGGAACCATTTCCATTATTACAGACTTAACTTCCTTTGTTGTCTTCGTTTAACAAACAAGATCATTCCATGTATACCTAGTATTGCAATGTAATAAATCACATAAATTAATAATTCTATTATTTAGTCGATTTAAAAAAACATTATCCTCTTACATGTGACAATATATGATTTACATTCTGAAATTTTTCGAATTTCAAAGTAGTCCTAGTTTTAACAGTGAATCTAATAATTTCTGCCAAAATATTACCAACCGCATATTTTAGGTTATTTCTTCCAATAGTTTATAATAGAGATTTCTGTAAACAAAATATAGTATAAATCACTCGTATACATAACAATCAGCTTATTTACATACAACATCAAATTCCCAAATATACTCAATTCCCCCCGACGATGCTGTTTGTCTCCTTTTCCGCCGTAATTTTAATTTGTGGAATAATTCCTTCAAGTTCCTGGAAAACCTCTACATGTTATGCGGAATCACTATTTGCTTCAGAGTCCAAGTGATGATTCACAACAATTGCTTGTACTTGAGGAATACCTGTATGATATTAATATTCAAATAAAACTTAAAATACAAAAGTGCAGTTGTTTCACACTTTCGAATTATGTCTACGCTAAGTAAATTTTTTACAGCTTGAACCAATACATCTCTCTGGCAATAATAATGCACATTCCTTGCTACAGATAGAATGATTATAAGCATACTAACTGACCTGTGGTAATGGAATGCTCTGGTAGATTTAGTTGTCGTAAAATTATAGATGAATAATTTGCTTCGCCCTTCGAATACCCCGGCGCTTCAATTAAGGCAATTTTTTGCTTGGGTCAGTGGGGTCGGAGTACTGTTGGCGGTGGTTTCTCATCTAAATCACTCAACGCAAGATGTATCCAGAGATTTTTCTTCTGCTTTTTGAACTGATACGAGATTGCCTTTGATAATTTAAATTAAACAAATTATAAACATTTCCAAAATTAATGTTTTTTGCTTAACATGCACTTGAGAATTAAAAACAATTTCATTAGTACTCGGTTTTTAATGAAAAATTTTATTCGATACTACGAACTTACTTATTGAAGATAAGGCTCTTGCTCGAAGATAACTTCCTTTCTTGATGTTAGGATGGAGTTCGGGTTGCACAGTTTATTTAGGTACGCTTGGTTCAGAATCACCTGGCCAGTAACATGACCTACGGTAAATACTAACCCATGTACTGTGAATAACACATGCATCGTTTTTAAAAACAACTAAAGTAAATGACTTTGTAATAACTTCACAAACAGGGGAAGAAATGCTTACCAAGCCGAGATGAGAAAATTAAATAATGGCTAAACCAAATTAAACGGCTTGAGTGTTTGTTTGTCCGTTATATGTTTGCGTACGTTAGTGCAATGCTAGGAAATTCAGACGGGGCAACGTTGCCTGCGCGAAGTTTTTCCAATGTTGGACCTATGTTGTAGGGCGAAGTTAATGATTCTTGCTTTTACATACATCATCACAACGTTGGAATATGACAAATGGTTAACGTTAAAGCAATGGATGCCCGGCGACGTTAAGTTGGCATTGTTTTTGGTCGAAAATACGAACACGTAGGCGCGTGCGAACATTAAAATTGCTCTCAACGTTGAATTAACGTTGGGGCGACTTTATTTTGCTGACTGGGAAGGCTTCAAAATGTATAAACGAACGAAGAAATGAAGTAGTAAGGCTTTAAAATTTTGGTACTAAAGGCAAGGTTATAGGAAGGTTCAATTTATGCTAAGGATTAAGGTAAGGTTAATCAAAAATTGCCTTGCAAGTGCATCTGACGGCGAGAAATCGATATAAATATTTGACGTACTTTCCATACATATTTTCAAAACATAACGCTGAAAAGACAACGTTAGCACAACATTAAACCATACTTTGCGAGACTCATTTTTAGGGCAGCGTCAGACCTCTTATAAAATAGTGTTGCGCGTGTGTCTGTATGTCCTGCAGTTTTCCTCCAAAACTACTTGACCGATTTCGTCAAAAAAAATTTAACATTGTTTAGGACGAAAACTCGCATGAGTTCGTTATTAATTGAAATCGGTCAGCGTCGTGAGTAAAAATTAAATCTGTAGATACTTCACGCATTTTTCCTTTGAAACTGATCGACCGAATTTGTTCAAAAATTTTTTAAGGATTATTTTGGTCACTTCGTAAGACGAATTTGTTATAAGTTGAAATTTGTTCACATGTCAAACACGTTCAATGCATAATTGCATCATACTGCAAACTAACCCAGGCCCAGCCACATGTTACTTAATCCTATTTTTCAACGAAAAGGGCATTTAAGGCTAGACAAGGCATTTTGAAATGGTAAAAAAAGGCAAGGAAGGCACAAATATTTACCTATTTTTAGGATAAGGGAAAACTGCGAAATATGATCCCGGGAAGGCGATAAGGAAGGTGTTATTGTATTTAAGTTTCGTGTCAATGTTAAAGGCAAGGAAAACCAATTGCCCATGACTGGACGAAAGTACATCTGGGGAGGTGAAATCCCAAGTAACATTTTTTGTCGGCACGATGATCATAGATGCACATTTTAATCTCGCTCACCCTCAACTCACGCTCATGGTCCATGAATCATTCATCCCTCGCCCTCACTGCACCTCACAATTTTGTATACATTTTGTAATCGCCCTCACGCTCATGAGCGCACCTAGAAACAATTATACGCTCACCCTCGCACTCATGAGGGCACTCATTTAATCGACACGTACATTGGGTTCGGCTAGTTTAGTTGTATGCTATTTATTGAAATTTTCCATATACATTTTATTACTCATTTTACTACTAAGCTCCTATCAGTCAACGTATAAAGAGAAAAGTCAAAAACAAAAGGACACACACTGATTAATTATCAATGCTGCTGTAGTTAAATTTTAGTTCTGGTTTAATTGAAAAAATTGGAAATACGATAGTCGCGATAGCAGAGTATACACTCAATAGTTTCCCAAGTCATTCTAGCTCGACGCGCTCTCTGCAATGCACCTGCAATGCTAAAAAGTCGCTCAACCGCTCCGGAAGAAGCTGGAAAAGCTAGATATATTCTAGCAAGTTGACTGAGAATTGGAAATTGTTTATCATTAGCTTTCCAAAACAATAAAGGGTCAGCATCTTCACTTTCAAACGGCAGCTCCAAATATCTTAGCAATTCATTCTTAGCTGCTTCCTGTGACTGCTGAACTGATTGTTTACGTTTCTCCTCTCTAATGTGATGCAAGAGCGACTTGGACTTCGTTGCAGGGTTTTCTTCAACAGTTTCAACAGTTTGGGAAACTGCAGTTTCGAGGTTTCCTTTCTCCATTTGATATTTTTCCTCCAACATTTTTGTAGCAAGTACTGCCGAGGTTTGACCGCCATTTAAAATGTTTTCCCCTTAGAGCGCCAAAAGATTAATTGTTTACAGAAGTACTTACCAATAAACTATTGATAAATTCGACCAATTGATGCTATTAATGAAATACTTGTATACCATTAAAGCAAATAGACTTAAAACGGGGGTCCAACATTGTTGCAAGTATTAAATTTTCATCCGAGTAAATAGATTGCCTCACAATAGTTCGTTTTTTTGATTTTTCGGTTGGATTGGATATTGTGAGTCCAAATCTGTCTTGCATGCTTGATAATAAGGCCTGTTTTAATTCCTGCATGTCCGCATCACCTTCGACATTTACGTCCAGAATAGCTGTATATTGAGTTTAAAAAATAAATTGCGACCAGAAATACCTTGTAAATGTATTTAAAAAATTCTAGTAATTATGAACAATTATTTATGCTCGTAATTAACATACCTTTGTAGGCACCCGTCAAAACTGGAATTACCAAAGAAGACGTTACATGATTAGCTTGAAGTGCGTTTGTTGCTTCCGTCAGTGGTGAAAGCAGGTTTGACATAATTTCCATTTTATTGTAATCCAAACATGAAAATGAAACTTTACAGGGCGTTTTGGTTGCCATCGTCTCTCGTAAAACAGTGTCAAGGGCTTCTCGAACTTTGGGCTAAAATAAAAGCCATTAGCGTACATTCATATAAGAATGCTAAGTAAATTTTAAGGGAGTTATTGGTTAGAAAACTTTTTTTAAATTCAATACATCGATGAGGCGCTCCATAACACTTTGGACAGTATTCCACCTTGTGTCAGCTTGATTCACTAATCCTTTACCAGCAATAGCTTTCAATTTGCTGTACCAAAATGGCGAATTATGGAAAAATGACTTCAAAGTCTTCACACTTTTGACTAATTCTTTAACGGAAGTGTTGGACAGTATGGAATCTTTTATAACCAACTGCAAAAGATGGCAGAAGCAAGGAAGTTTTGTGAGCGACGATTTTTTGAATTTTTGAAGCTCTGTAATAACATCACTTAGTATTTTATCTTCAATATCAGTATTATCACTATCCTCACAATCTGAAAACTCTTCCATGTCTTCCCACTGATCGGTATCATCAGACATTTCGTCCACATCGTGTAATGGAAACTCCGGAGGATAGTCACTTTTGAAAGCTGCAATCATGTTGCTTGCGTTGTCTCCAACGATGAATCCGACCTAGCAATATGTATGCACAATCAGGATGTACATAATAAATCGCAAACATTTTACATTCAAGTTGGAATTTACATTTTCAGGTTTGATTCCATATGTGTCATGCAAAACACTGTCAAATACTCGTCTAATACAGGGTGCATCATGGCGTTGAGTAAAGTGCCTGAAGCCAATTGTGTAATTTTGAATTTTCCAATCTTTTGTAATGAACTGGACTTTAATTCCAAGTATAGATTGCTTCTGACGATCCGTCCACAAGTCCAACATCACATGCAAACATCTATTTTCAATGCTACGAAAAACTTTCTTGAGTTTCTCCTGGACCTAAAATTAAAAACAATTAAAACCTAAATTATTACAAATAATAATTACATTTGACAACGACGTTATAAATAGACGAATATAAATCTGAACCTCCGTTTTAAATTGTGTCCGAATTTTTCGACTTAGTGTCGTTCGTGATACAAGGCGAATCTGACTGTTTAAATTGCGAATAAGCTTGATAAATGATGGCCGTTGAATAAAATCCAACGGTAAACAGTCAATGCAAATGCAATCGATGAGATCTTGAATAAATCTGGACTGGACTGGATGTGTACTGGAATAGGAACCACTATTACTCGGGCTCGTCCACTTGCACTTAGCAAACAAATCTGTAATAGTGGAGTAATTTCCAGAGAGTTTTGAGCTCGCTCCAGCTAATCGTTCTTCAGATCCAAATTCCTCGGGATGAATAAGCTGTTAAATAACATCTTTATAAGTAAAACTATGGTTTACAATTTTTAATTCACGAGATTTTAAAATAATTGTAGAATATTATTTAGCTTTCATACCTCTAAATGACGTTTAAAATTATAGAACGGCGACCCGGATATTTTGGCTGACTTTTTCGGCAATGATTGATAGTTAGTTTCACATAACAAACAGGTCATCATTATTGATTCTCTTTTACTATTCTTTTCTGGCTTAAAATGTCCTTCGTATCTATAATATTTTTTAATATCGGCTGGGAGTTGGAAGAACGGGCGCTTCTTCGGTGTTTCATTTTTTATAATCAACTCCCGGTTGTTTAAAGAACTTTCTGTGCAGCTTTCAGAATTATCTTCGGAATTTTCAAATATATCGAGCTCATTCTCACTCATTTGCTCCTCTTCTGGATGTATTGCAGGTGATTTTCGTAAAGATGTGCAAGCTAGTGTTTGAATCTTTCCATAATATTTTTTGTTTGAGCTTGGTTTCTTTTTTGAAACCGTTTTAAGTGAAACCGAGAGTTTGTTTTTCACAGTGGATTTTTGTTGGATTCGGTTGTTCGAAGTTGTTGCGTTGTGTTGCTTTTGATTTGCTTCACTCATTTTCAAAACCGAAATGCTTTTTTATTAAATTAACGTGACTCGTTTACATGCAATTCGTAGAACTTGAGGACAACTCTCTCAGACATTAAAAATAATACGTAACTGGTATTTCACTTTTCGCCAAAGAAAAACGCTGCACAGATAATTATACGTGGATCATACTAGATGGCATTATAATATGTACTTATTTCCGCGTTTGGCTGTGCAGTGAGTGCGATAAATCCCCCTCACACTCACCGGTGATTACAATATGATTGCATACTGGCCTCACGCTCATTTCAATGAGTGCATAACAAATATGCAAGCACTCACCCTCATACAGTGATTACAACGTTGCCCTCATCCAAGTGAGCGTGAGCGTTGCCCTCATCCCTCATGAGGGTGTGCATCTATGACGATGATGGGCCAACAGCAATAATTTTACTGTGGCCCTGTTGCGATATTTGGCCGCATGTCCAGCAGAAAACCTACACTTTATCCAGAGGTTTTCCAATGATGGACATACGGTTTACCGTTGCCGTAATTCTGCGGGGCTTTGATAGTAACCTATGTTGTACTGACGTTGGCGAATGATGGTATTATTGCTGAAATTATTGCAGTTTCATAGGCGGAATATGACTGGAATTATAATGAAACACCAATAGTTATTAATAGTATTAATGCGAGTGCTCCATTTTTGGAAATCAAATCATGCAATAGTGATAACTCGAATCAGCTTAGTTATTTTTATTATATCCATTTTATTAATGATAAAATACAAAAACTTATTTATTCTACAGAAACTAAAAGTATTCATGTCTTCCACAAAACCTGCGAAAATGGGGAAGCACAAAAATTATTGCAGGTAGTGTCAGTTGGGAGGAGAACACACTTTCTATACAATTTTGTTACAGCTAAATTATAATAATCGGACATATCTAGCATAGTACAATTGAAAATACCAAACTTAGAACTAGTAACTGGGTAGTCTTCAACACATTTCAAATTATGAAAGCTTTTAACACGTAACATAATCGTAGAAAAATCTTTTAAAATTCCAGTTTCCCCCAAAATTTCAAAAATTATAAAAATGTTTTCATCAACAGTGAAAAAACAATTATTACCGATTGCATGCGATAACAATGTGTCATTAATTCTCAAAACCAACTTTCCATTTCGTAAATAAACTTTTGACACAAATTCTGTTGTAAATATTTTAATGGATGATCTCTCAGCTAGCCTATTTATTATCTGAACTAAATCATTATTTTTCCCTCTTAAAAGTCTTTTGTAGGATTGCATGTGATTCTCCAAAGGCCATGCACTAAAAGTGTCCAGCGGCCCGTGATTTTGTGAGTCAGTAGCTAATTGAAGCAATGTGTATTGTAGACACAAAACTCTCTACCATACAGAGCTATACCACGCTTTATGAATTCTTGAACTAATTGTGTAGCTAAATAATTAAATGCTGGGCATGAAGAATTATTAATTAGAATAAAAATAGCGCAGTGTAGAAGTAAAAAATGCTGAAAATTTTCATTATCCAAAGTTCCCTTTAATACCACCGGTCCTGTATATAACAACAAAGTTCGATACTCTGTGGCTTTGAAATGTTCAAAGTATCGCAATGATCTGGGTTTTCTAGTTATTTCACTCGGCACATACTTAGCTATGTTTTTTAGTTTTGTGGAAATATTGTTAACACTTTGTGAGCGGAGTTTGTATGGAACTTTCCCCCGTGCCCAAATGTACAGTAACTTTCTTGTCACCCCCAAAAATACCAAATGCATTGGATCTAGTGGTAATTGGCCTATAAATTTTAAACCAATTTTTGTGAATGGAGAGACACTTGAATGATGATGAGAATCTTTCTGTTGAGAAAAATCCTCATCCGTTCGAAGTTCACTATCAAGGGTTAAAAATACAACACGGTTTAACCACAGTCCTTCTACAACGCATTTCTCACAACCATGGTAAGCGTTGTGATTTTTAATACCCTTTAAAAAAGACCTAGCCGGAGCATCAGCAATTATTGTTGAAACGTAAGTGTAATATGTTTTCCCCTCAAGTTCAAATCCTACGTTTTCTAGCTCTATTAATTCTGTAATTAAATCATTTAAAAATTCATCTGCAGAGGGTGGTTTAGTAATTCCTACATACAAAGCAACTTCAAATGGGGTTTTATCATTGCACTCGTTAACAATCGCTAATATAGGCCACATTTGCTTATTGCTTGACTTTCTAATGGGTACGCCGTCTACGTTATTTTTTAGAGTCAATGTATTGTTTTTCAATAACCGTAATGTTTTTAAAAATTCTGGCGTTGTTTCCGGGGAATAGCCTGATCTTAATTTTCTAACAAGGTGATCCTTTAAACCGAAATAATAGAATTCCCCCGTATCCATTCTTCGCGGTTTAAGAGTTTTGGGGGTTTGAAGTAGTGTCCTGGAGTCTGTAGGTAAATTTAAGTTTCTTGGATAAAAGCTTTAACAAAGAGGAAGCTGCTTGACTGCTCACATTATATTGCAGAATCCATGCTCGCAACTCATTTCTAAAAACGTCAGTATCAATATCACTGTTTACACTGGAAGTGTCTGAACAACACTTCAAACTAGAGGTGTCCGATTCACTGCTATAGCTTACCTGATAATTTTGAAGGTCACACAGATGTGCATCGTTATCGTCTATTCTTTTGCTAAAACTATTTACGCTATCTAGGAATTTACATTTTGCCAATTTCTGGATTTCTTGAGCTCTCCACCGGCGTTTTGTGCGCACTGAATTTCCTGAATTACTTCTGGGACCTTTTTCGTCCCCCATATCTGTCATTCGCACCCCGGAACCAGTTCTGAATTTCGGTATTAATAAGCTTCTCAGTCCGGCGTGTTGATTCTAGTAAAATTTCAAGTGAGAATTCAATTAAATTTCAAAATAAACAATTTTAAAAGTTACATCACATTTAAATACTATCCTTACATAATATTTTAATGCTAATAAATTAATATTACCGGTCACAATTTTGTGCAAAATTGAATCCTTGAAGGTTATTTTCCCGTTACTCCCACGGTATCCAATTCTGACTGCAAATTCACGCGAAAATATTTTCATCAGAATGGAGCGTGCGACCTTTCCACAAGTGTTTCCTCCCAACGATCCTAGATACCGCTTCTACTTTAAACAAATATTTGTTCCTAAACCCCATATCTCTTAAAAATATTAATTTGCTAACTACTGCTGTAAATAAATTATTTACCAAAATCCTCGAGTTCCCATCAGTTTGAATCCCACTTTCAAGCTCTTGAAGTTTTATTGCGCAACTAACTGAAATGAGAGCGAAAAGCTCATCAAACTCCCCAGAACTTTGTTTTGCATGTCCAATGTTTGTAATTTCCTTTACTCCTTCTTTAATATGAACAAGATGCTCTGCAACTAGAGCTCTAAGAGCTTAGAATTAAAAACATATTTCATTACAATTAATTAAGATTAAAAAAGGGTTGTACAGTTTCAAAGTATCTCCTATTATATGCTTACCCGACATCTCATTTCTCAAATCCTGATAATTATCACTAGAAGGAAATGTTGCACTCGCCCCTTGCTGATTTCCCGGAAGTTCGATTCCTTCTGGTTGGTAACTACTGGACGCTGCTGGGGTAGTGAAAGTTGCACCAATGCCACTAGCCGCAATTTCAATTTCTAAATGTAATTAAGTAATTGCTGGTGAAAGAATTGTACCGTTTTGTAATATTTTTATTTACCGTCATTGCGTATGCATACTTTTGTGGAGATTTCCTTGTGGAATCAAAAATGTTGCAACTGGAACTGAATTTATTAAGGTTTCCCCAGAAACATTCCGTTGAATTGAAATTGGGCCTATCTCGTCAAAATCCGTTGAAAGATTTTCTGCAACACTATCGTACGTAAAATCTTTATTTCTGAAGTTGCTGAATCGGATTCGTTTTCGCGGGGTAATCTCTTCCACGTCGAAATCAGACTCGAGATTCGATGTATCCTCAGCTTTTTTTGCATACTTCAATCCGTCCTCGTAGTCATCTATATCATAAAAAATATAAAAAACAAATAGCACGGTCAATAGGATAAATGTGTAACTTATTAAATCAATATATTTATGTGCAAAACCAATACATCCATGTGTAAAATATTTACACTTACCTGTAGACCGCATCAGATTCACGTCGTAAGACTTCCAATTCTTTACGTCTGGGGGAATTCCCGTTTTAATAGCTGGGGAGAGAGCTTTGCCTTTAACCTTTGGCCAATAACAATCATTATTTTTGTTGAAAAGCCACACTGTTGGAACCAATGCCACAGATTTGTACTTTACAAATTCAACAACTGAATATTTCCGCTCCATTGTCTTAAGAGTATTTCGGCCCTTAATATTCTTCTCGCAAAGATACTCTTTAACTGCTATGAGCTGTTACCCGCCACTATTGGTATTAACGGCTTTTCAGTAATAGCTTTCTCTTTATATACATATGTGTGGGTTTCTACTGCTTCTTCCGTTGTACAATACTTTATTGTAAACGACAAATGAACGTTTGACGGAACACTAAAACAATGCATACAAGGCCGCCGAGTTATAATGAGCATGCGTGTGAACTTCTGTGGAAAAATCGTAACTGATCCGGCTGATGGCTACCATTGAAAGGTGTATGTGTATATATGCATATGTATATTCCAGGTTAATTGCCACCAATTTTACTTTACTTTAACGAGGCGCGCTTTTATTAGTGGCAAATTGATGGAATTTCAATGAAGTGGCGTGCTACTGGTTAACCAAGGGAACAACAGCGGCCGTTCTCCGGTAAACGAACGTAAAAGGTATGACGCTGGGCCTTCCATCTTTGCCAACATAAAAACGCATCCGACAGTTATCCAGCACTGCCCGCATAAATACAATCATTTAACAATGGAAATTGTTACTTGGGATATTTTCAGGAAAATTTTTATCTGAATATTCGTTGTTCTCTAGAAAGATCCAGCCTTTTGTTCAATTACTGTAGTTGTTAGTAGACA